>CM060264.1:9065568-9471834 GCA_030684275.1 Acipenser oxyrinchus oxyrinchus
TAGTTAGACAGACACAGTTCCTTCCTTCAATATACTGATTAACAACTTTTGATATGTCTGGATGTCCAAAAAAGACTGATGATTACATAATATTTATATAAGGAGGACATTTGAAAAACACTACCTGCCATGGTACAGCTCAAACTTTAGAAAATCTACTGTATAGTCATTCATAATAATAATTTTACTGTATTACATTTGAAGGGATTTTTTGCTTGGAATAAAGACTAGCCATGAAATACCAGACACCTAGAAGCCAGTGTGTTACTGCTGTTCTATATCCATGTTTCTAACACATTAGCATGTTGAATGTAAGATGCAGGATGCAAAGATATCATAATAGACAGGCATATTATATACATTTGTTTACTGCAGATTGTGATATATTGAGATCCATTCTGAAATGGTTTATCTTTCCAGTAAACTCTGTATGTTGGGGGCCATATGACTTTGGATTGCTTCTGGCCTGCGGGAGTTCAGACGGTGCCATCTCATTGCTCACCTTAACAGGGGACGGACAGTGGGATATAAAGAAGATTAGCAATGCACACACTGTAAGCATTTTAGTCATTAATGATTTATTCTGTTTCTACCTCGCTTGGTTTCAAGTTAATTTGTTAAACTGGCTTTTATAATTAGAATGTGGTGAAACGGTTTCGCATCAGTGATTAACATTTAGGACAAGACAAATAAAAGATTTTAGAAGAAAGTGTAAATCCACTTTAAACTGATGAAGGGACCTTTGTGATCTTGAATTCTTTAACTTCTACATTAGCCCAATGATCTGTATCAACTTCCACATTGTTTCTTCTTTCATCTCATGAACAATTTCATTCAAACATAAAGCAGCAAAACATTTTAACTGAATTACCTAAGACCTAGTATCTTGTTTCCAGGGGCCCTAATCTGTTAAAACTTTTAGGATGCAAACTCTGTAAACAAAATGCATTACTTTTCATGGCTTTTGAATATAATACTTTTTTATACTTTGTTAGTAACTGTTTTATGTACAGCACTTTATACATTTCAAATGTCCTTGTTTTTTATAGATTGGTTGCAATGCAGTGAGCTGGGCTCCTGCTGTTGTACCTGGCAGTCTCATTGACCAGCCCTCGGGACAGAAACCAAACTACATCAAGAGATTTGTATCGGGAGGATGCGACAACCTGGTCAAACTCTGGAAGTAAGTATAGGACTACAGGTGAACCCCTTTGGGCATGTCCAAAGAGAATGATCTTCCCTGTCATATTTAAACTAGGTAAAAGATATGCAACGTGCATTTGTCATGATTGTCAAATCCTGTAAGGGCAAACCACATTTTTACCTTTCCAGAGAAGAGGATGGTCAGTGGAAAGAAGATCAGAAACTTGAGGCACACAGTGACTGGGTGAGGGATGTAGCCTGGGCTCCATCAATAGGGCTTCCTACCAGCTCAATTGCCAGCTGTTCACAGGTAAAATGTTTTTGTGATGTTTGTTCTATTACATTTTTCTTTGTTTTTGTTCCAAATAGATTAAGTTAACTTTTATTTAGTTCATTTAGTGTGTTGTGCACTGCCCCTGAAAACTTTTCCCTTGCCAAAGTATCTCGTCAGAGGGGTTCTAAAAGATTTTCTGGGAAATGGAGTTCAATATATGCTGGACTGAACCATGTTTAAACTTGTTGGTCACTAAAACTTTATTTGGATCGCTCCAGGATGGCAGAGTCTTCATCTGGATGTGCGATGACCCTGCTGGAAACGCATGGACGGCCAAACTTCTTCACAAATTCAATGATGTAGTTTGGCATGTCAGCTGGTCTATCACAGGAAATATCCTTGCAGTGTCTGGGGGAGACAATAAGGTAAGACACATTTACTTGGTGTTTTTGCTTTATGGATAACCTACACCCTGTTTGAAAATGGAATCATATCATCCCTTTCCACCCTGGATTGTATACCGTAGAAGGAAAATCTAACCTGAGGGGGAAATACTAGTGTTCTTAAATGGCAAATTTGATGACTAAATATCCCAATGCTGTTAACCCTTAATCTGTAAACCAGGATTTAGTAGGGCTTCTGTAGATATTTTGCAGTAAATCCTGATATCAAGTTGTGATGACCCATGGTAAGGACATTCCTTGAGCAAATGTTGTGAGGAGATTAGAATCTAGTTGATCTGCATTTATATTAGTTCTGACTTCGGTTTTCTTGGACTGATGATGGGTTTATCTCACAGAACAGCATGTCTCAACATATTCAATTGTGTGGACTCTAAAAAAAGCTAAGCTCCAATAAAATAAACTCCCAATAAAAAGTAAATTAGCAGATTCATCAGGAGGATGAATGTTGATGATGATAATTTATGATAGCACAATGGTAAAAACTGTTTATAAACCGCTGGTAAAAACATGATTTGTCATGTGTATTGCAGGGATGGAAATAAGACTTTCATTCATTCTAGTTTTTTTACAGTTATCTTGATTGAGTCTACCTGAGCTTATCTTATATAACAAAAACTTGTTGTACTCTGAGTATACCAAGCACATTAAAATCATCCATCACCTTTCTATCATTTGCAAAGGCAAAAAACAAAAAAAAAATATTGATTAATACTAGTATGGTATTTTAACTGGCAATTAATTTGACATCTGCTATGAAGAAACAAAGGTATATCCCCAAACTAAGAAAGGCATCCCTTGACTTTGTGATTAATGTCTGTAGATTGGGGGAGATTTTTGAGCGTCTTGTGGAAGTAAATGCATTGGTACCTTTTGAAGTGAAGGAAACTTTTTAGAATGTTGGGAAGAACCAAACCGAAAATGCCGGTTTGCATTTTCAGAACAGTTTTTGAATATTTAATTATTTAATAAATCAACTATAATGTCTAAAGCAGTTATGTTTAGAAGGCTGTGTTTTTCTTGGTACCAAAGCCTATATAAATGTATCTGTTTGTATTTAGTTGGAATTTATTTATTTAGATTAAGCATCCTCAGTCAGATAAATATACTGCCACAGGACTTTCGACAACTTCTGTTTCTGAAAGCATTTAAAATAAAGAGTTTGTTTTATACCAGATTATATAAAATACCTGGGGTGAAATCTGATATAATCTCAACCTAATGTGCCATATTGTGCTCATGTAACCTCTTACAGGTGGACACAGTTTTCTGAAGTGAAACTCGCATTGTAGTGGTTTTGTTAACAAAGTCGCTCATTTGTTTTTTCAGGTGACTTTGTGGAAGGAGTCCGTGGATGGCCAGTGGGCTTGCATCAGTGACGTCAACAAAGGGCAGGGAGCTGTGTCAGCCATAGCAGAAGGACAGCAGAGCGAACAGTGAAGGAGCAATGGCATAGCATTCTAATTTAACATCATTCCACAGGAAAGGGGAGGCTCGAAATGCCCTGATGTGCCAGTTGAATATGATATTCATAGCAGAATCTGAATTGGTTTCCCTGCCATTAACAATAAAAGGACCTTTTACAACCCCTACCCCTTCATGTAATATATATATATATATATATATATATATATATATATATATATATATATATATATATACACAAGACAAAACCTAACAGCATAATTGTTTCAGCCTTAATTTTGTATGGATATTTAAAACTTCAATCAGATTTTTTTTTTTTGTTTTTGCTTCTGATGCAACTGTCACTCCAAAAGTAAATTATCGGTCAGGTTATTATTGTTATTTTTTTATTGCATTGTTTTAAGATATGTTGTGGTTCTCAGGCTCCTCGCTTATATAAGTAAATGTTTAATAAACCTGTTGATTTAATGTCTTGAATAACAAGTCTTAACGTCTATTTTAAATTGATTCCTCTCATAATGTTATAATATGAATTAGAAAAATGTATACTTGGTTATTGCAGTGGGGGACGCATAACATAAAGAACTGAAAGCATAACCCTGGTTTCAAATCCCTGGTCTGTCATAAATATATGTGACAGGGATGGCATTTCGTCTCTTCTGATGTAATGCTCCAGATGTTAATGGACAGTTATTGTTTAGATTTTAGAAGGACATTGGGTTAACTTCTGCAGTACTACTTGCTTTAAAGAAAATGAAGGCAATTTAAAAGTCATCACATTGGCTTTGGTGACGTCTGAGGTGCTGTAATTTGTCTGACAGAGATGAGGATTTAGAATTATACAATGATTATTAATTCAGCACCTCAAATAATTATCTTTAAATGTAATGTACAGTTTGCTTGATGATGCTCGTAGAGACGAGGTTGGTGCACATTCAAAAAACTTGACCACTGATATTATGCATCAGATTCCTCTTACATTTTGATTTAGAAACGTTATAATATTTATGAAACAAACTAGTGTCTTCATAGGTGTTGCAGCGATTGTCATATATATATATATATATATATATATATATATATATATATATATATATATATATATATATATATATATATATATACAGTACTGTGCAAAAGTTTTAGGCAGGTGTGAAAAAATGCTGTAAAGTAAGAATGCTTTCAAAAATAGACATGTTAATAGATTATATTTATCAATTAACTAAATGCAAAGTGAGTGAACAGAAGAAAAATCTAAATCAAATCCATATTTGGTGTGACCACCCTTTGCCTTCAAAACAGCATCAAGCATCAATTCTTCTAGGTACACTTGCACACAGTTTTTGAAGGAACTCGGCAGGTAGGTTGGCCCAAACATCTTGGAGAACTAACCACAGTTCTTCTGTGGATTTAAGCAGCCTCAGTTGCTTCTCTCTCTTCATGTAATCCCAGACAGACTCGATGATGTTGAGATCAGGGCTCTGTGGGGCCATACCATCACTTCCAGGACTCCTTGTTCTTCTTTACGCTGAAGATAGTTCTTAATGACTTTCGCTGTATGTTTGGGGTCGTTGTCATGCTGCAGAATAAATTTGGGGCCAATCAGATGCCTCCCCTGATGGTATTGCATGATGGATAAGTATCTGCCTGTACTTCTCAGCATTGAGGAGACCATTAATTCTGACCAAATCCCCAACTCCATTTGCAGAAATGCAGCCCCAAACTTGCAAGGAACCTCCACCATGCTTCACTGTTGCCTGTAGACACTCATTCGTGGTACGCTCTCCAGCCCTTCGGCGAACAAACTGCCTTCTGCTACAGCCAGATATTTCAAATTTGACTCATCAGTCCAGAGCACCTGCTGCCATTTTTCTGCACCCCAGTTCCTGTGTTTTCGTGCATAGTTGAGTCGCTTGGCCTTGTTTCCACGCCGGAGGTATGGCTTTTGGCCGCAAGTCTTCCATGAAGGCCACTTCTGACCAGACTTCTCCGGACAGTAGATGGGTGTACCAGGGTCCCACTGTTTTCTGCCAGTTCTGAGCTGATGGCACTGCTGGACATCTTCCGATTGCAAGGGAAGTAAGCATGATGTGTCTTTCATCTGCTGCAGTAAGTTTCCTTGGCCGACCACCGCGCTCACGGTCCTCAACGTTGTCCGCTTCTTTGTGCTTCTTCAAAAGAGCTTGGACAGCACATCTGGAAACCCCTGTCTGCCTTGAAATTTCTGCCTGGGAGAGACCTTGCTGATGCAGTATAACTACCTTGTGTCTTGTTGCTGTGCTCAGTCTTGCCATGGTGTATGACTTTTGACAGTAAACTGTCTTCAGCAACCTCACCTTGTTAGCTGAGTTTGGCTGTTCCTCACCCAGTTTTATTCCTCCTACACAGCTGTTTCTGTTTCAGTTAATGATTGTGTTTCAACCTACATATTGAATTGATGATCATTAGCACCTGTTTGGTATAATTGTTTAATCATACACCTGACTATATGCCTACAAAATCCTGACTTTGTGCAAGTGTACCTAGAAGAATTGATGCTGTTTTGAAGGCAAAGGGTTGTCACACCAAATATGGATTTGATTTAGATTTTTCTTCTGTTCACTCACTTTGCATTTAGTTTATTGATAAATATAATCTATTAACATGTCTATTTTTGAAAGCATTCTTACTTTACAGCATTTTTTCACACCTGCCTAAAACTTTTGCACAGTACTGTATATATACATACCATCATACATACATATATATATACATATATATCAATTAACTAAATGCAAAGTGTGTAGAACAGTTAATCACGACAGCATCCCAAATATCACTGTTTTGGCACTAGTACTGTTCTGTATTAGATTGTTTCTGTGATACATATTGTAGCCACAAGAGGGTGTTAAAATGTTCCTGTTTTGTCATAAGCATGGAAAGAGTGTTCTTTTTGCCATTCTTGTTAGCAATTATATAGTACTCACATTTACACTACCGGTCAAAAGTTTTAGAACACCTCCATTTTTCCAGTTTTTATTGAAATTTACGCAGTTTAATGTCTCAATGTACTCTGAAATTAAAGCATAGAACAAATAAACAATTGGAGATAAAAAAGAAATCATGGAATCGTTTTGTTTAACAAAATTTAATCTAAATTTTTGACTCATCAAAGTAGCCACCTTTTGCAGATATAACAGCCGAACACACTCGTGGCATTCTTTCTACAATGGAAATCAAATATTGTTTGGAAAGTTCTTCCCAACACTGTTGCAGAAGTTCCCACAAGTGTGTTCACTTGTAGGTTGCTTTGCTTTCACCCTTTTGTCCAGTTCATCCCAAACCAGCTCGATGGGGTTTAAGTCTGGAGACTGTGCTGGCCATTCCATGATTTGAAGCCTACCGTCTTGTTCTTTTCTTTTAAGGTAGTTCTGACATAGCCTGGAGGTAAGTTTTGGGTCATTATCTTGCTGTAGGATGAACCCCTGACCAACTAGGCGTATACCAGAGGGTATTGCATGGCGCTGCAAAATGCTGTGGTAGCCGCTTTGGTTCAGGGTGCCACTCACTCTGTGCAAGTCGCCGACTCTGGATCCAGCAAAGAGCCCCAGACCATCACGCTTCCTCCTCCATGTTTGACAGTTGGTGTCACACACCGAGGAACCATCCTTTCGCCTACTCGACGGCGTGCAAAAACCCTCGTGATGAACCGAAGATTTCAAATTTTGATTCATCGGTCCATAAGACCTTCTTCTAGTCTTCAGTAGTCCACTGGCGGTGCTTCATGGCCCAGGCAAGCCTCTTTTTCTTCTTTTGCCATCTTAGCAATGGCTTTCTTACTGCCACTCGACCTGTCAAACCTGCAGCTCGAAGTCTTCTCTTCACAGTCGAAACTGAGACTTGCTTACTTCGACCAGTGTGAAGCTGTTGTCCTGTGAGCTGCATATCACGCAAGCTGTTGACTCTCAGAAACTTGTCTTCTGATTCTGTTGTGGCTTTGGGTCTGCCAGACCTCTTCCTGTCAGAGTTTCCTCCAGTTTCCAAGTGCCTTTTGATGGTGTAGGAAACTGTACTCACTGACACCTTGGCTTTCTTTGCAATTTCTCTAAAGGAAAGACCTAAACTTTTAAGGGTTATAATGGTCTGTCTGTCTTCCTTTGTTAATTGCCTTTTTCTCACCATTATGATAGCAATATACTACTTCCTGCAGTACAATACTGTCCAAATAATGCTTAAGAGGGTGTAGTAACACAGTCTGTTCCAACACTGCTTTTATACAGACAGAGGGTTTGTAAGTAATCAACAAAAGTTGGGACACCTGTAAGAATTGTTAGCATCAACTTTCAAGGCTTAATTTACTTCCATTGCTGCAGAACAGCTGTAAGTTGTTAACCCATTACTTGTTCCCTGAAAAAGGCCTTTTTGTATAACTCTGAAATGTACATTATTTTTCAGTTTTTGGTAACCTAAACTTTTTTTTTAACCTCTGGCAGGTTACTGCTTACCTTTGTACCATTTCAGGTTATTCACTGGACTTGAACTGCTTAAATTTCAATAAAAACTGGAAAAATGGGGGTGTTCTAAAACTTTTGACCGATAGTGTATATGAGAACATAAGATAAATATACTGTACGTAATATCTGATTATTCTCTTTGGTACTTTTTTGATGTTCAGATCTCACGATCTTAGTTTCTTTTGATTTTCCCATGGGATAGAGTATATAGGTGTATTTCGAATCTCTTAAATGCAACTCAGCTTTCATTAGCTTTAGAATTTTTCTGATACAAGCATTACAGACTACTCAGTTTGATGGAAGGGTCATATATTCAGTGATCCATTAACCATTAGCCTGAGTGGGTTAAAATGGCCAACAAAAGTCCCATCTACAGTCATTTTGCATGATTGTGGGTACCAATGAAGTTGTGAAAAGGATACTCAGCTAAAGGGTTGCCTAGAATAGCATAGCAAGTTAACTAGTCCACATTTATAACAGTTCCCTTGTGTTTAAACTTTTTTTATGTTCTCTATTCAACAAGATGTAAGTCACAGATGTTTAATCTATACTGGGACAGCATGAATGAAGAGCCAGGATTATTCATGAGGGGATGTTCCTTATGGGAATGAGGAAGTGGGATCTCAAATGACTTGGCTCTGGGACTCGATGTAAATCACAGTGCAGGAATCTGTATTCATAAGCTGGCTCTGTTTCTGCATACCAGATTTACTAACCATAACAGCTGTCCGAAAAATGCAATTTTCTTCTGCCACCCCTCTGTCTTTGTCCATCGCTATTAACTTGAATCAAAGATTTGATAGTTTATTTTGTATGCTGTGGGAAGGAACACTATCTACATTGAAAAAGTCCCAAAAACTTCCAATCCCCCATTCCCCCCACCCATGCACAACTATCTGCAAGGCCTTCTTCCCCTTCTATTACCCCTTCTATTACATACAGCATGCACCAAAGGGATTGAAAATGTCCTATTGCTTAAGACAAGTGGCTGCTTATTTGAGGTGTTACTGTACAGTAGGTCTCTCACAGAGGTCTCTGGTGTGTTTATACAAGGCAAAACAGCTTTTTACTGACCATTCAGATTTGTCTGACAAATAGAAGGCTTTATTAAGTTCAATTACCACCCGGATGTGCTCCTAACGTTAATCATGTTAGTACTGCTACCGTACTTAAAATGTATCACACACTCAAAGCAAGAACAATAGCAGCAAACCTAATTCCTTCTACTGAATGTAGTGGATACTGAAACGGTCTAGCACAATGAAAGTGTGTTTTAAAGAAAGGATGAAATATAATGAAAGTGGTTATTGCTAATACAATAATTCCATCAGTTTTACTGGTCGTGCACTTCAATAACTAAAATGCTTACACAGCAGAAGATTTCAGATGAAGCTGTCTTATGCACTAAATATACTGTATCTATGTAGCATTAGTCTTTATGCTCAACCTTACCCTTCATCTCCTGAAACATCATTATGTACGTACAGTCGGTACTGAGCTCCCAATCTGCATTGTGAATAAATGATTGAGGAATGTGCACGGCTGGCAGGTGTTCGTGCTTTCTCTTTCTCTCGCTGTCCCTCTGGGCCATGCAGCAAGTGGGGGAGATTTGAGGGATTTCTAATGGATGGGTTGGCTGCATGCTTTAAAGATAAACAGGATAGCTGGAGATTAGGACTTCATCTGATATATGGATTGAAATACTGGGATAAAGTTGGATCAGGTAGGGGGCTTGCTTTTGGTTGGGTCTAGTTTCTGTAAGAGGAAAAAACAACATCACTGTGTCGTGTGACTTTTATTTGACCCACAATATGCTTAGGATTCTCAGTTAATGCTACATGAGCCTGTTTCCCTTTATCTGAACTTGAAGAATAAGTAGCTTCACATATAATAAAGAATGAGTTCTTAACAGCTATTTGATTGTGTTTGTCATCTTTGTGGGTGGTTGCTGTTGCTTCAATATTGGATCTAGATGATCTTTAGGGTCTGATCAGCCTTCTCGTTCCATTCACATCATGTGGCACTGTGACCTTTCAACTGCCAGCCCCCTCTCCTCTATTTCTATATACATGTAGAGTAGGTGGGGCTGCCAGGTTTAATGCTAAAAATGTCACATGATTTCAATGGAAGGAGGACGGATGTTCCGTCCTAGCATGTAGGATTCTCCGTCAAGCTCAAAGCAAGTTCCATGTAAAGCCATGTAAAGACAGATTCACAGAAAGCTGGTAAGTGTTTGCAAACACAATATAAATAGTAATATAAAAAGGCAATCAAATGACATTTAAAGATATTTACTCTTTAATATTCTTCAGTCCTGATGATAATCAGCGAAACTACAAAAAACTCCCAATCCTGAACTTTTTTTCCTCAAAGACAACATCAGAAGCTAAACAGTTTCAGGCAGATTGATTTTGTGGACCCCAAGCTGTGATGGTTTTGATGGACATATGGCTTTGAAAAAGCACTATTGATTCCATGATGGGTGCTATACTGTAAACCAGAATCTGTATTGTGTCAAAGGCCATGTAAATGTGTCAGAAAAAATAGAGTATGGATTTCCAGAAGTGTGGGAAGACAATGGTGGAACTTGCTGTATTCAATGGATGTACGTAGCAGCTGATTTAAATACTTTAACCCGTTCATGCATGGCGACCTCATACAGGGATGGATACAAACAAAAATCTATTCTAGTCTTTATATGGGCACATATGGAAGACGCAAATGCATGATTACCTCATATAAAGCAATGGATTCAAAAAACTTTTCAATGAAAAATATATTTATTATGTGCCCCGAAGTTCATGCATGAAATGTGAATGATTTAAATAGCTGAAGAAAGCTTCAAGTCCTAGAATTTATCAGGTTCCTAGACCAGCTCAAAGCAGGTCCATGCTTAGTTAGAGTACAATAACAATAGCTCAGTATTGGGGCAACAGAACCCGGAACCACTCAGAATGATTACAAACACCATGAAATAGTCAGGTAAAGGTACAAAAGAAATGACGCTACTTACCCTTTAAACAACACTGAAGGGAATTTGGTAGGATACTCTAACACAGTTTCACTCCCAGCTGGCATGATGAAAGCAATGCACATGTTATCACTTCTGCCAGGCAGCTTTGTTTTCAGAATTTAACGGCGGGTTATCAATTTTCATTTGAAACTCCATTATAAAATCACGCGCTGTCATACTTTACATCTGTTGTTTTGTCAAATGGTCTAACTACTGTGCCATAAAGCATAACAGTAGGCATCATTTGCCAGGGCTGCGTAGAGTAGTGCTACTGTGCCACTCCGTCGACTGGTCATTACTGTGACAAGTTCAGCAGTATAATTCAGCGGCAAAGCAAACAAACATTCATGTCAAGCGTAATTTAAAACGCTGTTTATTATTATTATTATTCTTTTGGACACACTGTAACTTTCATGTTCTCTTCAAACGTTGTTCCCTTGCTCCCGATCCCGATCCTACATTACATGTTACTTTAATCCACATCGAGGCAGCAATAGCCATAGAGCGAATCACTTGAGTACCGCTACAGCACACACACACACACACACACACATCCAGCACTTGCAGGCAGCTGCCAAGTGACCCAGTGGATCAATGAACAGACCTCATTGATTTTCTGCTGCAGATTAAATCCACCTGCTCGGATAGGAATCGTGTGGATTATATCGGTTCTGCATCCCCTTTGAATCACTCTTTATCTTCAGTTGTGCCATGCCTGGCTGGAGGAAAAACCTGGTTTTGTGTCTGCAGAGAATGCATGATGAAGGTGAGGGTGCAGAGAAATGTTGGTGCTGATGCTATTATTAAAACTGCAAGTGTGTCACATGCCGCTTTAAAAGACAAAGCTACGCAGTCCTGCTTCTTTGAAGAAAAGGTTTATCGTGTGAGAATGGTTTGTTTAAAACGCACAATGAATGTTTTCATGAGTAATGCTGTGTAGGATGTCGCCCATGAACTGTCTCAGGTCAGTGCGTGGAAATGTCACTTGCTCCAAGTTAAATTTGGTGACATGTTGTTGCAAGTTACTGTAAAAGCGGGTATTTAAAATGCTACTTTATTTGCTTTATGCGAACTAATGATACACAAAAGCTTTCTGAGAAGCAAGCATTTCTTAAACACTTCAAGCCCAGGTGGGTTCAGTTTTGAATACGTCAATTGCATTTTTATTGACGGATGTTTTGAGGGCGAGTAAAACCAAGGGCTTTCATTTTTTGTGTGCCACGCTGTGTTGTTCAAGCAAAGACTGTAAATGCAAGTGACATCGTTCTGGAATTGTAGTTCACAGATTGGTTTGAAAATAGCACGGTACAGGTTCAGCTTCTCGATTCAAAGTTTACAGACTATGAAAACCCTATGTATTCCGTGTCCATGTCCGGTTAGGACTGGGAATGTACTCTATTTTGTGCGTTGATTGTGGTATTTTGGAATACACGTTCAGTGTTTCTTTTACAAAAGAAAACAAGCCTGTCCTGTGTTCAATGTGAGTGTAATTAGAACATTAGTTTTAAACCGGTTTGCTTTCAAGCACGTTGTCGCTCAGTGAAACGCATTACGGTTCAAAAGTTTTAATCTTGTGAGGTATTCAGATATGAACTGTGACTTGTTTTATAAGAGACCGCGTCATCATATATACAATGACTGGTTAACCAGTGTGTATACTACAGTAGACTAATTTGTTAACGTAATTGAAATTCACTTTGAAACGCATTTTAAAGCACTGTGGTGTTTTTAATTTTCATTAAAAAAAAAAAATCTGGCACCATAGATTAGTGTGTGTGTGTGTGTGTGTGTGTGTATATATATATATATATATATATATATATATATATATATATATATATATATATATATATATATATACGTTAACAAATTAGTCTACTGTAGTATACACACTGGTTAACCAGTCATTATATATAAAATTAGTGTGAGTGATTCTTTGGTTGTGCTTGTTACATTCTGCTGTGCTTCAGCCTTGTGCATTTCACTTCAACACATGATGCTTTTCAGCTTCAGGCACACCGTCACTCTGTGAATTAATCAGGCAAGCTGCTTCTACTACCTGCTGTAACAATAGATAATAATTACAGACCATTTGAAGAAGTGAAACTCCCAGTAACACATGTGACTATATTTTAATGACTATATTAATCCCGCTGGTGTTTCCCCCATGGCAATAAATATACAGTGACAGTGAAAGTGAAGATGTTAGTACGGCGTAATTTAGATCTGCCACTGTTTAGATCATTAAAATAGAAGTAAGTTTAGGTGCCATGAAGTGATCTGGTACCAATAAGCAGCAGCAATGTTTTATCTGTAGCGTCATCTTTGAAATATTCCCATATTCCAAATAAAGAACAAAGAAAAGAAAAATCTTTAACAGAAGAAATGGTG
This sequence comes from Acipenser oxyrinchus oxyrinchus, assembly GCA_030684275.1. Classification (NCBI taxonomy): domain Eukaryota; kingdom Metazoa; phylum Chordata; class Actinopteri; order Acipenseriformes; family Acipenseridae; genus Acipenser; species Acipenser oxyrinchus. The sequence continues at coordinate 9,078,769 of CM060264.1, forward strand.
GATAATATTGCCAAATCTAATATTATTATTTGTTTATTTAGCAGACGCCTTTATCCAAGGCGACTTACAGAGACTAGGGTGTGTGAACTATGCATCAGCTGCAGAGTCACTTACGATTACATCTCACCCGAAAGACGGAGCACAAGGAGGTTAAGTGACTTGCTCAGGGTCACACAATGAGTCAGTGGCTGAGGTGGGATTTGAACCGGGGTCTCCTGATTACAAGCTCTTTTCTTTAACCACTGGACCACACTGCCTCCATATAATATGAGGTAATTTCATGGATTTTAAAGCATTGGTTAGCAGAGAAATGAAAAGTCAAATAACAGTGTACTTGCAGTCACCAGTGAGATAAGTAAGAATACATTCCATTTGATTCAGTGCGAAACAATGATTTCTTAAAAAGACAGCCCCATTGTCCAGATTGTGGGACCTCTCATGCCCTAGAAACTTCATGGCCCATCCATAGGCTGTATAACACCAATAGACACTGTACAATACCAACAGTGTTCATCGTTAGCGTTACAATTTCATGGCAGCTCTGAGATACCGATCAATATACAATTAAATGCCATTATGAGCAACTACTCCTTTATTCATATGAAATATCCATTTGGTGCAGCGGTTGTATTCTTAATAAAGTTTGCCTTCAAAGAATGTTTGATTTCTCCAAAACTCAACAGTATCTCATGAAAACAATTTAGTTGAATTAGGCTATTTGGGTAAATCCATTTTTTGTAATGTATAATTATTTTTTCTCAGTAAGAAGCCATAATTATTTCATGCTTTGTAAGGCAATTAAAACTGCATTTCTTAAACTATTAACATATAAAATAAATCTCATCTGGAAAATATATATTTACCATATCATTTTATATGCAAAAAAACCCAAATGCTACTTAACTTCCCCTGCTGAAGCAAGTGTATGTACAAATTAAATATATAGGGCTTCATGGCACATATAATTAAGCTATATTTTAAATGTATGAAACGTTAAGGTTAAGGTTAAATCATATACATATTTTTTTAAGTTAAAGATGCTGTCCAGAAAAATGTAGTTTCCTATAATGTCCTACAGTATTTCGTTTTCTTGAAGGAGAATTTTTGGCTTGTATTTTTGAATTTGGAACTGTAACTGATAGAATAACACTTTTTTGATTTGGCATTACCAGCATCTAATTCAGTCTCCAGCTGTTTGCATTTAGTTTCCCTTTTCTAACCACAGATAGCTGCATACAAGAGTTACGAATGCTATATTTCATTAATCCTCACGCTATGGGTTCAGGTGTAAAAAAAAAAAAAAATCCCTCTGAGTTCAACACATTAACCCACTTGGAACAAGACTGCTAATTGAGGTTGCTGATTGATGATAATGTCATTAGATAATATACTAGGGCTAGTGCAATTTGTTTAGTGTATTTCAAACAAATAAATAATCCTCCCTTGATTAGCAAACCAGATAAGTGGTGAGCATAGATGGGAGATTCAGACTGCTGCACCCTGTCTGGATGCACTGTAATGGAAAGCATACAAGATCTCCTTGGCATTTTCAGATATTCTGAACAAGTTTATTGAATCACCTGCATTATATTACACACACTTGTTCACACGCCATCCTGGACTTGTATGTCCTGTTATATAAAACCTGTGTCTCCCTGAAGGACTGCGTTCATGCTCAGTTGAGTAGGTGCCGTTCTGGAGCACAAACGGTTATGCAGATTTCCTAACTCACTTAGAGCCACTAAATAATGTCTATAAAATAATATTAATTGATAAACCAAGCATTTAGAATTGTATTCAAATACATGGTTATTTGTCTGTAAGTATAAAGCTATTTAAGAAAGCAAGGTGAAGCTAGCAACGAAAAACATGCTTACAAATGCAAGTAATGTGGGGAAGCATATTAGTGTTGCACTGTGCAGTAAAGCCCAAAGCATTGAGCCCTGTGCAGCACTGATATGCTTCCCCACGTAACTTTAGAAAATCAGCTTTTGGGGAGATTTTTTTTCTAGAATAGTTTGAAAGCACAGCTAAAAATGCTCAATACAGAATTATGCAGGCATAATATCATATTTACATAAACAGGTAAATAAATGTAGGCATTAGATAAAATAGATATCTTTGTAAGAATGGATGAATGATGCAATATTCACCACTGTGGGTGAGCTGTTGGCTAGACGACAACAAGGAAAAATCCAACTTAATTAGAATATAAACACTGCCATGGGCACCAATCTCAGCCTCACAGCCCCTTAGCTCTGCTGGGGAGATTTGTGCTTCCATCTATTCTGTCTTTTATTCGGCAGTATAGAAACTCATCACAGGATTCATCAGGCCTCTGACCTCGCTATGTGTCAAAAGAAGAGCAAGAAAGTTAGAAGGAATGGGAAATGTAAGGTTGCCCAATAAATAATTTAGTAGCCTATAGCCTGATGTGATCTGCATGCAGAAAAGCAATGGGCTCTTCATGCATGTTAGGATTTTCCAGTACAATTGCTAGTAACCCCAAAATAGATGTTAGTTTCCTAATAAAAGTGAATGCTAGAAACACCCTTGGATTCATGCCTATCACAAATGGTCTGTGCCTTCGGCAGGCAACTCTGAAAGGGGGTCAAACGCTAAACGGTTCAGGTTGAAAGCAATGGTTTGAGCTTAGGGACAGGAGACATGAAAACTATAATAAAAGCCCATATCTCAGTGTTACAGTACTGATCAGATTCAGCTACTGAAATCTAGTACTTCCAGCTTTTTCCAGTCAGACAAAAGAATATAGTAGCTGATGAATTCTGGCATTATCCAGGCAAACCCTGGAACAGCAACACTTGAATCATTGAATTAAAATGAGGGATAAGTAGGCTGTTAAAATCTATTTAAGCAACATAATTACTTGTCTGCTTATTGTTGTCCTTAAGGGCTTTCAGTTCTTCTCTTTATCATCAAATACTCAAACTACTGTACTGCATAATGCATGCATCTTCTTGATTAGATTCACGTTGTATATCATTTTCTGAAAATACCAGTTCTATATTACTTACTGATGTATTTCTTCTGTCCACTAGAGGTAGAGTGTTGCAGTGGGACAGGTTAATGGTTAGTCTGGTGTATCAGACTCACTTAGAGAGGAGACATCTTTTAGAGCCCTTTTGAGGTTATGATGAGTTGTAAAAAGCCACTGAAACAAAGGCATTCTAAAAAACAAGAAGAATACACGGTGTGGTGTTTCACTACCGTTTCTAGATCAAGCTTTTTAGAAATACACTTCATATAGTTACAGGTTCAATTCTGTATCTCAAAAAACATGTCCATTCCAAACCCAGAAACCAGATCTATATCCTGGTCATTTCCACCCTTTCTGATCCATGCTTCATAATTCATTATTATTAATGGGGTACACACAAATTGCATATGAACCCTAAATATCATTCCAGACATGTTCTCTGTTTGGTTTGTTTAGTGGCTGGTCACTAATATTTGTGGAGGAAGTCAAATTCAAATTGCATTAACATGTTTGCAGTTACTTAGTCTGCACCATTTAGCAATCATTAATAACCTGACTCACAGCATCTCATGTTTAGTTTTATTATGTATTTATGTATATTGTTAAACTGATTTGTTTTCATTTCTCTTCTCTGTTGGTGCTGATGACAGATTGTATGTGTGGTTTACAGTTTACTATTCCAAACCCTAAGTTCTCATATCCATAGTTTTAAGATTTCTCTCTCAAGTAACCTTCTTCGGACTGCAGTATGCACTATACTTTATGTTGTATGCATACTTTGACAGATTATTCAAATGGTTTGCTTCCATCCACCACAGGGATGGAAATAAGACTCACATTGTGTAGCAGTTTGAAACATTTCTGATTTTACTGCACAGTATGAGCTCAATAAGACACACCTGAGCTTGTTACCTATACACTGTGGCTAATCAAGCACATTGTAAAACCTGGAATAGGTAAACCCAGGATGATGACTAAAACTAAGTGCGTAGACCCAGTCTTTCCCCAGGTGGACCCTGAAATATCCTCAAAATGATTCAGCTGCACCGATCACACTTCCGAACCATTCATCTCACTCCATAAACCTACATATCAACATATAAAATCAGTGCCTCCTGATAACTTTGTATTTTCCATTGTTAAAATGTAACCAGTTGCTATTTACAATGCAATGATGATTTAAAAAAGAAAACTTTACCGTTCTCCAGTTGTCTGCTTTATTAGGTAACTTAGAAATGAACTAACATCACGCATTGTTGATTTGCTTTTTTTTAAAGCCTAGTCCCTCCACTTAAAATATTCAGAATCCATCTTCCATTTACATGAGTTAGATGACACCTGTCATAACACTGCCAAAAACGATGTTGGGTCACAGTTTGACATGATGAGTCTAAAAGGTGTTTAAATTGTTCTGGAGGGATACATAACCATTCCTCAAAGCTACCAGCCTCTAAAACAAGCACCTGTTGTCAGCCCTAGAACTGTCACAGTCAGATCTGCTGTCTTGCAGATAATAACTAAAATGTACAAGTTATGCAGCTTTTTTGTATATATTATTGAATACATACGTCATGTATTTACAAAACAAATGAATCATTCATGCGAGGGGCGGCTAATATTATAGATAAAAGTGTGTGCTATGGTATTGCAGGTGTTTGTGCTTTTTGTTTATCAGCAGTAGTCTGAGACATTGTATAGTGTGGGCAGAATGTTTGATGCAAGATTCCAGCCTGATGTATATGCAAGCTGAATAAACCTCTCTCCCCAGTAATCTCAGATCACAATCTGATGTGTTGTCAATTTAAACTGTGAGTCACAGTGTTTCTACTCAGACTCACATCTGCAAAAACATATTGTTTATAGTAAAATACTAATGCTAGATGGCAGTATCTGAGGAATTTACTGGATCAGTAAAATGCGGGAATTGCGAAGACTAATAGAGGACAGGTCTAAATTATAACACTCTAATTCTAATGTATTGCCATCAGATCCCAGAGATGGAATTACAGTACTAGACAAAATGTTCCCTCATTATTTTAATACTGTTTACCGCTGCAATCAAACCTATAACTTTAACTTTGACCTACTAACACATCCTGATACAGTACCACTCTGGTACCACGCTACAGTGGATAACCAGTTTGCATTGCCTGTTCATCCCATTATGATTGGTATGTCAAAATCTGAATGTCTTAGAAGGTATGAATCTCTGTAGCTGCATTTGTGCTATCATTGCCCTTTATTATAGAACCATTGCATTTGCTTTGTATTGCTTGTTCTTTGAAAGAGAATATATTGGGGGGAGGGGGCTGTCTGTAAATGTTATCATTATGACAGTTATACACTTTCAAGCTCTGTGAATTGTAGCATATCGAATAACACAATCAATAGGTACGGTATTCCATTTGCCAAAGTAATATACTCCCTTCTAGTCCATTTCATGAATTACAGGGCAGTTACATAGTAATTACCCACCGTATCTATGGATTGTCAATTGGTTTTATAACTGCAGTGGGACTGCCATCCCAGATTGATGCTATAATTCCTGTAGAACTGAAACTAATGATTGACGTTATAATTACGAGACTTGCCATTTCAATTAAAATTGACCTATTTTGAATTCCCTAGTATTTAATTATGTGTACTGTTTAATATCCTAGTATGTGTGTTCTGTATGATTCACTATTATTGTTAATTTCGTGTAAAATTACCCCAGAGAAGACATTTCTGATGGATAGTTGTGTGGAGTGAGGTGGGGAAGCATATCACAGTTTTCAGTGCACAATGCTTCATTTTTAGGCACCTGTGCACAGCACAATGCTACTGTGCTCTCTCCAATCTTGTCAGAATTATTTTTTGCTAGAATAATTAGTAAGCATGGAAGATAACCATAAACATAATTGTACTGCGTAAATTATTTAGCAAAACACGTTATGTATTAACATTTACTTTGCAGCAGTTATAAACCTAAGAGACATGTGTTACTTTTGTTCTTTCACTGGTCTAAAATCATCACTGAAACCCATAAAAAATATCAATTCCCTCCCCCACAGATTGGTGGAATTTCATTAAAGCTTGCAAGATGGGTTAGCCCACATAACTAGACATGACCAAATATCTTTTGTAATTAGCCAGCTGTGCAACACTGAAAGGAACAGCTGATCGAGGAACCCTGGCTCCACATGGCTGCCTCAGTGTTCCCAGATAAACAGTGTACATTTGTTTTATATTCTGATTCTTAGTGGATCTGACTTGTGCTACAGGACTGTCATTTCACTTTTATATCCTGCCTTACAATTGTTTACAGTTGATGAACTTCAAACAAAGCGAAACCTGCCCTCTGGAACTGCTCAGGTCATCTGAAAACCAATATGTAACACACATTGACTTCCCCAACTGCTTTCCTAGAGGCATACTGTACATTTCAGCTTACAGTCGCTACTGAGTTTAGCATGGGTTTCCTTCAATCTATTCACAGGCATGCCATCGTTTAAATACCTACCTTTTCTAATACCACATTTGAATTGGCCGTTCAACTTGGACATATCCTGTATTTATCAATATGTCAAAAATCTCTGCCAGTGGCTTGAAAATAGCCTGCCTGGTTTCTTTAAGTTCATTTGTGTATATAGTACAGTCCAGACTGGCTGATTTATTGAACTTGAGAGCCTTTTATTACTTCTGTTTGATTTATACAGAAGACATGGTCTTAACGTCTTCACCAGTGAAACCTGTATAAATGATTCATTCATTACATTTGTCATTGATTCATCATGCGGTCCCTTAGATGTTTTCCAGTTCTTGTATTGGAGGAACTTCCTCAGGTTTTGTTTGATGTCCGTAGCAATGTGGAATTTGAATGCCTTAACTTTGACTTGCCAGCACTTCCCAGCACTCTTTCTGTTTTGCAGTGCTGCTGTCTGTTTTGTATGCCTGGTAAAGCACACTCTTTTTCTGGATGCTTTGCTTGATGGACTATTAAACCACTGCGGAGATTGCTTGTTAAGTTTTGACAGGTTTGTGGAAGTGAGGACTAAAACAATGGAAACACCGTCTAGAAGAGTCTCAAAACAATTGAGTTTGTATGCTGGGCTTATGCTTGAGATTATTCCATCATTAATGAGTTAATCAGCTTTGACTAGCCCGTTTATTTTTTCACATTTAGATAATGTCCTGTGAAGCATCTCGATGCCAGTCCTTTATCACAACTCCCCCTTTGATTAGATCAAAGAGCAGAGATACCGTGTGTTATTGCTACACCCCAGGAGTCCAATGGTCTGAGGCAGTCTGACCTGATGGGATCTTGATGTGGCTATATCAGTAACAAGGAAGCTGAATGGTATCACCTAACCAATTCTTTCTTAGAAATATGCTGCCTCATTGATTTAATTGCAGCAAAGAACCTGCAGAAACTGACAAGGTGGAGAGTTAATAGCTTTTTTTTAAAAGTGAATGTGTGTATATATATATATATATATATATATATATATATATATATATATATATATATATATATATATATATATATATATATATATATATATATATATATATATATATATATATATATATATATATATATATATATATATATATATATATATACTTTGCCCTTACCTTTTATGATGTTTGAAATCATTATTGTGCAGTCACAGGCTTAGTGAAGTTATCCGGCAACAAACTTGCCATACCCAGTTGTATTGCTTTCCTAGAAAAAAGGAGACAATTTCAGAGTACCATTCGGAATACCAAGATATTTAGTAAGTAAAGGATCTGAGTGAGGAAGAATGGACAATACAATCCCCACCCCTAGTCTTGCTGGAAATCATTTGTTGTTTCCATCATTTGTGCCGGTGCATCATAAAAAGGGGGACTAAAGATCCACTAGACCCCACCAAATTCCGTGTGTCGTTTAATGATAAAAGTCTGCAGGAATTCTTGGAGCCTCAACTTTAGTTATTAAAATGAACATGCATTAAAAATACTGCAAGTTCCATCTAGCATTATTCATGCTTTATGCCCTCTAGCTCAAAGAACAGTGCCTAAAGCATTTGGTTGTCAACAAGAAACGAGTGAAAAATGTATTAAAGCAGTTTTCAGTGTATGTTAATGTGTGCATATTTATTGAGTGTCTAAATAAGCCTATACTGTTGTGTAAACGCACTGTTAATGAACACAGACGTCTGTATGAACAGTTGCCAGCACTTCACTCAAGTGATACGGGAAGACATCGGTTTTGTAAGTTTGTAAATGTTTTCAGTTCACTACTAAAATAAACTAACCATAGGGTTAGGGTTTTAATTATGGCAACGTTTTCCTTATAGTGTCTTTTAAAAAATTACAAATAGCAAACCCTATGATAACAATTATTTATTGGTAATGCTGCATACAGTGTAATGCCCACAACCATTCAGTTATTTTTTTATTACAGTTGCTATTTTGTTATTTGATACTTTTTAAAAGCTGGCATAAGGATAGAGAGGCTCCATAATTAAAAATGTAAGCCTGGTGTAGGTGAACAAGAGATAATTTCTTTTTTATTATTATCATATTGATTAGGTGGTACTGGAGCTGCTTTTTATTGTCTGAAGCCTGCTATATTGTTTTCTTTCTAATGGTATTTTGCTGCAGCTTCGGTTTTCAGACTCCATTTAACATTTATTTTTCAATGACCTATTGTGGCAATGTGCCCCGCCCCTGTGTGCATGTGTGTGTTATATGTTGTATGTTGCGTGTGTTAATGTTGGTGTATAGTCATTGGTACACAGGATATAAACGGGTCTGTGTTTCACGTGTGATTTAAAATAGATTTGTATTTAGGCACGAGGATGGCACAAATCACTTCACGTGCTGGTTAAAATGTAATGTGTGGTCACGGGAGTACACTTTATTAATTCACGTGCAGTTGTACCGAGACTCCAATTGAATGATTGATTAGCAATCGAGTCTTGGTACAACTGCATCAACTGCACGTTCACTCACTCGGGGTTGGGTGTTCGTGAGTGGAGAAGCGGGTGTGGAGAAGGAGAGAAGATAAAAATAGTAAAAGAATAATAATAACTGTAGAAACTCACCGTGTTTGTTTGTCTCCGTGCACCGTTTGTTAAGTGTTAGTTCGTTTTGTTTGTCTGTTTATTTTGGCGAAGTGCCGTGTGCTGTTTTGTGTTCTTTTATTTTGATTATTAAATGCTGAGCGCGATCACGCGCTCAGCTTCATCAAACCTCACTGTCTCTGTCTGTTCTGTGTTGCTCCGGTCTCTGGTCTGGCGTCACTCACTGCTGCCGTCTTTGTGACACGTGGTGTCCTCGTGGGATCTACAGCGCCTCCAGGACTCAGGCCAGGCGGGAACCGCAATTTGTTGTTTAAAAAAAAAAAAAAAAGGGAAAAAGGAAGAGAGGATGAGGTGGAAGAAGGACCGGAAGCGAGGGACAGGGAGGAGGAGGAGTACATCAGGGCCAGGCACCCGAGGAGCTGTAGGTCACCACTGTTGTGTCCCCTCTGTAACCAGCAGCATTACTTTGCCGTCTGTCCCTTCCGCAGTTATGAGGAGGAGCCTGAGCATCCACAACCCAGCGGGAGGAGCCTGAGCGTCCACAGCCCAAGCGGGAGGAGCCCGAGCGTCCCACGCCTGAGTGGGAGGAGCCCGAGCGTCCCTACGCCTGAGTGGGAGGAGCCCAAGCGTCCCTACGCCTGAGTGGGAGGAGCCCGAGCGTCCTTACGCCTGAGTGGGAGGAGCCCGAGCGTCCCACGCCTGAGTGGGAGGAGCCCAACGTCCACAGCCCAAGGGGGAGGGTGCGTCCACAGCCCAAAGGGAGGAGTCGGTGCGTCCACAGCCCAAAGGGAGGAGTCGGTGCGTCCACAGCCCAAAGAGAGGGAAGTCGGGGCTTCCACAGCCCTAGGACCCAAGCTGCCAGCAGAGGGAGAATGCCTGCTGGTTCCACCTCCACCAGCAGAGGAAGAATGCCTGCTGTCCCCATGTCCACCAGCAGAGGGAGAATGCCTGCTGTCCCCATCTCCACCAGCAGAGGGAAAATGCCTGCTGTCCCCATGTCCACCAGCAGAGGAAGAATGCCTGCTGTCCCCGTGTCCACCAGCAGAGGAAGAATGCCTGCTGTCCCCGTGTCCACCAGCAGAGGGTGAATGCCTGCTGGGTTCCCATCCACCAGCAGAGTGTGAACGTCTGCTGGTATCCTCCCCACCGTCACCACCCGGAGGAGAGGAACAGGAGCTGCTTCTGCCTCCACCACAGTCCCCTGCAAGTGCAGGAGAGCCGCACCAGTCCCCTGCAAGAGAGGGAGAGCAGCACCAGTCCCCTGCAAGAGGGGGAGACTACACGCTGCTCCCACCTCCGTCGCCAGGAGACTACCCGCTGCTCCCACCTCCGTCGCCAGGAGACTACAAGCTGCTCCCACCTCCACTGCCTTCGCCACCAGGAGGAGAGCAGCAGGAGCTGCCTCGGCCTCCACCACCTCAACTGCTTTCACCAGGAGCAGAGCAGCAGGAGCTGCCTCTGCCTCCTCCACCAGCAGAGGGTGAGTACCTGCTGGTTCCGCCTCCACCGTTGTGGGAGGACTGCTTGCCCCTCCCACCTCCACCAGCAGAGGGTGAATACCTGCTGGTTCCACTTTCATTGTCGTGGGAGGACTGCTTGCCCCTCCCACCTCCGCCAGCAGAAGGTGAATACCTGCTGGTTCCGCCTTCATTGTCGTGGGAGGACTGCTTGCCCCTCCCACCTCCACCAGCAGAAGGTGAATACCTGCTGGTTCCGCCTTCATTGTCGTGGGAGGACTGCTTGCCCCTCCCACCTCCACCAGCAGAGGGTGAATACCTGCTGGTTCCGACACCACTAGGAGCAGAGCAGCAGGAGCTGCCTCTGCCTCCGCCACCGCCAGGAGCAGAGCAGCAGGAGCTGCCTCTGCCTCCACCACCTCCAGGAGCAGAGCAGCAGGAGCTGCCTCTGCCTCCACCACCGCCAGGAGGAGAGCAGCAGGAGCTGCCTCTGCCTCCGCCACTGCCAGGAGCAGAACAGCAGGAGCTGTCTCTGTTTCCCGCACCTCCACCACAGGGAGTACGGTGGCCGGAGCCCCAGAAAGGGGAGCTACCGGCTACAAAGACAGGGGAGAGGTCAGGAGACCACTTTCCCCAGCAGCAGTTTCGCTGCAGGAGTTCTTGTGGCCGGAGCCCCACAGGAGGGAGCTACCAGCTACGAAGAAAGGGGAGAGGTCAGGAGACCAGCATCCCCAGCAGCAGTTTCGCTGCAGGAGTGGACCAGCATGCTGTCAGCCGTGCCACTACCGGCAGGGGTGCTGACAGCATTGCCAGCCATGGGCCCACTGAAGCCTCCCTTCCCAGCCCGAGACTTTGTCCTGGACTGCTGGGTTTTAAGGGGAGGTGGCCGTTGAGGCCATGTGTGCTGTGCACAAGGGGGGGTATATGTGGCAATGTGCCCCGCCCCTGTGTGCATGTGTGTGTTATATGTTGTATGTTGCGTGTGTTAATGTTGGTGTATAGTCATTGGTACACGGGATATAAACGGGTCTGTGTTTCACATGTGATTTAAAATAGATTTGTATTTAGGCACGAGGATGGCACAAATCACTTCACGTGCTGGTTAAAATGTAATGTGTGGTCACGGGAGTACACTTTATTAATTCACGTGCAGTTGTACCGAGACTCCAATTGAATGATTGATTAGCAATCGAGTCTTGGTACAACTGCATAAAAGCTGCACGTTTCACTCACTCGGGGTTGGGTGTTCGTGAGTGGAGAACGGGTGTGGAGAAGGAGAGAAGATAAAAATAGTAAAAAGAATAATAATAACTGTAGAAACTCACCGTGTTTGTTTGTCTCCGTGCACCGTTTGTTAAGTGTTAGTTCGTTTTGTTTGTCTGTTTATTTTGGCGAAGTGCCGTGTGCTGTTTTTGTGTTCTTTTATTTTGATTATTAAATGCTGAGCGCGATCACGCGCTCAGCTTCATCAAAACCTCACTGTCTCTGTCTGTTCTGTGTTGCTCCCGGTCTCTGGTCTGACGTCACTCACTGCTGCCGTCTTTGTGACACCTATTTACTCATTTTCAACAGTGCAGCACTTATCATTCTCTTAATAAATTCTCAGATAATGAAGCATCCCCTGCACAATGAATTGCTCATCTATCTGGGGTTTTTAAACAATACAGGTATAATGTATACACCCTTAGGGAATGTGTCCTTGACCTCCTATTCAAGATGTCTGCCTTGCTCATGGTACAGTATCTCTTAATGAGTAAGTAATGGGGTTCTGAAAAATATAGCATTGTACGTCCCTATGTGTTGCTACAACTGTTTAAATAATGTACCTGTACGTTTTCTTTTCATTGTTAACATCCTGACAACTTTTTACACTTATAACTTTAAAGTCTGTTTTAAAGCTTTTTTCAGAATGTCCGCTCTAGTGCACTGGGGTTTAAGATCTGTCGTCTGAATCACTGCAGGATGAGCGATTTTTTTTTTTTAAAAAAAGTGCTTTTCTGTTCCTTACCATATTATGGATTGTTATTGCTGTGTTACCTGTTTGACAATGTGGGCAATAATCCTTACACTATCAGTGCACTAGAGCGGACATTTTGAAAAGAGCTTTGAAACGGACTTTAAAGTCATAGGTGTAAAAAGTTGTCAGGATGTTAACAATGAAAAGAAAAATTACAGGTATGTTATTTAAACAGTCGTAGCAACACGTAACGTTATATATTTTGGAACCCCGCTACTTACTCTGCAGCTAAATGGCTTACTTTCAAACTGAAGTATGTTATAAAGCCTGACCATATAAAGATGTGCTGGATAGATTGTATGAAAAAGGTCTGAATGGCAATCCCCTGTATCTTTCTCCCTTTGGATATTTGTTTTGTACATCTATGCGTTAACCTGTGCATTATATACCATTTTTGTTGTGTTTTTGTGTGTAACCATAGGCACGTTAGATTGCTATTTCGACTTTTACTGAGAAACAACCCTTAGTTTGCCTCACTCACTTTGCTGGTGGTGTTAATTTGCACGTGTCTTTCTTCTCGTGTTGCACATTACATGAATGGGCTTTGTTGTGACATAGGAGATGTTTTTATTTAAGTAATAGCATTCTCTTCACATCTTTAACATTCCATTATGTAAGAAACAAATGAAATATTATGGTAGTGCTGAAGAACTTTTTGCACACAGGGCCTCTCTTGAAACCTGTATTTTGTTGTATACTGTACAGGGCAATATTCATGCTTAGGGTTTGTTGAAAATGAATTATGGTAATAAAGGTTTTATAATACACGATGAAACAACTTTGCACTTTTTTAATTTGGTGTTTCAAATTGGTGAAGTGTAGTTGTAAACAGAAATATAAAGAAGAATCTTTGGTCATGTAGGCTATTCCATACTAAATATGACTTGTATATGACCTATTTTTCTTGTGTTACAATTCCATCTGCTGTTGTAGAAGGAGAAACATAGACACTTTACCTACACTATTCCTTTTGACGTTTGTAGGCTGTATAATGAATGGCTTGGATATATATCTTCAGAGCTTTCCACAATGGCCAGTTCTATACATTTACATTCAACTGAGGTCAAGTTGAATGGGACACCCCATTTGTTGCAAAGACAAGCCACTTGGTTTTGTCAAGCTCACGTATGGAATATAAAGTCCATCAGTGCTGGAATTGTAGAGGTGCTTCACCCTGCAAAGATTGAGTTCTTGTGAAAAACAAATCTAAGAAATCACTCCAGGCTTATGGAGTGGATACACATGGTTCGAAGTGGGTAATGCAAAAATAAGCAATGAGTGAAGGAAAACATGAACACACATTGTGTTCAAATTGTTTATGTCTTTACTCAGAAATGTATTATCTTTTATATTGACAACATCTTCTCTAGTGATGAGAAAGTCACCAAGGACAATTCTATTAAGCTGAATCTCTTTGAGTGAAAGACCATGCAAACACCCAGTACAGTGTTTATATGTGGGCCATGTTTAGGTGATTGTGGCATGACAGTCCAAGGGAGGAGGCAAACAGCATCTGTTTACAATCTGCACACTTTTGATATATACTGCGTTGACTTTTTAAATGGTATCTGGAGACCGATGACAAATGAATTTGATGTGCAACGTGGCTGATGCAGTATGCTTCATGCTGTCACATTTAGTTGATACGGTGAAATAGTTTTGAAGAAATCGCATGGGCTGCGGTGATTCAGATGTCTTTTAAGATTTAGCAGCAGACACTCAGAAAATATCCATTCTGCATCAGGCAATCAAAACTGTTCTTTCCCTGAGGAAGTTTCGCCTCTAGATTATGTATAAAAACAAAGTGGCCAAGCATTGGTGGCTGTCACTTCTACAACTCTCTGGGCAACAGATTTCCACTGTAACCCTCAACTTCAGTCAATATTTGCCAAGTATTATCTGATACCAAATTAATAATAATATTACTGGTACTGACTGAAATACTTTTATAAACTCTAAAATACATCAAAGATACCTTTCTGTTTTTTTTTTATTTTAATATTGCATATTGAGTCAGCCATCTTGCTCTTTAACAGATCTATGGGATTTATTAAAAGAAACTTCAGTAAAAACACCTCACAGGCTGACTTCGCTAACAGTTTGATAGACGTTACAATGCCCATGCATTATTAAAACTCACTGTGAGGAAGTGACCCTTCTCCCAGGAACCTGTCATCTTTCTTATTTACAGATGCATTAGATAGGGATGCGTCGTACATCAGAGGATCATCATTTTGACATTTGATTGCACTGACAAAAATAGTGGCATCTAATATTAAGGCTTTCTGCTTTAATGCACATAAAAGCTCTAAGATTGATAGAGATTGATACACTTACTGAATAACCAAAGCCTATGCATCTATATAAAGCAGAGACATTCTAAAAGGTTGAAAAACAATTACAGGTATGTCACTTTTTTCTCATTTACTCATTCAATAGAAGATCTTCGCTTTCTGGGGGGATTTTAACTGGCAGTCAGTTGTGCAGCCAGTCCATAATCCTTACTAACCTGTATAGGGAGAGGGCATTGAGAGCTTCCCTTCGTAGCACCTCAGTCTTAATTGAAAGCTGCCTGCCATTCAGTCCTGGTTCTGCCTTCAACACAGACTGCCAATTGTCACTTCAGAACCCATACCTCCAGAGGTTAATGTTCTGAAAGTCAAGTGGACTCTCTTCTGAAATGTTATGCTTCAGCATTCTGTTTTGACTCTCCCCTGAGGATCAGGGCTCAATAAAATGAACTTATTATTGAAATGATAACATAAGAGATACAAAATTTTAAAAAAAAATCTAATTACTATGGATTTCTGGGCAAAATCTGCACTTTTGGATCTCTATTAACCTTTGCTTATGCAATCACAGAGTTTATAATAGCGTGATGGAAAATATATTTTGCTGTGCTGTTGCTGAAGTGAAAAGTGTTTTGTCTCAAAGAAGGCTACATATCTGTGCATATCGATACAGTTTGGATTGTCAGGGAAGCTTGTGTCTGTAAAACAGTACATGTGACGATGTGACGTGACCCTGATGTTTGGTTGCTTACCAACTTTGTACTCAAGCCAAGGTATGTGTCCCTCGACCTTGCAGTTGTGAAGTCCCATGCGGCAAACTGCAGTTCCTTTTTTTTTCTTTTTTATTGGGGGAGGGGGCGTTTCTCATTGATTCCTGGCACCTTCAGAAGGTCCTGCATGATCTGTCTTCATGTGTTTTCTAAATAGCTGGAATTATCAGGCTGTAAGTGAGAATCAATTGGCAGTTCTGAGAGTGTGATGTGAATAGCAAACTCCAGGAAGTAATTGAGGTGAGTTAGATTCTTCAGAGTAGAAAGGGGACTTGAGAAGGTATTTAGGTGCTTAGAGGAACTGGCTGTGAATTTCCATCACATTTCCATATTTAAATCGCCTTACTGTAAAGCCTTTGGGGTTTTCATCTCCTGACAATGAATCACTATGAGGAATGATACACTTTGTAAAAATGTCCCGCCGCCCAGTGAAATGTGTGCACTTGCATGTAATTTTGTGTTTTTTTTTTTGTATTATATATTTATAAGTATTCCCTGGCTACCTCCAATCATTATCTTGCACACTATTTGTTGTGACAGGCCCGAGGGCGAAGCATGAACAATTTTGCAAAAATTCTCAGTCATTAAATCTAAATCCCCTTTTTTTGGTGAAATGTTTCAATCTAGGTCAAAGCAGGGGCACACAATGCTTTATTCATTTTTGGGCATCCACAAGGAGGACAAGACTGTGTTCACAGGTCGGTTAAGATAAGAGCTGAGAGCATGAAATAATGGGTTTGAGTCACTGTGTGGTGATTTCATGTGCTGCAAATAAGATGAATAGGATATATACCCTTTGTTCCCCTGCTGTACAGAGGATGAAGGTTTAAATTGACGCCAGAGAAACTCAAAATGTTTTAGTAGCTTGGAACCTGGTATTCTGGACTATATACCCAGCTTTGTTCTTCAACAATTAATTATTTGATAACGCTCCATTAGGGGTAAAACTGAAACTGAACTGAAAAATGGTTACTCAATATCTTCTCAAATCGACTTGTTAAATTAGACCAACCATGGTGAGGCTTATTTGTAGCAAGCTATTTCTGCTTTCATAAAACTGTTTGCTCAAAATATGAATGCTCCCGTTTTTCCCAATAACCTTACAGCTCGTAGCATGTTTTTTTTTTAAATTTTTTTATGAGCTTTACTGTGGAGCACAAATAAAAATTCTTAATAGAACCAGTTATGCACTGGTTCTCATATTCTGAATCTGAGGTAAAACAAGGATTACTCTCCAGAAGATATAGCAGGGAATTGCGGCTCTCTTTGATGGCAACTCCCTCATTCCTGCCTCAGATGTCTGGAGCTCAGGAGTCTGTCTCACCAAATGTTGTTCAGTCGCAATTCAGGGCCACTAAAATGGCCACATAAAGGACAGCTACAGTAGCGGCACAACAGTGAGTTTCATACTTACCAATGTAGGATAAACCCATGCACAATGGTAATCTGTTGCACTATTCCGTGCAGGATCACTGTGCATTATGTGTTCATTGTTTGTGATGGTTTTGCGAAGGTTTCAGGTTAATGCACTGTGATGGTGTCCCAATAGTATTTTGTCAAACCTTGTTGTTTGTGTCAATTTCCTGCACTTCACTGCATCTGTTTGTAACCAGGGCTGCATCCTTACTATCTGAAATGCTCTTTCAGCCCAGCCAGTCCCAGAGAGGTGCAGTATCTTTTCTGGACACGGCTCTGTTTAATTGTAGGACATTGTGTTATTTGAAGGAGTGGCCTGTGACATTTTCAAGAGCACTCTATGAGCTTGACGGCTGGTACGGAGGGCTTACAATTAAACACAAACACTGTCTGGTGACAAAGTTACTCTACCTGACTGTCACATTTCATTTCAAAAAAGAAAAGGAAGCTTTGTTCTTGCTTGGATTGGCTTACAATGAATGACTGGCTGTTCATATCAACAAGGAAACTATCTTGTTTTTGCTTTGTTTTGCATTCCTTAACTTCACAGCTGGCACAGCAGGTTAAGATTTTAATTGTGGCCTCAGTTGATATTCTGAACAAGTAGTGACGTTTGAACTGTCAGTGTCGATCAGGGTTGAAGCAGACAACCTACCTACTGGTCAATATTGTTTTTGAGCTGCCCGTTTCTTTTAAAACCCTTTGACTTTTTTGTAGATTCAAGCTCTTTTTTACCTGTTTAATCCCTTCCCAAGTGTAGGACTCCCAGGAATTACTATTATTTACATACAGGCTATTATTCCCATTGTATTCGCAATAAATAATTCAGAATGAAGTGGCTCATATATAATATAAATTAGAAATGTTGTAATTCAGTTTATTATCACTATTGGATTGTGGAATGGGCATCTGTTTATTATGTGTGAATTTTACAGTAAGATGTTTGTTTTTTTACTAAGATTCTTATACTATGTTTAAGCATAACAATATGTCAAAACCTAGCAACAGTAAGTTCTGGTTGAATGAAGGCTACTCGGTGCTCACTTTTATGCTTGAATTAGCCTGAAGTTTTTCTTTTCTTTTTTTGTCATTGCTTTCTGATGACTTGCAATTTCAGAAGTTTTACTCACCCCTACGGCTTCAATAGCGCTCTCAAAAATATCTTCTCTCTGAGTACAGCTGGTACACCAGAGTGTAACCATGAACCTGCCCCCCTGCAACACTCTGCCCCTAGTGGATGTAAAAAATGCATCAGTTAGTAATTACCACATACTAGTAGAACTAATGTGTTTTTTTTCTTACAACCACTGGGGCAGTTCCAGAATAAGTTGCTCTTTATCTTACCTCAAAAATCCAACCGAGCTATTTTAAGGACCTCAAAAATCTTGACAATAACCGAATGAAAAAAATGAAAATAACCTCACGAAAGAGCAAGCATTTACAGGCAATTGGCAAGACGAAAAAAATTAAGAAACTCAACAACTGCGACCTCTGATGGAAAGAATCATTCTGGTAAGAGATCCATGACAGAGAGTCCTGGTTCTCACGACCCACGAGGACAGATCAAGGATAGCCCAGAGCATTGGCACTGGCTTTCCAGCAGCCTCACTTCAATGAATTGACATTGTTTTAAGTAGGCCAGTGTATGGCATCAAAACACAAGTTATTTATTTATTTATTTATTTATTTATTGCAGTATAAATAACTGTAATTAAGATGCATTTTGAAAGTTTCCTGCTCTATAAACATTAGTCTTCAACAGTTTTATATAGAAAGAGAGTTGGGGCTGGCGGAGCTGAAAGGTCATACTGCCACATACTGTAATTTGAATGGAATGTGGACTGTACAATCTGGGTTCGTAGGATTCACCGTACAAACTCAAGTTCAAAGCCAGGTAGAGGCAAATGGAAAGAAAAATCGTAACTCGACAAAATAAGAGCTACAAAAACTAGAGCCACCATGGTTGGTATAATTTAACAAGTTAGTTTAGGAAGATATCGGGCCATATTTTCAAAGAGTTTACTTCAGTCTGTAATTAACTCCTGTTATGTGATTGAAGGTCTCTTAAGCACTCTCAAGTTGTTTGCTTCGTACATTACAAAGCTGCTTTGCAGGGCACTGCCACACAGTAGATGACTGCGGAACTTTTAGATAGAATGTCTAGCCTAAAAAAAGCAAAATGGAAGGAAAGCAAACTTTTGAATAAAGGCACTGGTTACCGTACCTTCCTTCCCGAAACTGTCAACTTCCAGACTAAAGCCCTCTAATCAGAGTTCGGTTGCGTCAATTGTCAATGCATTTATTACCATTGACAAGCCTCTTCAGCTGTATCATATATTGTGGAGGCTATCAGAAGGGTATGTTTATTCTGCTTGGAGTGGAAAACAAATGCCTTGGGGAGTGGATTGTTGACTTGATTGTTTAAGTCCCTGCTGGAGTGTAGTCCATGGGAAGTCAGTGTGAATGTGGTGCTGGATAGTGCAGAGACAGAGAGGAATGTGATAGGTGACAGCTTTATGTTATTGTGACTTAGAACTCACATCGTTATTATAGGGAACTCTTCATAACCACTGTGCGTGAATAAATATCATCCATAAATATAACACACTCAACGGTGGTGGAACGCCAGCTCTAAGCCGGTTAGTCTTGTCCAGACTCGCCTGACAGGGAGATGCACCTTTGATATACTGTAACAGAAGCAACATGAGGGGCTATTTTTTATGAAATAGTGGCAGATCTTTATGTTACAGCCCTAAAATCATAGAAACTTGAGTTCTTTTTTTTAAATTATGCCATTTTGGGTGTCGGTAGCTTCAATTAGATGTTTGAATAGTAAAATAATATAAATATTTGTGACAAATGTGTAAACTTGTGAAAAGGTTAAAAAAAAAAAAAAGTTTTTGTAATTTTTTTTGACACTTATCTTGAAGACCTAGAATATCTCTAATTGTAAACAAATTTAAAATCAAAGAAAATGTACTTGGCTACAAAATGTGGCTTTTTTAAGATTTTTGGTATTTTGAGTGTTTTTTTTTTTATAATGATGACATCACCACAATGGTGTAATTGCTCATATTTTGCAAGAGTGCCTAAACTGGCCTGCCGAGTATAGCAGACCGAGTCCGGTCCATCAGTTTCTGGACCACTTGTATCCCTCTGGATCCCTGACAGTATGCAGTAATAATAATAGGTATATCAATGGGCTAAACCCATAGCTGTGGCTTAAAGACTTCCAGTGTTTAAAGCGGCTACTCTTTATATCCTTAAACGAGACACTGTAGAAGGCTAGTGCAAACCTGCCTCACTTCTGGTACGAAAATAAAACATGTCAAGAAATATGAAGGAATAGCTTGGTAGGGGATAGGTCAATTATAGACCCCTTCATAATGACAGGAAGATGGCAAGTGTTAATAAGTGGGGTTAAGGGACTGGTAAAAGGCCTGTCGATGACAACTGAGCAAGTCTGATAGGTGACAAAAATCTCTTTCACGCTTTGAGCGGGATTGTAGGCATTACCATGCACTCTGATGCAAGTGGCTTCAACCAATGAAAATAAATGGGCTGCTGTACAGTAAGATTAGATGATGTCTTCCCTCAGGGCGTGTTTGATACAGTTGTTCTGTTCAGTGAGGGTGTAGCATTTTAATGCTGGGAATTGTGAACAGACTTAGCAGTTAATACACACATTTGTATTTCTGAGTACACAGTCACTGCTTCTTGATTGTGTGAAGTAAATAAGAACTAGTAGCTTAAAACGTTTTATTCCCCTCTTACCTTTTTATGATGGCTGCAGTCATGCCTCGTGCACTGAATGCATGCCTGCCACAGGACTCCCCTAAACCCTGCTATGTACAGACGGGGATTGCAGTAATCACACACCGGCCATGGATTTTGTAGACATTAAAGGTTGCTGACATAAAGGGGTTTAACAATAAAATAGGGGAGACAATCTGTCCTGGGAGACATCCAGGAGAGGGGTCCAAAATACAGGAGACGCCCAGTGAATACGGGAGAGCTGACAGGCCTGCTGGTGCTCTTTCACTTTGGGTTAGTGTTCCCTTTGTTTTACAGGCAACACGCTGCTGTACACTAAACTACAGTGCCTGAACGTATACACGTATAATACAGCAAGACCAAAATACTGTAGATGTAATTGGATCGTCATCTTTTTACTACACTATCATGGATAATGTATCCCCTCGCAATCTCTTTCCATTTGCTAGGTCCCATAATTCCTAGCAACCAGGAAATCAGTAGTTGTCACCCTTTTTAAAAGCACATGTTCATTTAGATTTCTTACCATGGTTATACTATGTATTAACTACAGTTTACCATGGTTTGCCATGTGATTTTAGTATGCTTTACTATGCCTCTCTGGTCTTTTCAATGCTTACCTGTGCTTTGCTATGCTTTCATCCTGCTTTATTACACTTTCCAGTGTTTTTTTTTTCTGTTCTAAACTTGTATAAAGGCGTGGGGTTTGTTAATACCAATACCTCATATGAGGAACTTGAAAAGTGTAGTGCTTTCAAAACAAAGAATTGGAGACAAGCATATCATTAATATTGTTGAGTTCAAGTTAACATTTACAAAATAATGTATTAGCTTTGTCTTTATATAGTATTTCAAATTGTATCTGATTATTGCTTTTGCTTTACACTCTGACACATTCATAATATTTAAAGCTTTGTTATGTCAGCTGTCTCAAGAAGTGAAACCTCTGGGATAGAGCTGAAACACGTTGCCATTCTGTCCAGTCGATAATAGACTTATTAATCTTTATTTCTTATTTAATTGAAAGGAGGCTGACGAACATTCTCTGAGAACACATCACTGCAGTAGAGACAGTCCATGTCAGCGGGAGACTATAAAAATTGCTGCTTTAGGATTTATTGGTGATGGCTTTTTACCAAAGCCCAGCTTAGCCCTGTCAGGCTGATAAACAACCTATGCTGCAAGGCATATTGTTAATCTTCAAGAGAAAAGAGTGAACGGCTTTGGAGCATTCTCACTGCAGCTAGAGAGCGAACACGGCAAGAAGCTGGATCTTCTCCTAAAACTCAGGCTGTGCCGTGCCCCACGATCATGCTCAATTTTACACTGACACTTCCTCCATGTCTGTTTAGTACAATCTTCCACGGTTTGGCCCTTCTCTACGCTCAGCTGGGAACGTTTCTAAGATCTTCTTGCTCTGTCCATTCAAAAATAAACTAGAATGGTTTGTAAAAAGTATATATGGTAAATTCACAGATTATAATAACGTGGCAGTGAAATGGTTAATTTCTACTGGACATGATTCAATTAAGTAAATCATAGAATAGAGAAGCTTACCAAGTACAAAGCCAATCTCTCAAACCGTTCGGCCTTCATGATCCAGAAACAAAAAAGCCATATTTGGTTACAGGTCAAAGTGAAGGGTGACGTTCCCCAAAGATTTTTCATTATCCTGAAATGCAAAGTTGCATGTTGACATGCTAATATCTCAGCAGCTGTAGATGCAGCGACAGAATTGCAAATGCATATTTGCTTAATAATGGCACATTTGAATAAATTAGCAACAGACTACCATTATGCAAATATGCAAGATATTTTTTCTTTATGATTTTTTGTGATGTTCTCTTGCTGCATTAAGCAATGTGCTAAACAGTGCCGCACAAAAATCTCTGACCCAACTGAAACAAATGAATATACCCTGGGGAAGGTCAAGCATAATTCACCATTTTCTAGTAATTATCGAAAGTATTCAGGATTTTACATACTGTTATTACAGACACATCCTAAACATTTTATTATTGTAATAATTATTAAGATCACATGAACATTAAAATTGAGCCACAGAGAATCTATAAAATTAAACCAGATTATATGATTTAAAAAAAAAACAATCCTAAACTGTATGCACTGTGATTCCAAAGATGTGTCTTTTTTTCATATTACTGTAGCTCATAAAGTTTGAAAGAGTCAAGCGATGTACAGTAATCCATTGCATATCCGCCCCTCACATAACTGCTATGATCTCTTCAGCAATGTTAGTTTATTATTGAACAGAGAAGATTAGTTCAGAGATTGTAGATCCTACCAAAGTTTTCGTACACTGCGTTGTATGTGCTCCGTGCGCTGCCATTGCTGGTATTACTGTTCAGCGTGTTGATATGTAAATAAATCCTGTTTGCCTTGGCCTATCAGTGTGCCTGTTTGCTTTGCAGTTCTGCTGCGCTGTTTGTAGAGATTGTCCTCACAGCAGGGTTTAGTTGGTCACAGCTGCTCACCCGTTTACTTTCGACTTGAACTTATGCTTTCTGTCCTCGGTAAACCATAGTGTGCTGCCCTTTTTATCTGCTAAACCACACTGCCCTGCCCTTTTGAAATTCTTCCATGAGGGCAGACTTGTAGTTGTAATCATCTGCTGGCTGGTGCTGACATTTATTGTTTGAGTCGCGCAACACAAATCAAGGAAACAAGATAGAGGATACCATGTGGGACTCTTGGTCTTATCAATCTGCCAACAGCTATTTTTTAACTGCTAATATCCCGTAAACCATTTGAGCTGCTGACTTCATGCTGAAAATGTGAGGTACTGACTTCCTATTTGCAGGGTTATATTAAACACTATATGCTAAATGTTTTGGAGACTGATGTAAACCAATGATATATTTGCATATCCTGAATTAACACAAAAAAGGGAAAACCAAAACATTCAAATCACCTGAAACTAATACACTCTCCAGCAATTGTCTCCCACTTGTACACCCTTCAGGACTGTGAGTTGCACTAGCCAGGCATGTTAATCCTTTTAAAAGGATGTTTAAAAAGAGGACATGTAAGGACATGTAAGGTAAGGCAAGTTCCTTTTCACTATGTAAGCGAACTGACAAGAAGTTTGTGAAGTCTGCTGGCACATTCCGTATGTTTTCCTGTGTATTCACCGATGGGGCAGCTTCTAACGTATGTGACACAATCATTTTGAAACGCACAGCTGCAAAAACTAAGCAAATCTTTTATTAATGCAGACAGTGGGTAGCTGTGAAATTATTTAATAGCTAAGAAAAACAGAGACATCACAAGAATGTGAAAATGGAACCTGAAAAATGTCCTAGTATATTTTAAGGATTTTGAAATGAACCAAAAGCTGAAGTTGTATATGCAGCACTTCTGTCCAGCACAAACATACCATTAACATTCACAAAGTTGACAAATATTTTCAGATATATTTACAGTCCAATTGTGAGTACCCTATTTCTGTCAAAGCTCTAATAATTCTTATCATGTTCTACCTTTTTACAGCCAAGCTCATTTACCTCAACTTGACTTATCATCAAAAATATCTCGATAAGATATTTATTTTTGGTTGTTTTTTCTGTTACTCAGTTGGTGTGAAAGTTTCTTGAGTGTCTAACATTGACAGTGTGCTTTTATTTTTAGTGTTCACACTGCATTTTTTCTTGCTGTTTTCCAAAGAAATGCTAATGAAGATTGTGGGTTCTTTTTGTGTTCTGTTTCCTATTTGTTATTTTGTTTATTCAATAAAAGAGTGTCATATCATTTTGATAAATAGTGTTTCTTAGGTTGAATATATGAGGATAGATCTGCGTTGATTGTATTCAGACTGAATAACACTCATTTAGTTTAGTTTCAGTACCCATGGCATTTTCAGCTTTGAGCTGTAGAGGCGAGATTATTTATTTTAATTAGCAGTATGGCTATAAATAAATATTTTTAAAAAAATGACTGTATTTTTACCATTAAAGTAATCAAGTCAAGATACAGTCTCATCTTTTTGTTTTATTTAAATATATATTTTCTCACACAGCATTGATTCATGCAGTGCAACCCTCCCCTCTCTCCTTTTGAATATTCATAAAGACATTTCACAGCTTATTACACTTGTAATGGACTATTGTTTGAAAGAAATCACTTTGTGATAAAACCTTGTAAACCAAGCAGTCTTTAGATGTAGTGATGCCTTGGGAATGCTGATTTTAGTAAATGCAACATGAGCAACGGTTACCTCTAGGGAAGTGATGTCATTTCAGTGCTGAAGCCCTCGAGGAATGAGGCAAAAAACATATTTCTCACACTTTCATTTTATTCACTTACACTTTTATTACATAACCCTGATGACATGTCCATGTACAGCCTAAATAACCCTGACATGACGTGGCATAGATGTTCAGTTCAGCCATATTTCATGCAGTTGGTACAGAGAGGTAGGCAGAGGATTGTGATGTTGAATGCGTCGTTCAAGTTCATCCCATGCATGCTGAGTTCGATAAAGATCCGGGGATTGTGCTGGCCTGAGTCATGCTCATCAAACCATTTCCATACAATTCTGGCACGGTAGATGGGTGCCTTATCATCCTGAAAGTGGTCATTGCCATTAGGTTAGTATTTTTTTTTTTTTTCAAGTCCAATGACCAAATGACTGGGCGAATTACACTGTTGATGCTGTGTTGTTAAGCTGATTTTTCCATGCATTGTATGCATTGGCCATAATAACTACAGTACGTTCATGGTGTATCCTCTGTATAAATATATATACATATATGTATAGCATATCCTTTAAATGGATGGATTGAAAAATGCTTTGTAGCTGCTAGCTTTTCATTGAAAATATAATCAAATAGTGCTTCATTTAAGGAATGCTGGGGTCTATGTAACCGCGTGCTGCTGAAAGCTGTTCTGTTTCTGTGCCTGTGATGAATTATGTCACTCCTGGCAGGCTGTTGACCGAGGCTGTTGTTCAGCGGCAGGCAATCAGGCAGCATTCAAAGCTGCCTTAAAGAGCAATTTGTGACTGAAGGATCAAAATCTAAATCGTTCTATTGCCGGCAGTAGGAATTCGCAGGCTTGGGTTTTATTTCAGCCTTCGTTTTTTGTGAAGATGCTCAATGCAGTTATTAAATGATCACTCCAAGGGTTGATATGTAGCTGAACCAGATTGTGACATTTCACCTGCACTTGACCCCGGCAGGTACTGTACATTACATTCAGACAGTAGTAGTAAAAAGATACTATAAACAAACATTTTGACAAGAGTAATATTATAAAACAAAAAGACACTGATAAAGCTTTCTGGTTCAAACGTTTGTCTAATTTGTATTATTGTATTGTATTATTGCTTTAATACCTCTGTGTTTGATGACTGAGTGTCCAGGTTGTGTACAAACTTAAAATGTGAATGTATTAGTCATTATTTGAATGGATAATGCAGTAGAACTATTATATTAATGTTAACATTGTGCTGGAACTAGAATTATAAGAGTCTTGATATAATGGAACACAGTACATGATATGCACAGTAGTCTCTGCGTATAGGAACACCTCCTAAGAGAACACTTCGCCTAAGGGAACACCCTTGTGGTGAAACAGATTTTTCCCATTATAAATGCTCTGGCTAATGGAAGAGGAGCTTTGCTTAAAAGAACACCTTCTTGGCACCAATTTCAATTTGTTCACAATGGATACAGTACTGTTTTGTAAAAAAGTGACTTGTCATTGTTGAGGGACACTGATTGGTTTATTAAATCTCCCCAGAACCGCTGTCATATCATGAATTATTTTGTATTTTGATTTCCACGAGTGCACCTCATCGCTACAAAATGGCATGTAAACAAACAGCAAAATGCACCGCAGTTTCTCTTTCTGCACAAAGTTGGAAATTATTCAAACTCTTGAAAAAAACCTGAATCAGACCGAAGTCACCGAGCAATTTGGTGTTCTGGTGAGTTGCTTCACCATTCTGTTAAATAATGTGCATGTCTTGTATATTGCTGCTGCATTTTGTAACGTGTGTAGGGGTGCTGTGTTAATTTAGTTTGACAGTTAATTTATTAACGTTAAGTTAATCCTAAGTAACGCCCATTATTTTTGCCTCTACCACCATGATAGCCTGAAACACACCCGCCAGCAAATTTCATAGTACATAGTAACTTTAAGCTTTTTGACCGTGTTGTTTTGCTTTAGTTTTATTAACGTTAGTTTGTCTGTTACTTTATTATTATAGTTTATTAACATACACTTGCCTATTGTTTTGCTTTGATTTATTCAGTTAGTTTCATTTGGCCATGCATGTGCATCATGACAAGGAATACATATGTATGTATGTATTTATTTATTTATTGAATCATATTGTTACATTTTTGACCCACTTTAGTGATTATTCACAAATGATATATATTTTTTGTTTTTGAGAATTTCATTTTAGAATCCCTGTACGCCTCAGTGCACTTCAGTCTGGCCCACTGGCAGTTAAAAGTCATCAGGCTTTGAATATGAATAGATGTGAGAAGACATGGACAAATGCTATAGACTTCATTTAGAATTCAGTGCATCAGTAAATACAGCAGCTGCACCAGTATTAATTAGGTGCTAGGCATTGCAGCAGTCTATCTGTTATGTCCTGCAGTGCAGTATTATTTTCTTAGGTTCTAAGACCTGGATGACCCATTCAGATACCACAGATACACCAACCCACTAAAGTGCACCAGGTATCGGTGTGAGCAGTGTTTGTGTATTTTTCATTTTTCCTTTCTCCCGCTTGGACAATACTGTATGTAAGATCCCATGAAATTCATTTGCTTTTCCACCTGCATTCCTCCAGCATTCAGCGACTGGGTTTTATAGTTCATTAATGGCACCCTGTTTTCCCCTTTCCGACTGCATAAAGGGTAATTATTTTCTATTCGAGGCAAACAAATGTTTCTGTTCTTGTTGATTTACGTATGCAGTAGCAAATCGAGAGAGATTTGAGCTGCAGGGAGTTGTCTGTTGCTGTTTCCTGCTACAACTCTTTTTTATCCTTCAAATTAGATTTGTGTGCAGATTGTCCCCTTGGGTCTATATGTATGTATGTATGTATGTATGTATGTACAGTACTGTGCAAAAGTTTTAGGCAGGTGTGAAAAAATGCTGTAAAGTAAGAATGCTTTCAAAAATAGACATGTTAATAGATTATATTTATCAATTAACTAAATGCAAAGTGAGTGAACAGAAGAAAAATCTAAATCAAATCCATATTTGGTGTGACAACCCTTTGCCTTCAAAACAGCATCAATTCTTCTAGGTACACTTGCACAAAGTCAGGGATTTTTGTAGGCATATAGTCAGGTGTATGATTAAACAATTATACCAAACAGGTGCAAATGATCATCAATTCAATATGTAGGTTGAAACACAATCATTAACTGAAACAGAAACAGCTGTGTAGGAGGAATAAAACTGGGTGAGGAACAGCCAAACTCAGCTAACAAGGTGAGGTTGCTGAAGACAGTTTACTGTCAAAAGTCATACACCATGGCAAGACTGAGCACAGCAACAAGACACAAGGTAGTTATACTGCATCAGCAAGGTCTCTCCCAGGCAGAAATTTCAAGGCAGACAGGGGTTTCCAGATGTGCTGTCCAAGCTCTTTGAAGAAGCACAAAGAAACGGGCAACGTTGAGGACCGTGACGCAGTGGTCGACCAAGAAACTTACTGCAGCAGATGAAAGACACATCATGCTTACTTCCCTTATGTCGGAAGATGTCCAGCAGTGCCATCAGCTCAGAACTGGCAGAAAACAGTGGGACCCTGGTACACCCATCTACTGTCTGGAGAAGTCTGGTCAGAAGTGGCCTTCATGGAAGACTTCGGCAAAAGCCATACCTCCGGCGTGGAAACAAGGCCAGCGACTCAACTATGCCGCAAAACACAGGAACTGGGGTGCAGAAAAATGGCAGCAGGTGCTCTGGACTGATGAGTCAAAATTTGAAATATTTGGCTGAAGCAGAAGGCAGTTTGTTCGAAGGGCTGGAGAGCATACACGAATGAGTGTCTGCAGGCAACAGTGAAGCATGGTGGAGGTTCCTTGCAAGTTTGGGGCTGCATTTCTGCAAATGGAGTTGGGGATTTGGTCAGAATTAATGGTCTCCTCAATGCTGAGAAGTACAGGCAGATACTTATCCATCATGCAATACCATCAGGGAGGCATCTGATTGGCCCCAAATTTATTCTGCAGCATGACAACGACCCCAAACATACAGCGAAAGTCATTAAGAACTATCTTCAGCGTAAAGAAGAACAAGGAGTCCTGGAAGTGATGGTATGGCCCCACAGAGCCCTGATCTCAACATCATCGAGTCTGTCTGGGATTACATGAAGAGAGAGAAGCAACTGAGGCTGCCTAAATCCACAGAAGAACTGTGATTAGTTCTCCAAGATGTTTGGGCCAACGTGCCTGCGAGTTCCTTCAAAACTGTGTGCAAGTGTACCTAGAAGAATTGATGCTTGATGCTGTTTTGAAGGCAAAGGGTGGTCACACCAAATATGGATTTGATTTAGATTTTTCTTCTGTTCACTCACTTTGCATTTAGTTAATTGATAAATATAATCTATTAACATGTCTATTTTTGAAAGCATTCTTACTTTACAGCATTTTTTCACACCTGCCTAAAACTTTTGCACAGTACTGTATGTATGTATGTATGTATGTATGTATGTATGTATGTATGTATGTATGTATGTATGACTTTACAGCATTTTTTCACACCTGCCTAAAACTTTTGCACAGTACTGTATGTATGTATGTATGTATGTATGTATGTATGTATGTATGTATGTATGTATGTATGTATGTATATATATGCTGTGTGTGTGTTTTACTCGTAAAGGCTAGAGTAAAGGCCTATAGTCCCATATAATGTAGGCCTTAAATGCATCCTGATAACTCAGGTGACATCATACCTCTTGTATCTGGCTTGCCACTCTCTGGAAGCCTAAACCAAGCCAGATTACTCATGATCAGAAAATGAAGCAATACTGGAGAATCAAAACAAAATGCACTCTTTGAATGGTCAAATAAATGCCTGATTTTATAACAAATGCAACCAAGAAGGTGGAAAAACACTGATCTGGGGTTGACCAGGGACAGGATAAAGTGTAGGAGGCAATACCAGACATACAAAATCACTATGGTCCCAATTCAGTCCACAATACACAGTAGAATCTTAATGATTTGAATTTCTCTGCAAAGCTCCATAACGCTGAAAAGAAGACATGTATAAGGCAAGACATCTTAAAGTGCTGAGTTACCCTGTGATTGGACACTAAAAAGCAGGAGACTCCATTAAACTGGTGGAATAAAGTGAGTCAATGGAACCAATTGTTTTTTATACTAAGCCTGGCATTTTTAAGAAAAGGTCACTCCAAGCTCAGCTACTGGAAGAATAATTTGAGGGCAAGTCTATTAACTCTTCATGCCTCATTCCCTCCTGGATCTAAAACTACATAAAAGAAAGTGCTTGTAAACAATGGCAAGATATACTGTAAAGCTGCAGTACAAAAGGCTTAACAATTCACTTATGATGATAGATTTAGTTAAGCAATTTATTTTTGTGTTACATATTAGACATTAACATTGTTGTGACATAACTATATATATATATTGCAACTCATTGTACATATTAAAGTTCATCATACATGTATGGTATCATTCAACTCTTCTTCTAGTGGGTCTTTTTGTAATAAAAAAGCAAAGCCCATTTTATTATGATGGGACCGGATTATCAATCACATTTCGTCAGGGTTCCTGCTTCAGCCGAGGGCTCTGCTCACGTGGACCATGATGCATTGCAGCCAAGCAGGAACCTCAGTGATGTAATGAAAGAATATTCAGAGGAAATGATGCGCTGGCAGAACACCTTGGGATGGTGAGCTGGGGAGGTGTGGCAAGCAGAGCTTTGTGGGTTGACATTAAAAAGACCTTTAGTGGGGAGCAGTTTCTGAGTTTGTTTCTTAATCAGTCAAACAAAGCGAGAACTGTGTATCCAGGTTTGTAATGAAACAAGATTTGCCTGTTATCCAGTATAGCTGTGCCAGCTTTCCAAGTTCCCTTTGTTTAGGGTGCAAATATATATTTTTCTTTTCTAAAATATATTTAAAAAGTGGATCATTAAATTATAGACAAACTACAAAAAGAAAATACAATGGAGAAAAAAGTACTGGCATCTATGGCAACTATCTGCTGTGCAACAGCAGTGATGTAGCCAGCCATGAAAAATGACTGAGGCACTTGCCTGTGCTCTACCCCCAAAGTTTTTCTAACAGAAGAAAAAGGATCATTTATTATATGTTGTTTATTTAAATACAAAAGTTTAGTTAACAGTTTTTTTTCTGAATAAGATACTATTATAGAGTTGAGCACCTGGGGTTCTAAATTTGCAGGACCTGTGTGGTTGTGTACAGTGCAAATAAGGAGCTTTTTCTTTGCAACATCTGAAATCCTAATCTATCAAACAAATCATTTTAACAGCGGTGTCATTATCCAAATACCGAGAAGAAAAGTCCTTGCATACATAAAGTTTTGTGTGAAAAGCAGTATTTTGATGTCAGATCTGCCACAGTTCAATTAAATCAAGCCCATGATTTTAGGAGTTAGAACACTGCTGTGTCAGCCAGTCCCTTGGATTCTGGATCTGTGTTGGCTTTTCACTGCAACACTACCATGTTCTTTCAGGCAAAAAGAAAGTAATGACTTTCCTCTGCATGCCTAGTGATAATGATCATTGTTATAGGGGTATCTTCAAAATATAATATCCAAGAACCATTGTCTTGGTGAAAATTGCATTATAAGCCATACTGTAGTGGTTTTGCTTTTACTGCTGTAGTGATGGAATGGGGATGGCCAGTGAATGCTGCTGTTATAAATACCTGGAACGAGAGGTGCTAATTAAGCTGTTCATGGGGTTCATTCTCTGTATATATTTGAACCAAAAAAAGCAAGAGGGGGAACCAAAAGCCATACATAGTACAGTTGATAAAAATGACAGTTTGTAGCTTACTGCATGAATATATCAATAATTTATATGTTTTATTTAAAAAAATTAAATCTGCATCATTCCTTTGCATAGCCTTTAGCCAAATTCATATCCAAATAAAATATCTCAACTCAATGCTTATCTTGCTGAAATACAGTTATTACACAAGCCTTAATGTCTCAGTCATGTAGGTGACTTAAAGGCATGATGAGATTACAGTGATTTTCCAGACTACCTTGTGATTTGATTAGACTTAGTGAAAGGAAAGATTGTTATCCTCTTGTGGAATGTGATACAGTCCTTATAGTATAGTACACCAGGCTCCTTCATCCAAAACAATGAAGCAGGTACAGTACTGGAAGGCATTGACTATGGAATACCATTTGACGAGTCTGGGGAAAAGCCCTTGTCCTCATGCATTATATATCAAGGTGGAGGGTGCAGTAGTTTGTGTCTGTTGTTCATCCTGCTTCATACTGCATGGAGTGTGTCTGGGTTTTACATTGCTGAAAGTAATACAAAATACACTCGGGAAACTGTGCTTGATTTCTTTAGAATTGCTCTCCTGTGCTCTCTCTTATATGGAAGGGCAATGTAGCAATTGCCATAACCTCAATAGCTGGTGGGTCTGGTATTTACTTACTAGACAAATGAAACTTGAGATGTGTACTTGTATTGGTTGTTTTTAAGTAATAAAATAGAAAAAAGCTGGTAGAATAATGTTTATACACTATATGTCTAATGAGTTCAAATGGACCCTGTATTTTCTGTAATACTAATCTCTATACTCAGCAGAAATCCCCTGGATTAGATATGCATCAGGAATTGCTTACAATTTTGACACAACAAGTTTTATCGCTTCAGATAAGCTCTAAACAGATTGATTAAAGACCCATGTACTCCATGATTTAGATAAGAATAGATTTTCTATCATTGGTGCCTTTGATTTAAATGTATTTCTCATGAGATAAATGTATAACCAAAATTAAAAAAAAGAATAAAAGGTCTTTAACAAAACCTAATGACCCAATAACGAATGACCCCTGAAGGGCAAATGTGGTTACCTGCAGTCAGCAGTCACCCCCCTCTCTGCAATAACCAATTTCATGTGAACCTAAAAGGGATTAGAATAGAATTTATAGACTATAGCTGCATAATGAAGTGAGAATGGCCAAGTGGAGCTCTCGGATATGGCTGGATATGTAAATCTAATTTTAAACCCTCCTGCAGTCCAGTGAATACAGAGAATAGAAATTATTTCTGCACACCCAATAAAAGCAGATATTAGGAAACATATGTTTATGGAAAGCAAATACGAACACGTATTCCCTTTTTTATTCCAAGATTGGCTCATACTCCAAACACCTGCAGTTTATAGGCCAATACCAAAAATGTTTATGACCAAGTAAGGCTCTACAGGTTTGACTGTATGTTTGTATGATTCTTTTTTTTTGTTTGTTTATCTCGGTTTAATAGATTTCTGGCATAACTTCAGAATGGTAATTACTGTAGTTGAGTCATTGTGGTAAACCCCAGCTATCCCCTCTGAGCTAGAAATGTAGGTACTGCAGTCCCTGTGGTTATTATATCGTGTGGTCCTGTGATATATTGTGGCTCTCGTTCAAGTTCCTAACACCACTCCTGTACTGTTTTGCATAACATCATCCGTAAAACCCTTTGTCCATCAAGGCAGCAGTGAAGAAGTGCAGTATCTGCAGTGTCTGTGAAAAGATGTAATTGACTTGGCAGCAGGAACGGAGGTCATCCTTGGATCGTCGGTCCTCCTGATCGATAAGCTGGTTGTCGCTAGGCGACATTTGAATTGTGTGCTTCAAATTGGTTTGAGAAAATTGAGAGAAAAACAACTGAAACTGATGTAGCCGCACATATACATTTATTATTAATGATTTATAGCATTTACAAAAATGTATTTTGGTGGGTTGCCTTTCATTGTAGTGCTGCACATTGTGACCAGCAAACAGCAGAACAGCCTTGACAAAAACAGAACAACAAACAAAACAAACACACACTGTTGTTCATCTGTAAAATGTACTGTTTTCTGTCAAGAATTAAGCCTTGAAATAATCCTTGGAGGATCTGTGTGCTTCATTTTAAAACATATTAATATTGTTATTTGTAAGTACAGCCGTTTAATGGTGTTTTATATTTTCCACAGTGAGTCATCTAAATGTTTTTTTTTTGCATGTTTAATTACGCTAGTTTGTGGCACCAGTTTCTCAATAGGTTGTTTATTTTCATGTTTTGCCTGGTTCTATTCTATTATTTAAATCCAATAGAAATGTGATGCTGCTTGTCATGGTCTTGCCTATGGAGTAAGACAATGGGTCTATATTGTAAAATTCTAAATTGCTACATTATCACTTTTTTGTTCATTATCCTGTTTGGTTTGCTAGTTTATTTAACTTTAATGCAGATATCTCTTTGTGTGTTTTTTTTTTTTAATACAACAGTGTTGATTAACAGTTGCTTCTGTTTTCTGTTACCTCTGTGTAAAAATCAGGTTTACAATCAATAAATATAACCAACAGCACAGTGAAAATAGGTACCAGGAACCTATCCAATCAAAGAAACTAAAGATCTTCAACTCAATAAGAGGGCAGACATGATACTAATGCAAATGCAACATAAGAAAGTAGATTTGAAAGCCTTGTTTGCCACTCCTTAACATCTCTATATTAAGTCTGGATAAAGAAAGTGCTTATTTTCTAACATCCTTAAAAACAAGGCTTTCCTATAAGTCAGATCATATCATATATAATAAACATCAGGTGTTCTTAGTTATATCACACAGCAACTCTGTTGCTTATCTGCACCATAAAATGATCAAAGTTTGTCCCTCTGCTTAAAGACATCTCCCACCTGAAAGAACAACCAATATTAACAAGTATGCCTATAATACCTGACTTACGGGGACACCCTGTACAGTTTTGTCTTGGTGCACAGAGGGCTTTGTTTTAATTGTTTAAACAGTAACATTTTGAGTGTGATGAGCCTTGCTATTGTTGTGGAAACTCAAAGTGGAGTATTTTGCTTTTCTGCCATTGAGGCAATGGAGGATTTTTTGTCTTGGTTTGATATTTTTTATCTGTTAAAATCAATTTGCTTGGAGTGTGATTGGCATGTCCCTTTTGATTTCTCTAAGATTAAAAGACTGACATTTGCCATGGATCTGCCTTTGAAAAACCCAACTAAGCAACAGCCCTGTATCGCGCTTTGTAAAGACTCTGTAACGAGCCATATCATTACAAACTGAAGGATTGCGAGTGGATGTGTTCTCTGGAATATTGAGAATCTATGACGTGCATTGGAGGAGTCAATAGAGATTGAGAGATTGAGAATGTGAAACACGTCAAGAATTGGATATACATAATTTCTTTTTTCATCTGCTTGAGGAGATCCCTGTTATCTAAGGATTCAACAAGCAGATGATTTTACTAAGCTTTGTTTCAAAATCTTATTATTAAAAAAAGTCTAATTTTGTCAAGAAAGCATTGTGTTTTTTTCCCAAATTATCATAAAGGTTCTGTCAATTATTGATTATGTTGATGTTATTTATAGCAAAGCCTGTACTTCATCTCTGAGAGCTCCTCACGGAAGGCTATTCAGATCTGTTTTACATTGTTCATCTAACACATATGATTGCATCTTAAATCAAGCTTAATGG
Organism: Acipenser oxyrinchus oxyrinchus; assembly: GCA_030684275.1. NCBI lineage: Eukaryota > Metazoa > Chordata > Actinopteri > Acipenseriformes > Acipenseridae > Acipenser > Acipenser oxyrinchus. The sequence continues at coordinate 9,114,249 of CM060264.1, forward strand.
CTTAGATTTGGTGATAAGAGGAGTACTTCAAGAATACTAGCAGTAGTTCAGCTCATTTTGAAGCAAGTACAAAGGCACATTTTAAATGTAATTATTTTAATGGTGTAAAACCAGCATGAAATTACTGAGAACAATTATTTAACTGCTGCTTCCCGCTAGTTGTTCCTTGCTTGTTTTATACTGTTACAATTGTTTTATACATCTCAGAAAACGTGCCCTTGCACTGGCTTGAAATGGATCCAATACAACACAAGATTCTCAGATTAGCTCTCAGGTTTTGTTGGTGAATGAAAAAAGTCCAATTTCAAAAATAATACAAAGCATCTAACAGTGAAATTACATTGGTGAATTATTTTTATTTTACTTCAGGTTATTCCATTTTGAAATGTGCTAATTAAGATTTGGAGTACAAAGGTTTGAGAATTCAACCCATTATGTTTCATCCTTTTGTACCTATGTTCCTTATAGTTAAAGTCATATGGTTAAAGTAAGTCATACAGTAAGTTATCATATGTACTGTCTGAACCGTCAGCTTAGCTGGGGATTCCACAAGGGTTAAGGAGGCAGAATCGCCATTGTCATTGCCACACTGCCACGCAGGGCTGGCTTTTGTCCTCCACAGGCTGAAATCCCCCTTAGAGCTACTGGGTGTAAAGATGCAATTGGTTTAATCATCATACACTACATTATTAAAACATAAAGCATTGTGGTGACACACTGAATATTTGTTCACAAACTACTCATCCTTACAATGGCTGTAAGGAAGTTACTATAAATTGAAAGTGGTTGTGAGGAAATGAATTCATTGTGACAGCTTGGCCAATTTTTGACAAGTCTAGCAGCTGATAGCGGGAGTAGAACTTCAAATAATAAACCTGTTTGGGAAAATGTTTGCAGACAGACTTCCAAATACAAAACAAAACAATAAAAATCCATATGGCAAAATAAGGTTCAAGTCAATTTGTGGCACCTCTCCAAGTGTGTTAGTAAAAATATTTGAAGATATTTATATACACCCTAAAGCATCCCTTTCTGCTTGTTTTATTTGTGGCATTTTTGCTGTCCTGCAAGTTGATACTCCAGTATGCTTTTGAGGTAATCATGCTCCGGCCTTCAAGGTTAATCTTTACTATACTTTGAAGCGATAGATATCTCCTGGCAATACCCTTGTGATGAAATTTGTAGTTGTTACTGGTACATTACCACAAAGGTTTTTTAAGTGATTACAGGTCATGCATGTTCTTATTAAATACATAGTGGTCATTTTAAATTTGTAAATACAAAAACAATTGCAATAAATGTAAAGAAGGAAATCAGAAAATGAGAGGTACATGTTCACAATGCTAGGTTTCAAAGGAGGGCCTAATGTATCAGGCACATTCACTTTAAAACATAAAAAAATGGTTAATGAAGTCAACCATCTAGCACTATTTTACTATAGCCATACAAAATCTATAGCAGACTTATTTGGTTTCTAGGTGGCACCGTTGCAATTTTTGGTATTCAATGGCTGTGTACAAGTTAAGTGCCTACAGAGGCTCAACACTTACATCAGAGTAAACAAACATCAGTCAAAGTTGCAGTGCTCATCCAAGCAAAAGCCCATATGGATAAAACGTTCAAGCAAGCAAGATTCTGTCCATTTTATATTCTGTTTATTTTTTTTTGTCAGTTTAATAATATACTGTCCTTAAACAGTAATAGGAATGAACTGCAACTCCTTTTCAGACTCCTATTTCACTTGTATGCATGATATAACTTTAGACACAGGAATGCCATACGTGACTAGGCCCCAAATTACTGTCTGTGTGCGTTGGATTATGCGCATTTCTCATAAATCTCCTTTCTGTCAAAAAGATGCATTTTTAACTATACCGTATCTGACACTTGCTTATAGTAGTAATCACTCCAGCTAATGAAGCTAGCTAAGTTTCAACAAATTCACTCATTTTCTCATGTCATCAAGGAAAACAAATTAAATAAACAAGAGTGGGAACATTTCTGTTTCAATAAAGTTTCTGAGAGCGATGAGATAAACCAAGCTGCGTCAACAGAATGCACTCAGATCGATCTGATTGTTTATACTGGGCGTCTTGTTTAGCATCAGTGTGGCCGTGCATTTTTATGCTTTAGTAGGGAAGCGCATTATGGCACTGCCAGTTGAAGCAGAAAAAGTTGTTGCTCTGTTATATCACGAAGCTGTCAAGCAGGATCATGACACACAGGGATATGCTGGGGAAGATACTTCAAGTTGTGGAGCTGCTGGGACCAGATGCAGTGGAGCTGTGTGCACCAGAGTGTAAGAGAGCAGTATGCAGCATTCTGGAATCAAACAAGATAACCAGTTTTATGAATCTCTAAAATACTACTACTGTAGCCATGGATATTGCCATTCGTTTTCTTAACTCTTTCAGCAACTTTCCAAAAAAAAGACAACCTTCTATTACTAAATAATTTCAGAGCCTTACATACCCAAGACCGTGACAGTAACTACTCTGAGATGTATTGCAGGCAAACAAAGAGGTTTCATTTACTATCTTCTTATGGCTTTCACTATTGGGGGTCCTTGAATCATGCTCAAGTCTCAAGTGAAGTTTGCTGGTCTCAACCCTCCAGTGAGAGAACACAACGAGCGGTCTCTGCTTCAGAGAGACACAGGATTGAATGGCAGGGTCTGACTGAGGTCTGCTTGCAAAGTTGTGAAGGGAAGCTCTTGTGGGGCCTGAATGGAGACAGTTCTAAATGTACCGCACCTTTCATGAGCTTGGAAACTGTACTGAATAAACACTTGTTAGAAGCTTGTTGATGAGCTGTATTTACAGTTGACCCTGCCTATAATGCTATCTTATTGTGGATAGGTGGGCAAGGAGGATAGATGTTAAGAAGTGACACACATGCTTCAGCTCCATTGAATAACATTACATCTTGGCGTGCCTGCTATTGTATTTCCAAATGTAATGCCTCATAAACTGTATCAATCCAGTTTCTGCTTGCTCCCATACCCTTTTTTATTACAACATTGATATGAGAAGCATTATATTAGTAGAAGTCAAGTGGCAGCCCTCTGAGGAAAGACATCCCTGTAATTACAACAGCTTTGCACTGGTCAAAGCATTGTCTCCTGACCTTTGGGTTTACAAAGCTTGTTTCCAATGGGAAAGGCTGTACAACAGGAATGCGTAATGTCTGCATTAATTTATTTGAACAGGTTGAGTGCTGCAACTGAACGAATCGATAGCTTTTGTGGATACAAAGTCTGCATCAAAGCTCATAGTTTACTCTTTGTGTTGTTCAATGAATTCTTAAGCTATGGTCATTTATCTGAACTGATTTGATACACTGCAAGGTGTGTTTTGTAGATTGGTCTGACCTTGGACTGACTCTGGTTGAGTGTATAATTCTAAAGTTTTATTCTTTTGCTGAACAATTGATTTTTTGAGTTTTTGAAAGTTTGGCTTTGGATTTGGGCTTTAATTTATTCCTTGGTCTAATGTATTTGGTGGTATATTACTGGGTTATTTATTGGTGTGCTTTGTGCGTATCCCAGAAGCACTGGTGAATGTGAACTCCAAAGCTGTAACAAAGTGGGATAGGCAGAGGAATGATGGGAGCCAGAGAAGAAAGATACAAGAATAATAGTTAACTTTGTGTAATTGATCCAGTGTCATATGTACCATCACTAATGCAGACTACACCTTTTATGGCCAATTAGTTTGTCAATTCTTTAGTTCTTTGTTAAAATAATTGTTTTGTGTTGCCATTTAAAAGCTATAGATTAACCAACACATTATGACGGTGAGATGACCCTCTGTTTGAGGCTTTACTGAACTATAGTCTTTATTGTAATTGACAAGTGCAGTCCATGATGTATTCAAACACAGGTTCTAAGTTCCTCTTTGCTTCAGCTTTTAATATTGACCTTGTCATTGGGTAAGCATTGACTCATGGGGTCACCCAAGGGCCATCATGGAAAAACAATTCCATATATGATAAGCAAGTGGATGTGTAAATCTGGACCCTATTCAAAAAGGTCATCCCCCCAAAAATATATGGTTCATTCACAACACTTCACAGTACGTTCATTTTTATCAGTTATAATGCAGTTTGGTATTCTCAAGGGTTCATAGAGAGTTTGCAATCGTTTTTCCCTTGTGCATAATTGGTAATGCACTTCACTTTAAATCAAGTTTTATTACTGGTATATACTAGTACTGAAAAGAATGCCATACAATCTTACAGATGCTTCCACAATTGAACCTTTTTGTCGAAATGTATTTCTGAGTTTTATTTTAGTGCTAGTATATGTATTTGTATTATTGCTGCTGTAGTAGACAGGAAGGCCTCTCTCTCTGTATTGTTCGTTAGGCAGTAATACAACATGCATGATCTGTAATCACAACATAAAAAAATATTGTTGTTGTTATTTTTTTAAACTGTTGAACTATGTTCTATGTACAGGATGAGTTCAGAATTTTGACAAATCCTTAAACGGTGATTGGTTAATTTCTGAGATGTTATAATAAGGCTCTATACTATATCCGTCAGTTTACTGGATTTTATCACCTGCACCTCAATAGGAGTGAACAGTGGTGTTTGGAGGAGCCTGATGTTGCTTCTGCCTGGTGGATTTTTCAGCTACAGTGCATTTGGAGGCCAAGGGGAGGATATGATATACATGTACATGAAAACTCTAGTACAGAGATTTTCCTACTAATATCATTGGACTCTGAGCTACTGAGACATTTAGTTATATAAAATAAAACTGAGCACATGTTTAGCTAAGCGTGCTAAATGGGCATTTGTTCAACTCTGTTTACAAGGAAGCCCAGATGAAAATTATTTCATACCTTATCTGACATGACTGGATCATCATGCCAGATGAATTGGCACTATAGTGTATTTTCTATTGAGAAAGCACAGCCCTCCCCTTCCCTTGAGACCCAGGCAGATAACATAGCAATGTTTAAGACAGCATCGACCCCTGTGTATGAGATTGCGGAGCTAGGTATACTGTGATAACACCTTAACGATAATCTATAAGGACTTGATTGGAGCTGACAAAGCTTCTGATGTCTCTTGCAGTAAATTGGCTGGTCTTTCTTGTCAATGTGTTTTCTTCAAGTATTCACGATACAGTATTGTCAATTTCCTTTTGTTTGATTTCAGTATAAAATAAAGAAAAAAATGTATGAATGTTTTTTTTTTGGTTTTGTTTTGTTTCTTGCCCTGTCAGGTAGTTTTCTGACCCTTTTTCAGAATGTTACTATTAAATTCCAAATAAGAATTTCCTTCTGAGTAAAGTGATGATTGTAAGTTTTATAAGCAGACCTTGTTGACCAGGTTCTTAAATACCTATGACCGTTTGTGGCAGGATGGCTTGCAGTGGTGAGGTGTGGTGATGTCACGGACCAGGAAGTAACAGAACCAAAACAGTGGATGGGCGGGTGAAAGCTGAAACGCTACGGCGTTCAGCTGCTTTTATTAAATCATAATACAAAACAAAAGATTTAAACAAATAACAAAACACAAAACAAAAAGGCGCGCTGGCCAAACAAATAGAAACAAATAAGCGTGCTGGTTTTAACCCAGCACGATACTTAGCAGTTGTTTTATTTTGTTTTCCTCGCTCTCTCCGCTCCCCGTACTCTCCTCTGTACTCTCCTTCCCGCAGCACGGACAGCTGCAGGTTCTTATACTCTGGCCGAGGGGTTAACTAGCTGTTAATTATCTTATTACCCCTCGGCCACAGTCTGCACGAGTTTAGTACGGATGCGTGACTGTCAGCTAGTTAAATAATCAGTAGCTGATCAGCCACCATCCTCACAAGGTTTTTAAAATATAAAAACAATAACAAATACGCGGCGCTTTTATCCGCGTCGCAAACAATAATATAAATAATAATACAAATACATATAGGGGCAGGACACTCCACCACACCGTTGTAATATTCTAAACTTCACAACTGTGCATATCATATTTCTTTCCAAAATTACGTGTTCATGGTCTCAGAACGGCCTAACAAGCCGTAAATGCACACACACACACACACACACACACACACACACACACACACACACACACACACACACACACACACGCACACGTACGGAATGAGCAGTGTTCACTCTTAATTACCTCTCCCTCCAGTTCTGTTATCTAATCATTCCCTGAGGTCTCTGTAATGTTCGCTGTTGTACTAAGGGCCCTCAGCTGTCCTGAGCTCACAGCCCTGTGAGACGGCTGGCAGCCCTGTGATTGGATTGACTTTCTGCCATTTGCTGTTTTGGCTAAACAAGGACACGAGTCCCAGGGGTGAGGAGCAGCCAGTGCTTTGTACTCAAACACCTTGTCAGCAGCTTTTACGGTACTAACTGTACATGGGTACTAATTAGATACCTTCTACTTCTTGGACAGAAGCAGAGACATATCCTGATACCATAATTATTATATTATTGGTATATTAATGATGAATAGTTAAGGTAATACATCCATAAACTCCCAATTATAAATTCTGAGCAGAACAGGGGCAGTTTTACAAAGCGTTTACTCCTTTTAAGAGCAGAGGTTGGTAATGACCTAATGACGATCGGTCTTGTCATAAATTTGTTGTTAAACATAAAGGCTGTAATAGTGAATACATTACAAGCATATAAGTGTGGTCTTGTTAAAAAAAAAAGAAAGCTCTTATCAAGCCATCCATTTTTGATCTTGTTGGAAAGCTGAAATGTCATAAACCAGGTTTAATTAAGATGCCTAAAACAGTAAGTGTTACCCTTTTAAATGCATAAATTGTTTATAGAAATTAATTTACAATGTAACTTATTATATACAGATGTGTCTAAAACTGACAACACTGAACACACATACAGTAGTCATCAGCCCCTTTCACACTGGCACTCCTACCCGAGTCTGCACCCAGGTTAACCTAGGTCCCAGCGAGCCACCTCAGGATGTGGGTTGACACGCTTTGACCCGGGCTGAGTAAGACAAAATGCATGATGGCCGTTTGTGAGCCGAGGCAATAACAAACAGCCACGGCTGCATGAAGGTTTCATTTCCGCAAGGAACGTTTCTGTTTATTCTGTTTAGCCATATTTTTGTTGCTTGAGACACAGCATGAGCCAGATTGCAGCAGGGATGATGAAACATTTGCTCAAATCAACATTTGGGGCGATGGTTCAATCCAGAGAAGCTTGGATGGAAGCGTCTGTAACAAGCTGCTTCCGGGGCATTGATTCGTGAATTGTTTACTTGCGTCTGTCACCCAGGTCAAACCTGACCCGGTACATCATGCCAGTGTGAAAGGGGCTATAAACTCCCCAGTTGTAAGAGATTTCTGACTTTCCTTCGAAACCTGTATGTTTCACTGCACCAGTGTTTTTTTATTTTTTTATCTTGCTTTATATTTAGAATTTGGTGTTAGATTACATAAACAATTTGATGTTGTCTGTGTTTTAAAACGTTTTAACACTAATTTAATAGAACCATGTAAAAGTGCCATTTTACTGTGGCACAGCAAGAACACAAACATTCAATGTGTGTGGCAGTCAAAAGGTTAATTGCCACCTACTTAGCTATCTGAATGTTACTAGCTAATTAAACCCTTAATCGACGTTCAATGACAATACATCTTTTTTATCATTAGTTCAGCAGCAGCACAGCAGGGTTATAAGTATAAAATACGAAATGTAAGTTCTGAAAGTTTATCACTGGCAGAGTAAAACTAGTTTCTCTAAGCTAATTTTGATGCTAGGGGTGGTTAAGAAAAAGGAGCTTTGCCATCAAAGAAATAACAAAGAGGGATGTTTGGCCTTTGAAAGAGTCCTTATGGATGTGTCTTCATTCCAGTGAAGCCTAGTTTCATTTGTGCAATCCGAAAGGTAGAATTTCAGCTTGCAGAGTCGTTGTGGAAGACGTGTGTCTCTTGGCAACGCAAACCGCTATGTGATGTTCGGCCCCTTTACAACAAATTCAGCAACCAGATGAAATCAGTTTCACTATTAGCAAGTCATTTAATGTTACAATAAAGCCTTTTGAAGTCATTTTCCTCCAATTTTTGTGATGTGAAGTGGATTCATTATTCAAACCGCCCAGTGTACAGTCTAGAGTATTCGCAGTAGAGTTGGGAAACTAGTAGTGACTTATCTAAAACTAAGAAGGCTGTGTAAGGGTAAGTAGGGGGTTTGAGGAGTAAAATCCTAATAAAATAATAAATATAGTGGTCTATATTTATAAAAGTTTTCTACATAAGGTTAATATAACATCTAACATGTTTTTTTTTCTATTTGTCTTTTCCTTCACAAAATAATGCAATGCCACCCCCCCTCAGATAAATCACTTTGATCAAGTATGGTGGTAATATATACATCCCCTAACACAACAGTAAAAACAAAATTAAAGTTAACTGTATCAAGTAAATCACTATCTGAAAAAGTAAATCACTATGACCTACATCCATGTGACATACAGACATCTTTGGCTCTGCAGATCACCTTTAGGACAAAAAGAGAATTGCACCTGGAAAATCAACAGTAAGCAATAATATCCGGGACAGAGGGCATGAATAGAGATCAGACCCGACCAGTTTTGGCAGTAATGAAGCTGAGCAGCATTGCCCTCTGTGCAAGGGTAATATTGCCATTATACAGCAAGTCAATGACAATACTGATAATAATATGATTTTGCCAGTTACCAGAGATTAAAGGGTGTGGGCTGGTCGAGTTGTGGTTCAAAACTAAAAGAAACTAAGCACCATATACCATAACTCAGGAGTTATTGGAAGTTTTTGGAAGTTTGTTTTTATGAGTGAAATACAGTTTGATATTCATGAAATCAAAAACTATATAGACCATAAGAAAAGTTATGAACAAGAGGAGGCCATTCGAAACCATCTGGTTCTGTTGAGTCCCTAGTAGCTGGTTGATCCCAGAACTTTGTCTAGTGGGTTTGTAAAATATCCTAATGATTCAGCATCAAAATGTGGCTTGGGAATCCATTCCAAAGCCTCATTACTCTGTGTAAAAAAGTGCTTCCTACCTTCTGTCCTCAGTCTGTCTATTCAATTTTCCAGCTGTTTCAGTCATCCTAGCCTTGATCCCTGCTGCACTCCCTGAGTATATGAACCCAAAACAAGACTCTCTCCTTACAAGCACTCTCTGCTTCTTTATCTCAAACTTTCAAATTTGTATTCTTAAAAACTGACTTTGAAAAAAAACATTTGATATTAGGTGTGGCAAGCCGCTGCTCTAACCGCTATAAACTGCACTGTCAGGTAAGATGTGTGGACATTACTGAATCTTTTTACTCATAACCCCTCGAATAGCAACCAGATGGAAACGGTTTTCATTTAGTGCAGACCAGAGCTAGTGATGGCATTCTTCATCCTACGTCAGTCATCTGGGTTGGTTCAGCCTCATTTGATAGACATCCACATTAACAGATACCGTATGTAATGGAGCAGAGATACAGCACATAAGTAAAAGACACTGGTGTTTATGGGGAAATACTGTATTTGCATTGGAAATTACACTGACGATTGTTTTTGCAAGACTCCAGAAAGAATTGTTCACCAACCTTTGATTTTTGTTTTTGTCTTGAGAACTCAAATATTGTATTTTATTGTATAAAATGTGCAGAACCCAAACTGCAGAGCTTTATTTCAAATTTGACTCGAGTTTGCTATAAAAAGTTAGGGTACTGGACAGGGAAGATTTGGTAACCTGTTGGTATTAAATGAAAACGTCAAGATTTTAATGGATTTTAACTTTTAAAATATTAATTTTGTAAAAAAAAAAAAAAATATATATATATATATATATATATATATATATATATATATATATATATATATATATATATATATATATATAAACCTCCTTCAAAATGTTTTTTCATTTACTTTCTTAAGATGTTACCATTTGTTACATGTATTGTGGACCGCACACAAGGCTGAAGGCAATGGGAAACAGTTACTCAAGTGAAATAATAATAAAGTGCCCTAATAAAACTATTTCAATGAATTAAACCAGGGCATCAACCATAGCTTCTTTTAATAAGAAAGTGAGATTTGTTGTTCTGCATTCAGACTCATTCCAAATAATTTAGGAGGCTGTCTGGTCCAGTGGTTAAAGAAAAAGGCTTGGAAACAGGAGGTCCCCGGTTCAAATCCCACCTCAGCCACTGACTCATTGTGTGACCCTGAGTAAGTCATTTAACCTCCTTGTGCTCCGTCTTTCGGGTGAGACGTAATTGTAAGTGACTCTGCAGCTGATGCATAGTTCACACACCCTAGTCTCTGTAAGTCGCCTTGGATAAAGGCGTCTGCTAAATAAACTAATAATAATAATAATAAAACAATTCTATACATTGGTTGATATTAATACCTCTACTCTAGAATTTTATAATGCTGAATTTTTGCAGAACTCATTTCATCATAATTTTATGGTGTGTAATAATTGTAATAAGAGGGTCAATAAATCTCTCCCAGCGGGTTAGTACATAAAATAAGAGTGGTGGTAATTAGATCTGACACTTTAGATAATTAAAATAGACCACATCGACTGGTTGTAAACAAAATAAATACTGCAAACTGTTTTAAAAAAAAACATTTTTAAATGGGTTTTTTTGGGGGTTATAGTTTGGTGTGGATTGCCTAGGTTGCTTGAAATGTATGCTGCTGTTTTAAAGCAAGATACTAAAGTCCTGTTAGCTTTTCAGAGGGCATACATCTGTGAGGCAGTGACTACTTGGAACATGATTTACTGAGAGGATCTGTGAGGTTTTTAAACTTAATAAAAGTTTGGTAGACTTGCATGTTAATTTTGCAGTTCACCATGATTTACCATTATGCTTTTACTATGCTATACTTGTTGGATAGAAATGCTTATCTTGGTGTCTTTGAAAGGTATACTCCAGTACTATTTTATAACAGTAAATCCTTCAGCACGGGTTGGAGAGTAAGGATTCTCCCCTACTTAACCATCTGCAGTGTACTGAATGATAAACAGCAACAGTGATTCACGGTAGTAATTTCCCCTTTTCGTCATGCTAACCTCCTTCCTAATGTGAACATTTAATGACAGTGCCGTTGCCAAAGCGGTAATTTAGTCATCAGTGCAACCCTGGGATTCTACCTGATGACCTGGATGCAGAGGGTTAACACGCTTGTGTGGTTCTGCTGCAGCGGCTTTTTGTACTGAGCACATGAGCGTCATTTGCAATGTGCTTCCCCTGCTGTGTGCCTGCAGAGTGAGACTGAGTCGATAGCACGTTGGCAAAAGGCAACATAAAACCATTTTTATTTCTTTTGCTTTGACAGGTAAATCAAGAGGGGCAGATAACAGTCAAAATAAAAGGATTTTATTATCTTTGTGGCACTCTTGAAGTATATCTACTTATTTCAAGTTATGCTTTCTGCAGGAGGCCAGCTACAGTAACTCTCTCACAAACCCTGTTCCTTTGTGTTTAATGCTGTACCACTACTGCTCTACCCTTAGAAACGTTTCTCACAGTAAAAGCATAGCAAAGTGTAGTAAACCACAGTGAAAACATGGTAATGTATGGGTGCGCAGTTAAGTGAATAGCAATGTATGATAAAGCATATTAAGAAACATGGCAAACCAGGGTAAACTGCATAGTATAACCATGGGTAAAGCATGGTAAAGCTTCCAAAATATCCTGCAAAAATATCACTGTAAACTTTTATCAGGGTACAGCCTCCTAGTAAACCCACTGCTGTACCTTTTACTGTAATATTTCTTAAACTATTTCAGATGGCAATTTTATATTGTAAGTGTTATGGAAACTCCTCCAGCAGAACATAACAACACCCTTACTTTGACCTGTGACCTAAGATGGCCATGTGACTTTTTGGTTTCCAAATGATAAAGACCTAACGCTTTGAGATATTGACTTCATACTTGTTACAGAAGTGTATGATATGATTCTCTAAGTTCAATCGTGGGTATTACACAAGAAAATGTTATTTTACATAGCTGCTACTTCAACCCCAGCAATCCCCATGAAGAGCCTGCAGACTTCAAAAGATATTTAAAGAGGAGAATTACTTTTTACTGATAAAAGGAGACTTTATTTTCATAAGCCATGAGGAAGAAAAAATAATGATCCCAGTTTGCATTATTTTTTCATGGAAAATGCACTGAAATGATTCTTCTCTACTCAATGCACTAGCATGAGAAATGAGCTGCTTCTTTCCCCTATGAGCTGCATTTGCCAATCCCCATTAGACTGTAGGTATTAAACGTGGGTTTTTTTCTCAACGTATAGAATATTGTATAAGGTTGTGCACATTACAAGCTGATTTCCATGCCATGAGAAGTCAGAGCCCATGAGTGGCTTTGCCAGAAGTTAACTTTTCTACTGCTTTCATATACTATGCACTTTTTATAATATATAGTTAAATAAGAATAATTGAAAAGTATAGATCTTTATTTTACGTTATTTCCCTCTGCTACTAGCCATCTGATACAGAGAATGACATCATGATGTCAGCATCACGTCAATATCAGGGTATACTACAGTATATATTTTTGCATGAATTAGCACTGCTGTTTGTAAAATTAAAATGGGGCCATTTGGTTTATGTGTTTAGTTCTGGAAATAATTTATAATAATGCACATCAGCCTACTTAAAAGTATGTAAATACTGTACTTAATTTGCTAGCGGTCTGAAGTATGATTGCAGTTGATTATTGCACATTTTGATTATTGCACATTCTGTATTTATTATATTTTTCTAAAAGGGTGAAATTGAATTTCAACCTTATTTTCAATACGTTTCATTTTGATTATGTTATTTGGCTACATATGAGTTTAGCTTAAAACTATAATTATTATTATTATTTGTTTATTTAGCAGACACCTTTATCCAAGGTGACTTACAGAGACTAGGGTGTGTGAACTATGCATCAGCTGCAGAGTCACTTACAATTATGTCTCACCCGAAAGACGGAGCACAAGGAGGTTAAGTGACTTACGCAGGGTCACACAGTGAGTCAGTGGCTGAGGTGGGATTTGAACCAGGGACCTCCTGGTTACAAGCCCTTTTCTTTAACCACTGGACCACACAGCCTCCTTTATTTATTTAATTTGCTTTATATGTATGAATAATATAGCCAGAGCAGGCTATAAAACATGCCATAGTGGTACATTTAGAAATGCTAAAAGAAACTTATTAGCAAATTAAATAACAGAAGTGTTTCTCAGTGTTTGAAATCCCCATCACTAGGCAGTTACTCAGCTCAAATGTGCTAAACAGACCAGCCAGCTGCAGCACTAATTACAAGATCAAAGATAATTGCTTCACAAATTGGTGATCAGATACAGTAGGTGGCATCCCAGACAAGCTCCAGATTTACTGAATGGAAGTGTTTCCTGTTTGCAGTGGGATGCCTGTTAGCAGCAGGTCTGCACAGCGCTGATTTCTTATCTACGAAGTTCACTCGATGGACCGTGAGACCCTGGGGTGTAAGATTCCACCTCTACCCACGTCCACATTGTCTTAGCACACTGCCTGCATTGTTGTGTTGTGTGAGTTTAGAAATATAAACTGACTTGTTCTGAGGGCACCCAGTTAGCACAGGACCCTCCAAATAACTTTTTTAATGAATGTTTACAGAAAAAAAAGTTTGAGGTAATTCAGTGTCAGTGGTAAAAGTTTAAACGTAAAAAAGCCGAAATAAAAACATTGGAAATGTTATTAATTCCTAAATAGTATTTGACTAATCATTTAACCAGACGTGAATCTTTTATTGGGATTCTTGCATGGATTTTTATATTTTTCAGTGTGAGTACACTACTGTACAGGAAATGTATTAAAATGTAAAGTCTGGGCATGAAACAGTTAATCTTGATTTGGTCAGCTCCAGGCTGGGACCCGCCTCAAGGTCTCCATGCCTAACATCAATTTCTTAGTTTTTGGGATAGAAGAGAGGTGATGGGCTTGACCACGAGAGTTGAGGTTGCCTGTTGATCTTCCCTAGTTGCTTGGGATTTTCAGGGATCGCTTCTCGTTCTACAATTCAAATTGTATAGAAAAAAATAAATGTGGTACAATTGCTATAAAAGTTGATTGCCTTTTTTATTTTTTATTTTAAATAGTTGTAACTTCTCACTGTGAAAACTTGTAATATTGGTTAATTCATGGAACTTCTAAGGAGAGTTAAGAGAAACTATTAACTGTATATATATATATGTGGACCGCTGGGAGAATTGAAGTTCTGTGAGGTTTTAAAATGAAATCAATTGGTTCACTTTTTATATCAAAGGTACTTTATGGGAAACTACTTTTTCTCCAGTTTATAACTTCCCTGTGTAATAACATCTGGAATTGAATTTCTTGTGGGTTTCCATACAGATCAGTAGCATAAAAAAGTAACTTTGTTACCATTATCAACTGTCTTTCAATCATTTAAAACCATTGTACTGTCCTTGCTGAACCTGTTTCAGAGTATGGTCAAGGCTAATAAATACATTTACATTTAAACTCAGTTAATGTAGTGGCTTACCTAGCATTTAACCTAAATAACTGTACCTTAATCAACATGTAATACTTTGTGGTGAATTAATGTATAGTGCTGGTATTATTGACTGATATTTGAAGAGAATGTAGAATTCTGAGTGTTTGTTCCTAATATAAAGTATGTAGAAAGTGTTGCCTGCAACCATGGTTAGTCTTTCCATGCTGAATAATGTGTTTTCATATGTTTATTTCTCTTTAAAAAAGCTGCGCAAATCTGGTTGAATTGCCTAAAGATTAGCCTGGTCCTTGTGCAACATAAATAATGGATTTCAAACAGCTTCTACAGAGCATGGGTTTCCTTTGGAGGATGCACCACTAACCCTACATAGCATGGGTTTTGTTTGGAGGATGCACCACTAACCCTGCAGGGTATTGCTTTGGAGGATGCACCACTAACCCTACAGAGTATGGGTTTGCTTTGGAGCATGGGTTTCCTTTGGAGGATGCACCACTAACCCTGCAGAGCATGGATTTCCTTTGGAGAATGCACCACTAACCCTGCTGAGCATGGGTTTGCTTAGGAGGATGCACCACTAACCCTGCAGAGCTTTTGAAATGATGAGATCAGAATGGTGGAAGGCAAATTTTGCAAGCTCGTTCTTTTAGTTGTTTTTTTTTTTTTTTAAAAACAAAGAAACAAAGAACACTCGGTGTGCAATGGCAGTTATGGGGATGAGTCAAACTTAATATGTAATATGTGCTTATTCTTACAGAGGGTGAACCCAACTCCAGCCTAAAGCACAAACACATTGTAAGGATGCTACATAGAATAAAATAAATGGGTAAGGGAGGGCAGTGTTTTCTGCTGTAACAACAGTAAGTCTTGTGCACAGTCCCACCTCAGCTGGGCTAATCTTACTACAAGAAAACTGGATTCATCATTTCTGACAACTATGTATTGTCTGACACCTCTGTACCTCGTCCACATTGTCTTGAGGGAGCAGAGGTTATCATCTCACTGTTAGGGAACAGCAGTCCCTGAGCTCCTAAAGGAATTCGTTTTGGGAGCCTTTGTGACAGCACCTACTGTATGTAAACTTGTGTCATTTGAAATCCAGGAATAAATCAATCATGTGCATGCAAGTGCTCTAATGATCAGCTACTGACAACAGACTGAAATCGTGGCCTGAAGTAAATTGCTATACTCTCCATTAGGGTAGAATGAACTGAACAACTCAAAGAGGAAGTTTGTGATACTGTTAGATTCAGTTAATCTGTACAAGTATCAGCAGCAGTAGACATGGGGTCTGTTACAATTGTAATTGTGGAATTTGTAATTATTTTCAATTACAATGTAATTGTAATTATAGTTGATTACAGTTACAGTTCAATTACGCATTTATTTGTCATCCCATCGTTATTCTTGTATTTTCAACCACTTTCGGTTTATATAGTATGTTTCTGTATTTGTACCTGTGATTGTTGCTTGATTATTTAGAATAAATAGAGTAAACATGTTAATGTGTGTAATGACTACAATAATTCTTCATCAGTGTTAGTATCATAACATTGACGAAGGCATTAGCTGAAACTTTCTTGCAAGACTTAAAAGCCCAATACAAATGTAATTTCATGCAAAAACACTGTTCCTGTTTATTTGCATTCCATTAGCATGTCACCGAAAATAAATACAAACCTAAATCACAATGAATCAAAATTAAAAATACATGAGATCAGATCCTTTTATCAGAAGTCAGGGAATGAGATGTACAGCATTTGGTTTGCAACCATTCAGCCAGATACAAAAGTAAACATAGTATGAAAAACTCTAAAAATGTCAAGTTAAGAATTTCCTGTTAAATCCCTGTACATGAAAAAAGTGAACTGCTGCCAGGTAAAGCACATACGCCTAGCACTGAAGAGCGATCATTTTGTCTCACTGCACTAAGCATCCGCTACTGCTTTTCATCAAGTGCAAACTGCAACTGACTAAAACATTACAATGAAGACAGCTTTCTCCTCTCGAGGAAGTGGAATAGCTGTTACAGCTGTTGTGGAGACAATGTCATTATATACTGATGCTCACCCAAGTACTAACAAATCTGTATCCTCTGCAGGGGTCAGAAGGCTACTTTATGCCTATTACTAGTCAGTCTGAGAACACTTAACTAGCATTTACAGTCAATTGTGCCTGTGATGTGAATGTTTAACGTGTGGACGCTGACAGAGTCAAACTCGTGTCGCCAGATATGAAAAAGTTATTTTTTTTTTGTTTTCAATCTTGGAGGATTTCATTATTTTGTTCAATCAAAAAACTTTACTTTCTGCAAGTTTGTCATTGAAGTGAGAGCCGTTTAGTGGGTTTCAGCATATCATGCAGTAAAATGCTGTACCACGCGTGTGATTGTTCAATGTATCAATACAAAAATAAGTGTCAGCTTGGTGAATATGTGGGATGAAGAAGGGCTTTGAAGCCGGTTGACTACCTTGTTTACTCCATTGACACTCCAAACAATGCAGTCCATGAGGGAGAGGTGAAGGAAGTTGCAAAAATCTCTTTTTTTTCAATTCTGTTTTGCTATAATTATATTGAATATGTACCTCTGACTGTGTTGCAAGTAAAAACGGGAGCATACTCAGAGTTTGGACACACCATTTCCACTGTGCTGTAATGATGCTTTAAGTTGCTTTAAATGTCTTTTTATTTATATATTTTTTTTATATTTATATGTATTGTTTGTATTCCCTATGTTATTGCAATCATGCTGGCTGGTACTGGGTTCTGTTGCTCAGTATTGAGTAATTGTAATTTACTCAATCTGCATTTACCTGTCTTTTGAGTTTGTCTGGATAATCCTAAATCCCAGCACTGAACATACTTCTTCACTCATTCAAATGACTGTATGTGACAACGGAAACTCTGCCAGCCCTATCTGTTGTACTTTAATATAAGCAGAGTAAGTGGGGCTGGATGAGGTGAAAGGTCACATTGTCACATGATTTGAATGGAATGAGGAAGGCTGTTCAGTTCTCTGGAACAAGCTCAATGCAAATTGAAAGCCAAAAATAAATACAAACCTAAATCACAAGAACCCGTAACCACTCAGAATGATTCAAAACACCACAAAACAGGAAGGGGAGTTTAAAAAATAGCAATTAAAATGATATCGGAAGGTTTCGCCTTCACACTTTAATCCGTTTTGAAATGTATTTGCTTACGATTGTAAGTCGCCCTGGATAAGGGTGTCTGCTAAGAAATAAATAATAATAATAATAATAATAATAATGTAACAGGAGTAATCGATGTGGGACACTGCCGTACTTATGGAAGCAGTTTCATCTCATTTGCTCTTCTGTGTCAAGCTGAGAATGTTGAAAAGCAGCAAGCCTCCAAGTATTGTACTCACTCCTCATGTCCATATATTATTATTATTATTTGTTTATTTAGCAGACACTTTATCCAAGGCGACTTACAGAGTCTAGGATGTGTGAACTATGCATCAGCTGCAGAGTTACTTACAATTATGTCTCACCCGAAAGATGGAACACAAGGAGGTTAAGTGACTTGCTCAGGGTCACACAATGAGTCAGTGGCTGAGGTGGGATTTGAACCGGGGACCTCCTGGTTACAAGCCCTTTTCTTTAACCACTGGACCACACAGAAAGTAATGACATAATGTGTGTCTAATGTTAATCAGTTCCAGGTATGTTGATTACCATATGTTTACAGTGTGTGGACTGTGGCTTATTGATATTGAAATGCTTTGAGCCTATTTTAATTTCCGCTGGTGAAGCGATTCCTGTTACGGCTTCTGCAGGAAAAGACAAGCAGATTTAGCTTGAAAAGAGCACTAAATGATACTGTATGGGACTTCCAAATACTACAGCATACCGCTGCATAGTTTTATGCAATTGGTGGAATTTGCATGTATTAATAGTTTTGCTTATCTATATTAGTAGTACAAAATATTGGCTTTCCTAAACAAGGCTGACGATTTGAATGGTTGTTTAATCATTTCTGCAAATAACATACCTGACATGTATGCTGTAATATATAAAATCTCCCTGACTTAGGACAGTTAGGACAGTTTTTTTGGCTGAGACAACAGATCTAACAAACTTAATGGTTGATTGAATTTGATGAGTTAGCAGGTCTTTCTGTGTACATAACTGCACAACATAGTGATGATCAAGAAGACACAATCTTATAAGTTATAATTCTATGGGCCATTCTGGAGAACAGACATCGCTTATCAAGTTGATAATCATTGAGGAATGGTCATAGTGTTTCTGTTTCTTGAATACAAGATATAATACGTATGTATGTTAGACCATCTAATATATGAGGTGGATATAGTATTCTTTAGTAAATTCATTAAAATAAACAGGACTTGTCCTGTATCTCATAGGTGAAACATGTTATTAAATACCTACCAGAACCCCTTTCATTCTTAGCTTATTGTAGAGCCGACAGTACCATTATGTCTGAAAAAATCTTGAAAAAAACACATTTCTAACATTTGAAAAAGAACTGCAGTAGAGCTTGATGAAGTGCTTATTTGTCCAGCATCCAGGCAGCTGTAGGTTACACTGAAATTAAAGTTTACATGCCAACTCAAAGGACAGAAGTTAATTGGCTGAATTAGAACCATGTACGTGTATGGCAGGGCTTCACAGGCAGGAGAATATAAATGTGAAAATGAATTGGTGGGATGCCGCAGGGAAACGAGATCTGGAGAAAATGCAGGGTGTTCATTTTTTCTTGACAAGACAGCAGCAGAGCGTTTGAAAACTGGAGGCGAATGCAGGATACTGTATGCTGCTGTGCGGTAAAGACAACAGGTACAGTAGCCTCAAGTCTTAAGGAAAAATCCTGAGAACTGGCAAGCATGTTCTAATTCCCTATGAAAGCTGAATTTCTCAATGTCTGCAGTTATATAAGTTAATCCAATGGCAAAACAATGTATATGGCACCTGCATTTTTCTACACTGCTATGAAGTTGCTATAGAAACTCTTGAGAGTATTGGTGGGAAAATATTTTCTTTTATAAAAAAAGCAAAGTGTATTGAGATATACAGCACTGATAGTAGATACATATTTTAAAGCAGGAAAAGCTCAAGGTTAAAAGATACAAATACATGTCTTGCTGTTAACAGTGCATTGCATTGCCTTGTTTGTTTTGTAAATTAATAAGTCAGGTTAATTGCACAAATAAGAGATAGAAGCCTGAGCTGAAGCAACTAAGGGGGCAAGAGCAGATGTAGGCCGAAGGCAATCCTGGGGCTGTGACTTGACCCACAACCTCAAACACGCACTGTGGATGGAAGCTTGTCTAATGACAAGGTGGTTGCTGGTTCAATGGTAGGTCTGCTCAGTGAGCCCAAGTTACTATGGGAATTTGACAAGGCCTTGGTAATTGGTTTGTCGGATTAAAATAAGTGTATATCCACATTCATTTGTTGAGTGTGTGTTTTTTTTCTTCCTGAAATACTCTAGGTGTATTTAACGACTGTGAAGGACTG
The DNA here is from genome assembly GCA_030684275.1 of Acipenser oxyrinchus oxyrinchus. Lineage (NCBI taxonomy): Eukaryota > Metazoa > Chordata > Actinopteri > Acipenseriformes > Acipenseridae > Acipenser > Acipenser oxyrinchus. The sequence goes on from CM060264.1 coordinate 9,134,251, forward strand.
TTTTTGTTTTTATGGCAGGGAGGTACCAATTTAAAGCCATAGCAGGAGCAAGGGATCATCAACACATAACCAATTTAGGATAAACACAGGTTTTCCAGTAAACTGTATTTAAGTACGTTTTTATAAGTACTTGTCAATCCCCTGCTGTCATTATTTCAATGGTTAATATCTCATAAATAGTTTTAGATGTTATGGAAACTCCTTGGGCACCATCTAACAGTACCCCTTTATCTTTCTAGAATAGCTACGCTTGTTTAGCAGTATGTGTACGTGGACAAGAAACTATAATATCTTAAGCTTGTTGGAATGTTACCTTATTTTTGTGTTTCTTATTATGAAATACATATTACACACTTATTATATAATTTTGTTAGCTACAGGAAGTACTTCATTGGTTTAGAGTGGGCCTAAGGGTTTATTGGACAAATAACACATTTTAATAAACTTTTAAGCTGGGGAAAAAAGCAAAGTTAATGTGAAGCTAAATGTATTTTAAATCAATGTTGTATTAATTAAATCTGAGTAAACACATGTTTGCTCCTTTTATTACATGAACCTATTCAAATGTCCTTATATTTATCTTTTTTCTTTTACACAAATCTGTGTTGTGTTAAGCGAATTGTGTCCACCTGAAACAGATACAATGATAAGATCTAGGTTAGTGAATATATTTGCATTCCATTGTACTATTCTTGGGAACGACCAACATATCTGTCATTTCAAAATGGGTGGTGGGGGAGAATAGGGTCACGTTTTCACACTTCATCATTCATTCGCAATGGGTTATTTTTAACCTATAATACATATGATCTAGGTAATCACTGTGTTTTACTCAAGATATGTACTGCTATTACCCTGCTTCAGCTTGCTGAGATTACAGCCCATTAGATTAGTAAAGCATGCCCACAAATTGTACATGTCTATTTGACAAGACCAATGGACATTAAAGACAGGGTATGGCTACCAAGTGAAAGTGCCACTCAGCTGCCATTTTCAGCTTTTCAATTATAAAAACAGGAGGCTTACTGCATTTCTTTTTCTCAGTTCTTGTATTAACTTGATTGGATTCTGGGATTTCCAATAAATCCTATGCAGTGTTGAGAATTGCTGGTGGCCAGCCACACACATTGGAATTGGAACATACATTTACTAGTTTCTTACTTGGTTTATAAAACCCCAGTACAGGTTTATAACAATGTTTAAGAGTGCAGATAATATTTGGCTTTAGAATTGTATGGTAGAGGGGCTTAAATGGGCAGCTGCTTTTCATCATCTCAGACTCTTGAACCAGCATGACCAGTTAAAAACCAGCACAAATACCATCTTTGACCAGAATGAACCAGTGCAGGTCATCTCAGTATTTAATTAGAGACTTCACATATTCTATGTCATAGACATAAAAAAAGAAGAAAAAAAATCCACTTGAATGGAGAAAGACACTGTGAAGTGGTGAGGGGTACTATACAGGCAAGAGGTTTGGACCATTGATTTGTTTTTGCTTTCTCTGGCTGACAAACCTTGTCCTCACTACTGTATATATTATCCTTTTTTTTAAAGCCTGATCATTTATATTGAGTAAATATCTGCGAGTAAGGCTCTGGAGCTAAAAAAGCAAATCACACTGGCCATCATTTTCTTTAACAGCATCACACCTGGACACAGGAGATTGTGACAAATCCATAGCTGCGAAAAACATGGGAAACCACAAAATTCAATGCAGATTACCCATGGTAAGCATATTAACCATGACAAGCATGTGATCTTGTTGTTTTTTTTTTCTTCTTGGGGACTGACTGCTTTTTATGTTGCGACTGTCTACAACGCGTAGAGTATGCAAATTACAATCATTTTCAGGGGTTCCACCATTCATTCTGACACAACTGACTCTGGGGAGCAGTTAATTCTGCTAATACTTTGAATTACTGCCTCATGTCACTGATAGCATATTGCTTTTACACTGTGGTAATATAGACGATGCTAGTGTTTCAGTGTCTAATTAGCAAAAAGGCTTCTATACCATTTATAGTTGGCTCTAGTAAGCTCTTGTGGGTTCTAGATCCTTTACTTGTGAATGACAAATGTATTAAAACAATGTCCCGTCTGTTATTTTAACTTACGAAATGTATCCTAATGTTCCCGTTGTCACCTGCTGTACATACCGTACTTAATTGGTGGGTGTCAGAAAGCGCTGAGGTTTATAATGTTTATCTAAGACATTTCTCAGAATTTGATTTCATTTTGACTCAGTCCTCTGTAAAAACTAAAAACAACTGAACAATCTCAACAATTTAACAAATACATGTTGTATCTATATTTTTATTAAAATTTAAACCTGTACTAGCTCATGATGGATTAAACAACAGCACAAGTTTGTGCAGGGCCGGATTATTGCATAAGCAAACTAGGCAGCTACCAGGGCCCAAAATCACATATATATTTTTTATAAACATTGTGTTCACAAAAATCAAACTGGCTGACCCGGAATTTACTCGACAGGTAAATTCCATTTCAGTCAGTTTGATTTTGTATGAATACAGCAAACAATGTCTCTTTTGGGGGCAGCCAAAGCATAAACACAAGAAACGGGAAAAAGAATGCAAGCGGCAAAAGGGGGGTATTAGAAATATTTTTACAAATCAGTGCTGAAAGTCCCGAACCCCCGAAAACTTTATCCCTGACCCTGGAGAACGACTGTGTCAAAAACCACCTCCGATCAACAGTAAAGCAAGGAAAGATCACTGCCTTTGCTGTGTTGGCAATTGAGAAAGAAGTAAGCCACTTGAAACTGCATTTGACTTAAGGTTGTCAACTGTCCATACATTTAAGGCCAGTCAGTGCAAAAAGTCACATTTTACCACCATAAATAACAAAAAAATGTCAGTGATTTTGGTTTGAAAACAAAGGATTTTATTGCTTTGTGGCTTTCCCAATCAGCTGGAATGACATATACCTACACCTATGTGATGGCAGTGAAAAGTATCAAAAGAAGCTATGCCAATTAACAATACTGTGCTGAAATGAGTATATGCGTTCTTCAACCAAGTAGCATCGCCCAGCTTGCAGTGCATTTCCACAGATTGTTATTAGAAATATGCTGGATAACCCAGATGAAATGTATGCAATAACTAAGTGACTGACTTGACGGATCTTAGATGGGATCTGATGCAACTGACATAAAATTGCACTCTTGTCTACACCTAGCGGAGAGCCACGTTTTCCTACACTTGCCAAGCTGGCCATTAATATGTTGGCTTTGCCACACAGCACTGCAGATGAACCTTGTAAAACAGATGTAAGAAATCAACTGTCTCCAGACATTCTGAATGGAAGTATGACTTTCAAGACTGCTGTTAAAAATAGCACCAGCTTCAGACCAACGACACAAATGATCCAGCCTGCAATCAGCTATTTGTTGATATTCATATAGGAAGGTAGGGGCCCTTTAGTGTATGTTTGCCTAGGGCCCCGTGATGGGTTAATCCAGTGGGCTCACTGTAGCTTTACTAAAACACAAAGTGTATAGTATATATTTGGACTCTAAGTACTGCAGTGTGAAATCACTGTGCAGAGTCTATTAATCATCCCTTGGATTTTTTCCAGTCACCATGTTTGCAGCCAGCTTCTTTGTTTGGTATGAGGATTTCATGATTTCTTCTATGAGTGCACAAAACTGTACAATGAATCTGACATAAATGTATTGAAACAAACTCAGTATTATCTGCAGTTATGATTTGTAAGGTCTTCTGTACTTCTGACCTTCAAACCTCATGCTTGGAGCGTAATTATCAAATGTTCAGATTCTCAAACCTGTTTACAAATCTGTGTTATCCATATTGTAAAATGCATAGTGTAACCATGGGGAAAAGCATGTGGAAGCTGCAAAATGACCATGCTAATTATACTGGGGTAAATGCTTAGATTCTGAAAGAAACAAATGCCAATCCAAAAATGAATACAGACCAGTTAAGAGTACTGACTGTGCAGTCCTTTAAATAATTGGTTGTGGTTTGGTGCCTGTATTGTGTTAATAATAAGAGTTTTGGTACTTGTGGCTCTTTCAGGTTATTCCAAAGCAGGTCCTTAATTACTTAATTGAGCACCTAGGTTTAATTAAACTTTTAAAAACATCATGGGAACAAGGCCCTGGTGAGTACCACTGAGCTTGATTATTCTGTCAAGTTAAGTCATAACTGTGCTTTTAATCTATTTCTATCACATATACTTTTTCATGCAATATTTATAGTCATCAGTTGTTTATACTCATTGTGGCATTCATTTCAACAAAGACAAGGGCTCTTGTAATGGCTAAAAGCAGCCTTATGTTTTACTGCCTTTGTACCATACTGTCTTTCCCACTGCAGATCAACGCTGGAAAACTTGTATGAAAGCCATTATTATAAGCCAATTTGGAGAAACCATGCACAATAAGCAAGAGCCTTTATAACGGTTTTCCATAGTAAATTTGCAAGGTCATTTTGCCCAGTATTTTTATTTTTCACAATGGCTTGCTTTTTTAATATGCTTTAGCATATCATAATGCATTCCTGTGATTTATCAGGTTTCACTATGCTTTATTAGACTTCATAGGCAGAAGCAACAATTAAGAGAAAAATAGAATATTTATTAATAATTATAAAAACATCATTATTAGAAAAACACCTGGTGAGATATCAGGGCATTTTGGAGCTCTGGTATGAGCTAATGGTAGACTACAGGCTACTGCAGTGGTAACATTTTCAAACTGTGACACATCAATGTCCAACATCAGTGTCTGTGTGACACCCTATCAAGACTACTGTGCAAAATGTGTTGTAATTCAATTATGTTGTCATTGCTACAGTTACTAATACCCCTGACTGTCCATGGCTGTACTCCAGGCCTGGGAGTCTCCCACAGTGCGTTTGTGTAAGTGAGGTATTTTTCAATGGCTGCAGCTGATATCTTTAACATTTGTTTAATCCCAGGTTGTGCAGTCCAGAGAGCGCTGGTACACCACTGTAAAAGCAATCCATCACTGAAGGAGCTTGGAGAATTCCATTAAATTCCTCCCCCTCAATTAAAACTGCACTCACAGGCTGTTCATATCACAGCATCCCTTCAGTGGGAATGTTACCACAACCTGTGTGTCGGTTTAACACAACCAAATGCACTATTACATCTTGCATGTCTTACAGTGGAAACCCAATAGCAGGAAATATGAATGATCCTGATCCGTTTGCTCTTCACCTATTACAAAATGCTTTATTGAATCAACGTAAATCTCTTATTGCGATTGGCATTTGTTCATATGTAAAGGTAATGCCTGCTGAGGATATTTATGCTAGTTATGCTAAACCAAAGAAATGGTTTTGTTTTGTAGACATTTTTTAAATGTATGTCTTAGTTATGTTTGTGCCTGGATTTCTTAAGCTACTTGAAATGCTGTTTAAAGAAAATTTCAAGATTCTTATGTCCAGTTGGCTTTTAGTGGGAATCTAATGACTGCACTACATGAAACCTGTCAAGCTGAGACAATCCACTGGTTAATAATACTCAAAAGACACATGCTTGTTAGTCTTTCAAAACCACATAATAAAAGCAGTGCATTGAGACAGGTCATTGAATGATAAAGAACAAAGCCAATGGGGCAGGCCAAGGCAAAGCCACCTTAATCTGCTAGCAGTGAAGAACTTTATTGCCATGCAAAACACCAACACTGTTAATAAAAGCCTCTTAGGGATAACCCCAAGTGCAGCTTTACACAAAATAACAGGTTTTGAATGGTTTGTTTTAGTGTACGCTGTTTCTTCAAGAAAGCAACGGACCAGATAATTGAATCACAGATTGAAACTTAATTAAGGCTAATGAAGACAATTACATTGGGAGTTCCCCTTTAAATACTGAGCTGAGGTTGGTAAGGACATTTCTACTCATCGCAGCTGCATTGTTGGTGTTAAAGTAAGAAATCTCGGAGCAGGCAGGCATGGAGAATTAGGGTTTAATTTCATGTTTTCTATTGATCGATTTTCATTAATAAAGCTGTGAGCCCAGTTTAATCCCCCTTGATTAAAATGAATTCCAAATTGCCGTGGTTATAGTCTCTATATGTCTTTCGAAATACAATGTAAGTATAAGATGAACTGTATCTGTTTTTGAGATCTGTTTTAATATAAAAGCTATTGAATTAGAGCAGCATTTCCTTTTTGCTGGACAGGCTTCAATACTTTTAAAACCTCTCTGTCCAAATGTAGGAAAGTGTTTTACAAAACTATAACCAGCCTTAGCAATATAATCCAAAGCTTTTTCAAGTGGTTATTTTAAAAAATAAGAGTTATTTTAAGACTTAAGTAAACGCTTTGACAATCTGGTCCATATTGTGGCCTATAATGTTAAAATGCTTTTCTTCTGGAACAGTGGAAAGCAGCAATACAATATTAAGTAATACAGTACATACAGCACAGCATACTGTATATCAATCAAAAAGCATTTCACATACATTACAAGAATATTATTATGGAACTTTTACTGTAAACATTTAAAATATAATTTGCACAATCCTTTTGTAGTGTACTGGTGCTTTTACCATACTTATACCATGTATTCTCTCAATAAAACTCCATTACAGGTAGTGTCCCGTGAACATTAGCCAGCTCAGTGCAACATTGTATAACATCTGGCCATATTAATGATACAGACCACTCACTTTCAGACAGTATCTTTACAGTTGGAGCACAGCTGTATTTTATGATTCTGTCAATAAAGTTCCATTAGTGTTGTCCAGTAGAAATAATCAATTTCACTGCCACATTGTTTTAATCCTGGACATCTGATTACTGATCAATTTTACAAACTCCTAGCTCTAGATGCAATAAATGAAACAAATAGCACATTTAAAAGGACTTTGAAAATAAGCCACGCGTGTGCTGATAATATGACTGGAAGCATGGAACTATCCACTGCTGGGAAGTTCAAGCACATGGTGCAAATGATCTTGTCTTTCAGGTGAAGCTCTGCAGTATATTCAGGTAGGAAGCCCTGGCACCGAGTGAATGCTAACCTCACATCTCACACAAATACCAGTTACAGTTTGAGGTTGCTGACAGGTTGCTGTCTTTTTTTTAGATCGGGGGTTTCCAAAGCAGTGTGTCAGTGGAATAAACCAGGGCTGATTTTCCTGTGCTTTGACAGGAGTACTGAGCTGAGCGGGTATTGAGAACAAAGATGAAATGCATTCCACAGAGCCAAGAAAGATGCTGCTTAGCTAACGTTTAGCTCAACAAAGAACATTGAAAAAGCTTCTGTATCTGATGTTGTGTTTATTCAGGTGGATTTTCATATAAATACAGAGAGTGTATGTGGGCGAGACCAAGAATACCACTATAATATCAACATTTGCTTTACAAAACTCCACAATGATGCACGTATATTCAAATCCACTTATTGTTTAACAAATCCTAAATAAAATTACTGTATATAAAACCAAAATTAGGAGAATGTTTGGGTTTTCACTTAGAGGTTTTGCCTGGGACCTCTAAAATAAGTGATCTTTAGATAGGATATATATATATATATATATATATATATATATATATATATATATATATATATATATATATATATATATATATATACGTTTACTTTGCAAACATTGATAAGTATGCATGCTTTTGATCGTTTAATATTGATGTTACACTGGTATAATTGCATTTCAAATGGAGTTAAATATGTAGCAATATGTTTCTGACTGATTGATTTAGTTTGTCAGGCAAAAACCGTTTAGTTGGTAGGTGCTTTCTGCACAAGTATTGCAGTTTCCAGAGGAACAAAGGGTTGATTAAACAGGCCATTCTGAAGAACAGACATCCCTGAAGGAAATAGGTAATGGTCACTGAGGTCACATCCTACCTTCAGAACAATTTAAACACCAGCTGCCCATGGTGCACATCCTATCAGCAATGCTGTATTAGAACAGATGTTTCTTTGTCTGTGTATCTTAATTTTGAAACCTTGCTTTGATTACATTTGTATTTTGGCATTGGAAAGCGCTCAGACAGCAATGTGGTAAACCTTAATTGCTTGTATCAAGGCTGTTATGCACATGCTAATGTGTAATATCTATTGTCCTTTGCTGAGAGAGCAACATCTGCTATAGAATATTATTGATTCCCATAGAGTACAACAAGCATAGCTACGTAACACAAGCCATTAATAAAAGTAGCTGTAGAACTCCTCCAGAGTTCATATTTGGGTGGAGTAGAGGCATACTGCTATAGCTCAGGGGACAGGGACAGATGTCCCAATCAGGCTGGGCACAGATGACTGTGTGTTAGGGCCAGGTGGACTGATCAATTAGTACGAGGCATTGAAAAGCTCACAGAGAGAGATTATTTATGAACTAAATATCAATGAACTTTCAGGCACAGTCAGTTGAACTAACAGGCCTGTACATTTATGAAGAACTCTGATCCTGTGGGTTGTTCATATCATACACATGGGGATAATTAAATGGAAAGTGCTGGAAGCTGAATGTTTTGATTGGGAAAAGAGTGCAGGGGGGTTGCTAGATTGCAGAAATTGGAAGTTCAACCTGCATCAACGTGGTTACTTATCCAAACGTGGTTGCGCAGGTTTTATAATACTGTAATTTAATTATTTGCATTTACATCCTGTATTATTTACAGTTGAGACTACAAGAGAAAATAAATGAAAATAAATCATTTGCTACACATTTGCTTACTTGACTTAGTTTACTCAGCAGTATCTCAGAATTTGTGATGGAGTGTTCAAAGTTATGGTTGAAAAATAAATAAAAGCAAATAGGTTGGAAGTTTGCTTATGATTTAATACATAATAACAATGAGTACATACTTATTACAAATCTTAAGATTTCCGAGGTGAGAAACTATAGCTAGCTAACTACATATTAAACCCTAGTGCTGAACTCACTGGGGCATTCCTGTCCAATGTGTCTGCCTGACAGCCAGCGTGGAACTTATCACATTCCTCAATTGCTTCAAAACACCAGAATGGATTTCCTTTTCATTTTGAACATTGATTACTCTTTATAAAGACGTGTCGATTTAATTTCAGATAGGATCCAATAACAAATGGCTGGCTGATGATTATACTGGCTTTTATTCCATTTTTTTGGTCGGCCACAATTTAAAGGGCTTTATCCCTTTTAAGTTACAATTTGAATGCAGATCCCAATCCAAGACTAGTACTAGGACTAAAACTCACTGTACATAGCCATAACAGACACCTTGACGATGATTTAATTAGTTCATCAGATAAGTGTACATAATAGTATTAGAAGGAGCAAAGTACCTTTTTTTTAAAACAATGATCCTTCTCTTGCTAAAGTTCAAGTCAGAATAACTTTTGTACAAAAAGCCACTGGAAATGAATATGGTATTTCCTGCAGATCTGGACACTGCTGCGGATATTAGGAAAGCCCTGCAGGTAAATATTAAATGTCACGTGGAGGGAGCTGTTAGCTGACTCAAGCAGAGATGTCACTCGCATTACTCTAGTCCCTAACTTTTCTCCGGGGGGTTCCACAGCCCATTGTTTTATCTGCTTTGGTAAAATGAGAAAGTTCGGGAGGGTTCAGGGTGGGATTTTCCGGGTTACAGTAGTTCTTTCAGTCTATAAGTCTAGACTCTATTGTATAGGAAATCTGTGGGTCCTGTAAAGAGGAGAGTGACTTAGTTCAAAAGGTGGTATAGTTAATTCCTTAAAAGTAGCAAGTTTCATTAACATAATGAGAATTTTTATTTTATTTTAAATAAAGCCCTTTTTGGATTATTAAATTGGATTATTGCTTGTTTATTTCCTACGTACTTTAAAGAGTCATAACAATGCACATTTATTACAAATGTATATACTGTGTATACCCAAAATGGGGTGTGTGATTAATACATCAAATCTTACTGTACTTATCTCTCTGCATAATGTTGGGATAGACCACTGCCACCATATGGTTCAATTAATGAAGCCTGCTCAGGATTGTGTCTCAAAAGCTATTCTACCAGCAACACAACCCTCTGTCAAAGTGGTAGGAGTTAGATCCATTAGCCTGGTTATTATTTCCCACCTTTTTTGAAAACCTTAAAGGGCCATGCTAATAACTTACATAATTAAAAATTATAATAATTAAAGTGGAGCTGCCAAGTTTTAGTACAGGAATAATGAGTGAGATTATTATTATTATTTTTTTATGACAGGCAGTTTGGGAGATGAGCAGCTGTCTGTATCTCAGTAAACATACACTCTTTATTCCAGCTTGTAGTGTATTTACAGGAATGTGTTGTTTCAGATTGTGTTTCTTAAAACAACTGGCAATTTGGGTGATAAAAATCTGTCAATATTATTTTAGTAAACATTCCTCTTTTCCAACTTATAATTACGGGTAAACCATGCAGTGAATCTGCCAGAACAGGAAGGTAATATATATTAGATAATTGTTTTTGTTTTTTTAAATTATCAGCTGCAAATGCCTTGTATCAAATGGAAATAACATCACATAAAGATTAGTGTGACAGGATAAGAAAATGGGCTTTCACGGGAGGAGAAATGCCTGTGCATTGAATTATATTATGTTATATTATATCATATTAGAATGCACTTTGTATGTATATTGAAGGCTGTGGAATTCTAAATTGATTATCAAGGGAATTGTATAATAATGCATCTGAGAAAGCATACCAATCTTAATTGATGTAGCACAACTGTTGACTTGCATTAATTAGGGAGCAATTATCCAGCCCGGTGTAAAATAGGAGCAGAGAGCAGAGACGTCAGTTTGGGACTCCATTGCAGAAGCATGAGGCCATGTAGCCAAGTTTTTGCTGAGAAGGACATTAAGAAATATCCTGTCAAATCTAAGGATTGCAGGGCGGCACAGGCTGTAATAATGTTGATTGTTTTGTATAGAGCGTAGTCCCAGTTAAGGACAGTGTCGTTCTTATTTAGATTTTTGTAAACATGTTAAACTTTATTCTTCTCTGGCTCTGGGCTGCTTGCTACACCTCTTGTCCATTACGGATAAGTAATACTGTTTAGTTATTCATATTTATATGTTATAAAAAATATTAAATGGGGTTTGCGTTCTCTATGATATTACATAGTATGTATGTTGTTGGAGATATTGCACATTTGTTTTCATTTTTTTATTTTTTTATTTATTTATTTATTTATTTGACAATTTGGGAGAATATTTGGCACACTATCTGACAGCAAGTTGTCAGTAGTATTTGGCTAACTCCTGTTAAGGTAAAACTATATGAAACTCTAGTGAAGTAGACACAATTTTTCAGCTAGTGCATTCTGCAATGTACCGTGGCTAAGCCTTATTCTAACAGCCTTGATATAAAAGTAACATGCAGTGCTATATTAATACAGAACTATTAGCAGACCACAGCGTTACCTGCGAGATGTTGAAACATTTGACAAAATAAAATACTTTCTTTTTGGTGCTAATATATACCAGGAATGGAAACACAATGATATTATATCGCAATAGTATTTACACACAGTGTTTATTGAGCCATGTGATGTCAGTGGCATGTCAAAATATTTAAATAGTTACAGTGTGCTTACCATTCCTGCACTGTATCTGCCTCTGTGCAACTATTGACCCTAAAAAGGAATAACTTGGATTGCCGTTGTAGTGCCACAGCATTGCCATTGAAGATAATTTGTTAAGGGAGGTGAATTTAGTTGTGAGTTGCTAAACAAAGCGAGGACAGAGAGAGAAGACACTTTTCAATAATAAGAGAGCAAAGCTGATTCATGCTCAAGTTTCAAACACTAACCCAGCAGGGAAAGTGACTCTGACAGCTGAGATCTCTCCAGGTGGTGAGCCAAACAGCAGGAGCCGTGCCTGGATGGATGGATTCGCACTCTCAAGCTGCAATAGATAGCCACCGGCTCCCTTTACATTTCAGGAATTATAAGTACACAAGACGGTTTCTCTTTGAAGAGAGAGATTCTGAAGTAAGTGATTCTTCAGTTTGGTGTTTCTCTAATTACAGGGATACACAGACGATTGGTTAGGGTACGGGAATATGTGGAAACAGTGTTTTTTTTTGTGAAGTTTAGTATTTGAGAGTGAGAAAATAAATGGGGACCCCAATAAGAAGGACCTCCGCCTTTGAGTACAGTTGACCACCACACTGCCAAGACACATCCAGACTTTATTGTATGCATGTTGGGGGCTTAGTGTAAATAGTAGCAAAATAGTATTTTTGGTTTATTTGTGAGATGAGTGCACCTAAATCAATCATGGCACACTAACTGGCTGGGATATTTCCATTATTCCTTCCTGTTGACAAAGGTTTTTTTTTTTTTTTTTTTTTTTTTACAAAATCGTATCTGTGTAGGCCCAGGGACAAGGGCCTGTTTACACACACACACACACACACACACACACACACACACACACACACACACACACACACACCTTTTGTAGAGAGTACACAGCATCAACAATTATGTCTCCCTCTAGTGGAATTAAGAGGGAGTGTACACAATATTTGAGTTTCATTATGGTCTTTATTGAAAAAAAAAAAGTTGTAGAACAAAAGCATATTCAATAATACAAATAAAATTAAAAAAAAACTATGCAAATCACAAAGCTTTAAGTCATAAATGATTTATTGTCTTTGAAGTCACACATTAAATAGTGCTTGAATTAATCTTATTTGTGGCTTCTTAGCAACAGCCAGGAGCTGCAGTATCTTTTAGCTGCAGTATAATGTGACTGGCTACCATGCTAGTATTGTAACATTGAATCCCATGACAACTTTCCATGAGTAGATTAAACTGTTTGTTGTGCAATAATGTTTGTTCCTTTTCTCGGCTCAGTATCTTGTCTTCTCAGCTTGTAGGAGTGACTAATTAATTCAAACGGTTCTCTTTGTACAGTATGTCAGCCATTGGTATGGATCTGCTGTCAGACTGTTGGTAATGAAAGGAGACAATTGTCCCGAGTTAAGAAGTTATACCCTGATTATACCTTATTGTGGTGTGATGTTTCCTGTGAGCATCCTATTTCTTTTCCCAATAATCTGGTTGGTGTTGTCAGAGTTATTCCAACAACGCTATTTGTATTCAGTTTTTTTATTGCAGCTGTTAATTCTCATTTTTAACACATTTTATTGGAAGTTACACATTTTAGAACTACAACAAAGCATAATAAAAGGAGGCAATCAGTCCACTGTTGTCAAAACTAAAATAAAAAAAGATTTCCCGTTAGCATAAATCATAATCCGACACAACAATATTAGAAGGGTATTCAGGGCTGCTTGTAGAACTAATCCTTACCAATTTCATTTTATTTAATTTAAGATTCAATATATTAGCGTTTAGTACAGGGCTGGAATAAACAGATGTCCAACCCAGGGGCCCCCCCAAAAAAAGGTACTGAAACCCACAGGGTCTACAGAGTTCTCAATTACTAAATTTAACCAATTATTTTCTTACTTGGTCAACACTAACATTTTTTTTCCCAGGTCTTTAGCCATTGATTATTTAGAGATACCCAGAAAACCTGCAGGATTGTGGATCTGCAGGACCAGGGTTGGCCAGCCCTGCTCTTTAGCCTTCATCATACAGTGAGTCAGTGGCTGAGGTGGGATTTGAACCAGGGACCTCCTGGTTACAAGCCCTTTTCTTTAACCACTGGACCACAAAGCCTCACTGTTCTCTTTAATGAGTGGGTAAAGTTCCATCGTATTTATCATCTGAATTAAAAGAAGTTAGTCAACACTATTCTTTGAGATCTTGCAGACTATGTGCCAAAAATAAGAAAAGTGTGTGATGTTCTAATGACTGGAAAGGTCTATCAGATAGTATAAGAAATGAGCACAGGAAACAGAAAGGCATTGAATTATTGAATATGGATCAATTGAACTGCGAATGTATGTAATATAGGAAAGATGCTACTGAATTGTGTGTGTGTGTGTGTGCACGCGTGTGTGTGCGTGAGTGCGTGTGTGTGTGCGTGTGTGTTTGTGCGTGTGTGCGTGCGTGTGTGTGTGTGTGTGAGACTCCTCGTAAACAAGCGGATTTATGCCAAGGGTAATATCCTGGCAAGCAAAAGTGAGATCTGAGTCAGTCAGGATCAGTTTTATAGGGAAAAGAAGCAGCTGTAGACATGGCCCATCTTCCAGAAGGAGAACCCCAAGCCACCCGGCAGTTTGATTTACTTAGAGTAGTTTCTTTGTATCAGGTGTGGGTAGCCTCTGTAATTTGTCTTTCAGTTCTTCTTTGCTGTAGTATTTATTTATGTATTTATTTCTTAGCAGACGCCCTTATCCAGGGTGATAAGCATATGTTATTGTATTTGTACTTATGTTGTTACTTGAAGTAATTGCATCTATTCTTCAATGTAGTTGCTGCCTTGCCTCTAAGTGTTTTGAATTGCAGCGATCAGGAAACATGTACATATAATTGCCTTATCATTTTAGGAGAAAATGTCAGAAGACAGCTAAGGCTTTTGTTTATTATACCTTCAGATGGTATATAGATTTGTCAGACAAGAGCACGTTTACAGTTGATTTGTAACAGTTATTGAAGAATGACTGTGATTCCTTTTTTAATTTGAGAAAAGATTAACAAAATTACTTTTTTTTTGTGCAGTGAGGCCTCATTGGAAACTCATGGGACTAGATTAGCATACTAGCCCCAAAACAGCTGCTGTACTGACAGCTTGAAGTCACAACAAGACACTCAGTGGAAGATCTGTGCTCCCCTAGATCTGTCTCTTTACATTTCAAATAATGTACAAGGTAAAGGACAATGGGAATCTGGTTTTTACTTTGAGGAACTAGAAACTTATTACAGATAGAGCTAATTAAAAACAAATTTGTTCACAGTTATGTTAAATGGGCAATAATAAACAGGTGTGATTGCTATGTTAAGCTTTGAGAAGCAGTCCCTTTGCCTTCAAGGTGATTGTAGCCAACACAATAACCTCTTACCTGTTGTGGACTTCTATTGGTTATATAGGTCTCATATGTGCAGTTTTGAAAGAAACACATGTTATAGTAGACATGTATCAGTTATTTCACATGGAAAGTGGAATTGTCCCCACCCCTTCAACAGCCACCATCCTGTCACTAAACAGCCAGTGCAAGTGTAACAGATTTCCTGAGAACACGGCATGGAAACTGAGAACTTTCTTTAACTTAATGTAGTACCAGAAATCAGATTAAAACTGCACCTTTGAAACCTATGTAGCTAATGGAAGTGTAAAAAACAAGCAAGGCTGATGGGAGTATCTTATTTGCTACAATCACTTTAATGTGTAATTGATGCCACTTAATAATAAAATAAGGTCTACATTTGTTGCAGTAGCTTCTAAACTGGCACATGCCCTCATGCCTTATTGTACATTGAAAAAACCTTTTGTGAGACTAATGGCTTTTTGATGTATTTAATGTGGATCGCACAGTCAGGGTGAGCTGGCAAGGCCTGTGGAGAGTACAGGTGCATGATTACCAGGGTAAAGCCAGCTGCATGCGTGAAGCCCCAGGTGGAAGGATTGTCATTTGCAGTTCAACGGATTTCCAGTACCCACGAGCTGCTGTTTCTGCCCTGTTTACTGTTGCTCCAGCCTTCCTGACACATTCGCTCAAATCCTGTAACTGTACTTTATAAAAGAAAGCTGACATTTCACGGTTTGTGGTTCGGCACACTGCGCACAGCATTCCTTTGCTTATGTGTATTTTTTTTATTGTTTCACTGGTGATACTGCAGATACGGATGTAAAAGATTGAGGTACAATTCAGTTACTGGAGATAACAGTAATGGAACTGCCAGACACGTCTCCCATTCATGCTACTAAGAAATGCACCTATAAAATGGAGCGCACAAAATGCTTGACATAGCGGTATATTCTGTATTATATAAAATATGTTTTGGTCACATAAGGCAATACAAAGGGGGTCTATTGCAAAGTTAAGTATAGAAACATCACAATATTACGCCACTGTTTTGATCATTAAAATATACCCCAGTAAATCCGACACACATGAAGACTCCTAGTAAGAACCTGGTTTTGTATCCAAGTTACTGATATTTTGCAATGCCACAGATTCAAATACAGGAGATACAGTATGGTACATTTGTAGAGGACTGAAAGGTAAGTTTATTTGTGTTTGAGTCTGGTTATAGATTTGTATTTCTGTTGTGAGCCATTTGATAGAGATGTATAATAAACCTCATCGCTGCTATATTTGCGTCAGGACATCCATAATGTTATATATTACCACATAACAGGATTTATAAGGCCTGATATAAAGAATAGGTCTTGATATAACAAAATACAATCATATTATTGCAATTTTTAAGGGACTGTTTTGCCTGTAAACTTTGCTTGCAAAAGTCATTGTTGAATCAGTATTGTATTAATATAATTTGTTTATAAGTTAATTTGTCATGTATAGAGTGCCTATTATTGTATAAGAGACATCATGTTGTGCAGTTTGGCTGAGCTGAGTTGATATGGCTGCTTAAACTATTAACTTATTATAAACCACACAAATAAAGATTGTACTCGGCAAGAGCTTTAAAAGCTTTCATTTGTGTTGAACATAACTTGTATCCCTCCCTCCCTCCCTCCCGTTGTGAAATGGTTCAGTCCAAAATCAACTGCCAGCGTCCCAGAATAATGCACGTAGGCCTACAGGAGGTGCTGTGTCATGGCGAGACTATTTATTAAAAACAAAAGTGCATGTGTTTTTAAAAGTTTGTAGCGATTTTGGTAATATTTTCCTTGGAGAAATGAGTGTTTATCATAATTTGAAGAAAAAGTGCCGTTAATAGCACGATCCATTTTACAAAAAGTACCAGGTGTATTGAATGAGGTGTGATCTTCTATGCTCAGGATGTACTGACATTTTGGCAAATACTTCACTGTGATTGGTTGATTTCTGATATATGATTTATAGTCCAATACATGAACGCCTTCAATAAGCAGTTTGGTTAATTTTATGATCTGTGATATACTGTAGTTCAAAGTTAAAGTTCTAATTTAAAGGCTCTGATACAGTTAGCACTGAATATTGCTTGAGCCAGATAATACCAGAAGATGGAGCTATATACTTATAAAACAAGACAAAAACGTGTATTAAAATTCCTTTGAAAGTCTGGATGTGTACCTGGTAAAACACACACAGAATGACTGGACTGGGAAATGCATCATAATCATGAGCCCAATAAGCTCCAGCAGACACAGTGTTTTCAGTCAGTCCCTTCTGGGTTAATGCATATTTCTTATGACTTGCTATTGTTTTTATGACACCCTTACACAGTCAGAGTGTGAATGAGTATAACAAATTTCACCATACTGAAGGAATTGCTATCCCTTAACACAGCCTCTACACAGTAATTACAGAATTACAAAAGACATTGCAAACCTCTTTAGTATTGTAATTACACATCTACTAATATGGTAAGAGCAACCCACAACTATTTAGTTTCACCTCATGTGTGTAATTATTGTTGTGTCCACTACTGAACTCAAAAAAGAGCAACTACTCTGCCAAAAATAATTACAAAAACAGTTTCCTATTTTAAGGTTTTTTTTTGTTTAATACACAGTCAGGAATATTCGTTAGGAAAATGATCAATTAAAAAATATTAGTATACTTTATTTCCAGTCTCTAAAAAAATATAATTCTTAAAACTAGAAAAACTAAAAAGTATTTCAGGAAAATTCATTGTTGGAGCCAGGTTAAAAATAAAAACCAATTTGTTTTAAAATTGGTGACTTGGCAGTGTAGCCTTATCCCTGACTAAATGTAATGAGTTAAGAATTCAGTCTCTTCAGAGATGACAGGGGAATTAAAGGTGATAAAATCCTAAATGCTATAGATAAGGTTAAAACACTGAGGTCATTACTCAAGAAACAGTCATGTAGACAGCACTGCTCTGGGGCTAATGGTGTGCTAGCGAAGGTTAAACCTAAATGGGGAAACAGCCTGTTTCTGCTTCCACCATTTATTATGTTCTAATTACAGTGTAATTAACGTCACTACAAATTGTTGTCCAGAAGCTTACCCACCAGAGAGCTGTATGAAGAAAATGCCTTTGGTAGATCTTAGATGTCTTACAAATACAGAATTAAAGAATGGCAATTTACACAGTACATACATGTTTGTATCTCATCTTTTCAAGATGCAGTTAAGGACAATGGCTGGAGAACACCCTGTTGTGTTGGTGAAGCGCTTGCAAAATCTGACCTACAGTACTTACAAGACTGTTAGACATACTTCTGCTTATTTCATGCCCAGTGATGGTTCTGCAAAATAAGAATAACACGCTTTCACCAAAAGAGGGAGCAGTTTGTTCAAAGAGCTCAATTAACTGCCTGCTACTGACACACAAATACCAATTCATTGTACTCCCCTAGGTATCACATTAAAATAACCGAATTGGCAGCTAGAAAGTGTATTATTTGTTGCACTGAAACAGAACATGTTGGTGTGGATTTGTAGCTATATCTGTACATAGTAGCTTCTTTTGATACCGTAGCCATCACATAGACAGCATGCCTTAGGTGTTGCATGTTAGTTTTGGCTGTCAGTGTTTTCTTGAAATAAATCTGCAGCTAGGTTACACAGGGTATCTATTTTAACAGGTCTGCTGGAATTGAGTTTTAGATCACACAGTGGCAAGCTTCACATTGCGACATTGCCTGGGTTATCTGATTTCATTGTTGTAATCATTGGAATTGGCTTTTGGGTGCATGTACCCATTTATTTCAGCTAATCTACAGTGGGTTGCCTCAGCTGGCATGAGCATATTGGATGTACAGTAACAGATTAATGGAGGCACAAACAAAATGTGAGATTACAAAGAAAACAGACTAAATGAAACAGAAAAAAAATGTACTAAGGTCATATTCTATGCAGATTATTGTGTGATCATTTATCAATACAGGGAAATGTTAAACAAGGTACACCAGTGAATACAAATACTCCAGTACAATGAAAAAGTCACCAACAATGAGTCTATATCATGCCGAATAGCATATTATACCAGACGTGTGGTTCCCAAGATATAGCTTTGAATAACTCTGCCAATGATGTGTCAGTACTGCAACTTAGTCACACCATTTCTTGTTATTCCATGACATGTTTCATCACATTTGTGTGGTTCTGAAGGTAAGCCTTGATTATGCCACCCAATCAGAAGCCAAGTACAATAGGTCAGAAGTAATATTCTGATACCTTGTGCCAAGGAATGGCCTTTACAAGTTATCTCAATTGGATGAGTGAAGTTCTCAATATACCATGTGCAAGAATGGTAAGGCAAGATAAAAACATAAAACATGGCAAATCACTTAAATGCATCATATAGGACTGGGGAAAAGATAGTGAAGTTTATAAGGGTTTTAAACTTTATGGACTGTAAAGATCCCAACATGCCGGTCCCCCACAGACTGCATGTTCCCTGGTTGTTTGCTCACATATGGATAAACTGAAGATGTTCCCAGTCACTCGTTTCTTGATTTGCCTCCTTTTATATTAATAATACAATAAAGAGCATGCTTTGCTTGCCATCTGGTTGTCTTTCAATATACTTTACTGTATTTTAAATACAAATGAGTAGTAAAATTATAACACATGACTGCATGACAGAGTGCTGGGTTGGATTCATGCTGCATTCAATACATATTCAGTCTGATTGTACAAGTCATATTTTTATACACTATACAACAGTAACTTTTAACTGTGAAGCCCTCTTTATAGTTGTTTATAAAACCACCTGTACAGAGACTCTATAATTCTATGTACTGGATATATACTTTATCTATAGCTTTATTTTACTAAAAGTATGTAAAAGGATAGCATTTATAATACGATCCAACAGTACCTAAGTTGTCGGGACAATTACCCGCCAAATATCCTAAGCCCTGATGTGTGGAAACAAAATCCCATCACATTGGGGAAGAATTTTTTTTCATCTCTTCAGCGCCAGTTGTTGAGACCGAGCATCACAGATTATTCCCACTTACACATACAGGTGACATTCTAGTTTATTCTGTAATATACTGTATAAAGAATATACTGTAATATTCTGTAATATACTGTATAAAGAATGCAACTCCTTCTGACAGACTTTGACGAAGGACTACAGCATTTGCGTGCTTAGTTGTCAGATGCTTCTAAATGGTGTTTCATGAGAAACAGCCTCAAAAGGGAAGATAGAGACTATTCTGGAGAAACACTTATTTGCAGAGTTTAAGTCCCAAGTTCCCTGAAAGAATTGGAGGCAAACAATTACAGAGGGATGGTCATGTATCCCTCAAGAACAATTTAAACAACTTTCAGACTTCAAGCAATTAAATACTGGCTGCCCTTGGTTGGCCTGCACATTGCTGACAGTATTTTGACAGGGGTCCCAGTTTGTATGCTGGTATGCCTTGTTTGTTCAATGCTTGATAGACGCCCTTGTGTGTTAACGTTTGTGTGATTGATGTGTAGTAGTAACTGATGCCTCTTTTCCACTGTACAACCGAGCCACGCCAAGCTTTCAAGGTGTGGTTAAGCAGAGCCTGGGTTGTTTCTCCACTACAGAGCCAAGCCATGCTACTGACGTCACACATAACGAAAGGCAGTTGTTATTAATGATTGTTATTAATTAACTCAGTTTGCCAAAAGATGCGTAAACAAATGGTGTTCAAAAATGAATAGACCAATAGTACAGCTGTATCTTGTATCGCTCTATTTTGTAAATATATTTAGGAATTTTTTTGTACTCCACAAATTTGATTATATCGACTTAGTTCAATTAGTTCTGTTGAAGGGGAAAAAAGAAGGTTTTAAAAATATGATTTGCCAAAGATATCCTGTTTTATGGATAGTTGTTGTTTTTATGTTTGGGTGCTTAAAAAAAAGAAGCGAGTGCAACGAGAGCCGTAGTTGTATGTGTGGTACAGCTGAATTTTGTTTTACTATATTTTTGTAAATAAGTTGAGTGTTTTTATTTTCCGCATTTTTTTCCTTTATATAAATATAATAAAGGTCAAGGATGAGAAATTTGGTAGAATTTTGTGTTTTTGAGTGTGTGAGTTAAGTGTACCGTACCCACGGTTTATGCCCATTTGCTTCAAATCATCAGAAATTCGGGCATAAACGCATGACTCCAGATCTTCCTGAACACTTCTGTCTGCCCACAGAGAAACTAGAGTCTGCACTTCCTCAACGTCCCAAGGCTGTACTTTTCTCTTATCACACTCACTGCCCGCCATGTTTGTTGTTTGTCATTCTGGAGCGTATTGACTGATGCAACGTAAAGACCAAAATCCTTAACCCCGCCCCTGGCCCGGCTTGGCTCCGAGCCAGATTCAGATGTCTTGTGAGGTCAGAGTTTCACAGTTTGGTTCTTGCTGGGCTCGACAAATAGCCAGTGGAGAACCACCCGTACCCGTACCGTACCGAGCCCTTGCGGGTCCAATGTGCCAGTGGAGAAGGGGTATGAGTAAGTGACTGGAGCACATTTGGGCTGTCACAAAAGCGCGGTTTAATTAAATCCTGGTGTATGCACTGTTGTGGTTAGCAGATAAATTACATGGTGGGGCTGGAATGTATATATGGGACTTGTGTATTATTGTACATGGATTGCTTGTACAAGAATATTTTTATCATTATAAAATCCACTTTGGAGTTTCTCAACTTTAAATAATAATGTGAGAAGATATTGAATAGGGGATTAGAAAATGGGTCGGAGATTTCCTTTAACTTGATTGGTCAATATGAGGTCCCTAATCTCTGGCAATGACTACATTTTTATATTTAAAAAAAACCAAAACATGTAGGCTACTAGACTTTTTTTTTTTTTTTTTTTTACTTTCACAAATACATTTTAGAACCTAATGGCAACTTAAATACTGAAACTTACATACAAACGTGCAATCAAATCCTAATTAAAAAAATACAAAGTTACTGGTACTTTTATTCTTTTACATATTTTACTATAGTTTGGCATTTTTTTTTTTTATTTCACTAAGATGAAAGTGGACCAAAAGCTCAGCAAATCTGTCCCACTTTGTCTAAAAAATTAAGCAGCTAGCCAGTGATATTGAGCTCACACTCATGTGATGAATAGAGAATCACTCTGTAGAACAGTTACTATGGATGAAAACATTTATGGTCTTCTACTGAGATTTAACAATTGTGGATCTGTTTAGTTTTCCGCAGTTATCTTTGTCAATGCCATCCTTACCTCCTATGTGAATTCACTACAACTAATTGTAGTGCCTGTAGAATTGCAGTCTCACATTCCTTTCTTCTCAGTCGGGCCAAGAATCCGAGGTCAGGGTCAAGGTCACTATATATTTGAAATATAATTCACATTCTTTAAGTTACACAAAATCTATTAGTTTTTTTTCTTTACAATTCATCCATTAATTGCATATAGTCTTCAGAAGGAATACAAGTAGTGAATAATCCAGCTGGCCCCATCTGTATTGCCTCTATTGCCTGATTTTATTAATTTATGGCTTGAATCCCTCGATAGCTACAATTAAGTCGATTCTAAATCTATGTTTTTGCTCTATAGAGTTTTGGCCAGTTCCAGGTCAACTCACACATGAACTTTGAACATTAACTCCTGCTGAAACATAAAGATTCACAATAATTTGTGGGGGAATTTATTCCAGATTTACAATAACCACCATAAGCCTGAAAACCCACTTGAACATTGTGCATGATTTAGCACTTTCCTAGTTTAAAGATATTTGTTTGATGGGCCACCTCTGCATACTACTGTATATTGGAACTTTTCTGTCCATCCAAATCTATTGCTTTAATAAAACCAGCCAAGGGATTTATAGCCTTAAGGATAAAAACAATTCAGACTAGAAAATGCAGTCATTTACTCTTTGTGACACATATTCCTTTTTAGCTAGCTGCCTAAAGCAATTAGTTTTGCCACACAGGACCTATTTAAAGAGTTGTCAAGCTTTAATTAAGTCAAGTAATGTGTAATACCTATCATATTAAAATGTATGTGATACCAGAGTAGGCCCTTGCACCACACATATTATATGATTCACTCTAGTAGTTATAAAAACTCAGCATGACCCGTACTTCATATAGGTGGTGAGAAAATGAGTCCAAATGAGTACAGTATTGTTAATATACTTTAAAGTATAGTATGAATCCAGCACCAATGGCTTCATTAGTATTGGGGTCACTGAAATAGAAAGCTCTGAAGCCAGGTTGAAAACATCTGAATGAACTTCTTGTGTTTTTTTATACTTTTATACTTAATACCCCTACAAATGTAATTGTTATTTAATATCCTAGGTATATCACCAGTTTCTTTTCTTAGAGTGGAACTGGCAAAAGGGAAATTGCACAAGGAACATTGGACAAAGTCATATCTCAGATAACACCAGCTACTGCACAGCGATTTTATCCGCTGTGCCAGAAGTTTCCCATACTGTATACCTTTTGAATCCACTGAACTAATACACACTGGACAGACCAATATGTCACAAAAATGGTTGGAGCTGAGGAAAGCTCAGAGATGTTCATGCAGGCATTGAAACAGTTTGTTAATAAGAGAGTTTAAAGAGTAAGTAGCGGGGTGCTGAAAAATATAGCTTTACACACCCCCACGTGATGCTACAACTGTTTAAATAACATACCTGTCGTTTTTCTTTCCATTGTTAGTCTGACCTGTCAGCAATCCCCAAATGCACAGCCAACACAGCCTTCTGTGTGTGTTTGATCAAAGAGCTGGCATATTTATTGTGTGGCTGCTTTGGGGCACACTTAAAATATGAAGGTGTGAATAAACATTACTGTTAATCCATTCTGGCGTGACTTTATGTGCTCTGTCAATTTTCTCTGAGGAATGTCAGGGGCTTGAAAATGTGCTGTACGATTGTCTAAATACATGGTAATCTACACTAACCTAAAAATGTGTCTGCTTGAGTTTCTTGTAACTTTTACCTTAGAATCTATCAGTGTTTTTGAAGTGGATTTCTTAATGTGCAGTTATAGTGACATGCCTAGTAGACTCTTACCACATGAGTACATCAATCATTAGGGGAAGCAGCTGGTTGTTTAAGTGATTTGATCAGTTATTTCTACAATTAACCAATAGTACTGCTCTGGAGTTTTGATGTGTTGAGGCATCCTGAGAACTGCGCATATCAAATAACAGCAGAAATGGAAACAATTTCACTTCTTTCTGTTTTGTTTTTTTGTTTTAATCCGTGTTTATCAGTTCAAACCTAAAATCATAGACCCTATTAATGAACTTAATATGGTAAGGTTATCGTGAGCTATACAGTACATGACATTATTGATATAGTCCATGTAGACAACCTGTGCTATACACTACAAATGGTGGGGTGACATTATTACAGCAGCAGTTAACCATTTGGTACAGTAAGGAACCTGGGACAAAATATGAATAAACAAAATCAATTACAAATCTTCAAGCACAGAAGAAAGCAACAGTATTAGAATATTGTAAAAGGCACAGTGCGTTCTATAACACTTTCATGCATACACATATTTTTCCTTTGAATAAAAAATGTTTTATGCTATGTTTTAAGCATATTGTGTTTTAATGAATAAGTTAGTCCTGTTTAAAAAAATAAATAAATAAATAAAAAATTGCACAATTGGACATGCTTCCTCCTGAATTCCATAAAGCAAAGACTGCAAAAAATGAAAGGCTTTTTAGGCAAATGTTATCTTAATTCTATTTCTTAAACAATTCTGTTCTGCTTCAAGGGGAAAACAAGCTCTGGACATACATGGAAATGATTAATAATGAATGGCTCAACATTGTATTACACAGTTTAACAAGAACAATCCGTCAACTCCAAAAAGCTGTGCCCCTAAGCAAGGAGAGCATACATGAAAAAGATATACGCTATTTTTTAATTTAGGATGGGAGGATATTTTACTGATAGAGAGAAGTGGAAGTGTTTGGCAGTTGATAAGAGAAGTGAATCATTTAGAATACACTTCAAACAGTGTCTTCTGGGGCTCTTGCCAGCTCACTTGATAGAACTGTAATTGTTTCGTCTGATTAAAATGAATGGGTTTGCCAAAAATAAGATGAAGAACTTGCACACCATCCATATGGCACCAGTGCGATCCAATATGCATTTCATTCCTAATTAGATTCAATAACTTGGTGTATTTCACATTACGATGACAGCAGCATCGACCATCATTAAAATATCACAGTGACAGCAAGAGTGTGGACTGGGGGTGCTGGAGCATATGGTCAATTGTAGATAGGTCAGTGTCTGTGACAGTTCCAGAGAGCATGCAATTTTGGATGCTGTGCAGCAGTGTTAATGATGAATAGCACATTTGAGATAGAATGATGCAGGTACAATCCCACAAGTAGAGCATGGATATACTCTATCCACAAGCATGTGATCTAATAGTGTGTCGTGGGCACATGCTTTTGGGAAGCATTTCTGATTAAAGGTAACACTTATGATCATGCTTCATTTTAAGGGGCAGTTCTTTTTTACTAACTCTTGCATGTGATAAGAATAAGCTTGCTTTTTAGATTATGTTTAGTAAATTATGGAAAAGGTTAACATTTATACATTGTATATTTACATCTCATATATTATGGGTATCGCATTATTGTTCAGAGAATAACAATGCTAATTAAGGCTAGGATTTTATGTGGGTGTGTGGTATCAGTATATTCAAATCATATTTTGCAAACCTAAACCTATATGGTTATGTTGACTGCTGACAGATGATCATTTGTCACTTGCTGTGATGATGTCATCATCACGTGATACCTCCCTCTACAGTGATACATGCAAGCCCAACAAACCACCACAGCTGTCCAGGGATTCCTCAGTGAACAGGGCGGGAAACTACGGGGGCTAGAGTGACTGGTCACATCCAAATCAATCATGTAAATCAATGGGGGCTACCCTCCCCAGGACCACTACAATACTGCAAGTGCATATTCTACTGTACCTGTGTTTACAATGTTTTTCCGACACATGCAGGAAACACTTCAATAAGGACGAATGACTGGTGTCTTACACTCTCCATCAAACGATTTGACTATGTGATGAGGGCCATTTTCAACTTGTGATCCATTAAACCACTCTCCCGTTATTAAGCAGTCAATAACAGTGAATTCAAGTTGTAGTTAAGAGAGGCAGACCATCTCAATTTGCTGGCATTTTAAACATTTTCCATATATATATAATGAATCTAACTAACCTACTTGACTTTTTTGAGTATGCAGCATTGAAAATGGATAACTGCAAAGCATACGACATGGTTTATTTAGATTTCCAGAAAGCTTTTGACAAAGTCCAGCATAAAAGATTAATTCTCAAACTGAACGCAGTAGGGATTCAAGGAAATGCATGCACATGGATTAGGGAGTGGTTAACCGGTAGAAAACAGAAAGTACTGATTAGAGGAGAAACCTCAAAATGGAGTGAGGTAACCAGTGGTGTACCACAGGGATCAGTATTAGGTCTTCTGCTATTCCTAATCTACATTAATGATTTAGATTCTGGTATAGTAAGCAAACTTGTTAAATTTGCAGACGACACAAAAATAGGAGGAGTGGCAAACACTGTTGCAGCAGCAAAGGTCATTCAAAATGATCTAGACGGCATTCAGAATTGGGCAGACACATGGCAAATGAAATTTAATAGAGAAAAGTGTAAAGTATTGCATGCTGGCAATAAAAATGTGCATTATAAATATCACATGGGAGATAGTGAAATTGAAGAAGGAACTATGAAAAAGACCTAGGAGTTTATGTTGACTCAGAAATGTCTTCATCTAGACAATGTAGGGAAGCTATAAAAAGGCTAACAAGATGCTTGGATATATTGTGAGAAGTGTTGAATTTAAATCAAGGGAAGTAATGTTAAAACTCTACAATGCATTAGTAAGACCTCACCTAGAATATTGTGTTCAGTTCTGGTCACCTCGTTACAAAAAGGATATTGCTGCTCTAGAAAGAGTGCAAAGAAGAGCAACCAGAATTATCCGGGTTTAAAAGGCATGTCGTATGCAGACAGGCTAAAAGAATTGAATCTATTCAGTCTTGAACAAAGAAGACTACGCGGTGATCTGATTCAAACATTCAAAATCCTAAAAGGTATAGACAATGTCAACCTAGGGGACTTCTTTGACCTGAAAAAAGAAACAAGGACCAGGGGTCACAAATGGAGATTAGATAAAGGGGCATTCAGAACAGAAAATAGGAGGGTCTTTTTTACACAAAGAATTGTAAGGGTCTGGAACCAACTCCCCAGTAATGTTGTTGAAGTTGACACCCTGGGATCCTTCAAGAAGCTGCTTGATGACATTCTGGGATCAATAAGCTACTAACAACCAAACGAGCAAGATGGGCCGAATGGCCTCCTCTCGTTTGTAAACTTTCTTATGTTCTTATGTTCTTATATATATATATATATATATATATATATATATATATATATATATATATATATATATATATATATATATATATATATATATATATATATATATATATATATACCATACATTTCATCACCAAATCATGTATAACAATGTAATAAGGAAATCCATGTGAAGTACCTCTTCATTATTAAGAGCAGCATTAAACTAATAATAGGTTGCTATAGTAGAACATTTGATATAGTAGATATAAAAATCTGGATTTTGTTTTACCATTTACAGTAGATTGAAGACCTGAAATATGGTAACATACATTAATATGACAACCCAAGGAAAGTCTTATCCAATAACAGTAAGGGCAGCAGTGTGGAGTAGTGGTTAGGGCTCTGGACTCTTGACGAGGGTTGTGGGTTCAATCCCAGGTGGGGGACACTGCTGCTGTACCCTTGAGCAAGGTACTTTGCCTAGATTGCTCCAGTAAAAACCCAACTGTATAAATGGGTAATTGTATGTAAAAAAAAAAAATAATAATAATATGATATCTGTATAATGTATAATGAGACACCTTGTAACAATTGTAAGTCGCCCTGGATAAGGGCGTCTGCTAAGAAATAAATAATAATGGACAATACAGAACTGATGCTTCTACACAATTCATACTTTTATCTTGGGAACCTTTCATTGTATTGACTTGAAACGTACTGGTACGAGGTAATATATCTGTGGCTTATCCCAGTGGGGTTTTGGAAAATGAGCAGGCTCCGGATGTTTGTTCTTAAAAATACAACGAGTTCCAAATCCCAGCTGAGCGATTATTCTTTGCATGATCCCTGCTTATTTTTAAAGTCTTTTAAAAATTTATGGCAGTGCCTAAGAGCAATTGAGAAGGTTGCTGTACTATTTTATTACAAGATAAAAAGCAATAGATGACAAACATGGTGATGTTTTAATTTTGTTGTATAAATGTCTACTGTGGTGTACAGTGGTGAAAGTGTTGCATAGTGAAGTACAAGGTGAAAAGAGCCACTTGGCTAGGCAGCAGGAATGGAGGTTGTCCCTCTTTATCAGGATTGCAGGGCTGACTTTCAAATGGGTGCAAAAAAAGATGAAATACTTGACTGGGAACTCTGAATGGAAATGTTAATAAAAACAATGGGAAACTGCAAGATTTCTGTAGAAATGTACTGTCATGAACTATTGTAATGTTTGCAAGTGCTGTATTTGGGTTATCATTAAACAGAAGATGACCTGCTTTGTCAAGGACACAGCTAGCCTGAATTGTATGTTTCTGAAGTACCAACATTTACATTTCACACATTATAAAATTACAAAGACAACACAAAAAACACAAGGTATCTCCAGCTTATTTAAGATACCTGCAGTTTACTTAGTGGTACAGACAATTCAAACTTACTTTTTTTTTTTACACAGGGGGGGTGATGGTTTAGTTTCATTAACATTCACAAAGAAATTCATTCTGTATAAATTAGTCAGGACTTACAATTGTCAGGAAACAATTACAATTTAATTTGTGTTGTGTCTTTCTAATTGACACCACAATTAGCTAAAATAATACCAGGGACATGCAATACAAAAGGCTGTGAATATTGATTTTGGTATATAAATCACAGACTAAGACTGTGTATTTAAAAGCTTGACCATTTTTCATTTTAATTTGTTTTTACAGTACCGGTTACTCCAAGATTTTAATTTATTCAGGGGTGTGCAAACAAATGTTGACATGTTTATTACAATGGTGAACTGTTTAGACAATAAACCAGTTTAATTTTCCTACTTTCACACAGCACTTTTTATAAACAACATGAAAGTGCATAAAATGTGTACTAAAGTAATTCAAACTGCAGTGTCTCTCAGTCATGTTCAGTGTTACACGAAAATATTCTGGGCTTGGCTTACTACAGTGGTTTTCATCCACAAGTGCCTCAGTGATGAACAGGGATCCTAGTTTTCCACAAACATAAACAACTAAATTCTCCTATAAAAATCTGCATTATTCCGCAATTAAAATAAAAGGTTAAAATTACACAAACAGTACTATTGAATAACAGTTAACACAGGAAGTATTTATTGGTACACTTTTAAATTCTAGGAAGTTACAAGCTCACCAGTGCCATCAATCAATAATATAAACAAACGTACCATTTTACTTTAAACATTACACATACGGCTGTGTAGTAATAAAAAACCAAAAATAGTATTCATATTAGTTTATCAGCGAGTTAGTCTTTGTCATCTGGATGGCTGGATTCAAACTCACTGACCCAATCTTTAGGGGTGATTTTTATCATTTTCGGCATCTTTAAGCAGCTTGTTCAGTTTTAACAATCCACTGGATACTGAAGTAAACTGCAGCTGCGTTTCAATATGAATGTGATATATGCGCCTCGTTCAACCTTGACCTCTGTACACCAGAAGCAGTTTTATTGAACACATATGGAAATGGAGTGAGCCTTCTTCTGTTCACTTTTCCATAGAAAAAAAAACACAATCCATTTTGTTAACAAAGGACATTTAAGCTGTAGGGTTTTAGCACCCTTTCACCCTTTGAAAATCTGTGAGCCAAATAAACATGCTTCTGCTACAGTATTTATAGCAGGAGGTAGTTATAGATGATGGGTTAGCTGTCTGGGTTTGCGTAAATTACTAGGTTTAATGCCTAACCCTATTTTTTTGGCTCAGGTCAGAAGTAAATATGAGTTTAGTAGATGCTGGTCTACATGATCAAACAACTGCTATGAAATTTGGCTCAGTTGTTACTTTCTGCTTGCGAGAGGCCCAGGATTAAATTGCAGAGGGTGTTTAGGTCAGTAGCTCTTTGGGGAAGCACTCATAAAGTCTGCCGGCTCTTTCTGACTATAGCACCGTTAACCCTCACCCTTAATGAACACAAACTCAGGAAGCAAAATGGAAATCATATCAAAGGTATTGCGTTTTCCTCAAAGTTTTTTTTTTAATACTGATAGCAGTTTACAGAAAGACACTTTCATGTAGAAACAGCAAGCTGGTGAAAGGAAGGCTGTACTGTTTGGAGTCAACTCAATATATTAGGAGAACAATATTTAAAAGTGAACACAATACCCCTTATGAAATAATCCAATAGCAATTATAGAACAATGTTATGACCCATTTGATAGATACCAGAGTGGTGATGTTTTCCTGTTTACTATACATGTACCAGTGGTATGACAATTGCAATACTAGTCAAGTAAACCATGTCTGCACTAGTCTCCTTCTGTGTCAGGACCACTGTGCAATATTGGTTAATTTGCCATGTTATTGCTTTTGCTGTTAATGCCATGGTATGCTAATAGAACACATGGAGGTCTTCGAAAAACATCTTTGTGTAAAAATACACAGCTTCTGTGCCATTTTCAATCTTGTGAGAAGGAATTAGATTTGAAATGGCTCAATTCTATTTATAACGTTTACCATATTTAGAATTCATGGTATATTGATGGTATACTTATAGTGTACTAAATAAATAGCATTTTGCATGGGGGAAGCTGTAGAGATTAAGAACTCTGAATGTGGCTGTGTTCCAGATTTGTTGGATTTAGTGTCACACATGATGTAGGAATCATTTACTTGTGTGCTGGGTCTCCTAGTAAATAATGTAGTGCCCTACATGCAGAGGTAGTGAGTGGGTTGACTTTCATAAACAAATGTCTGTTTTTTTTAAATACAGTATGGTTGAGAAATTATATGTCACATATATTTATCTTAATCATTTCAACACAAAAATAGATTCAGTATGTCAGCCAAGTAGGTTCCAGCTCTAGCAGGCTTCAGATGATCAGATGATATATACCCTTTGTGATATCAGCAAATCAATCTATATGTATTTTTTTCATTTTCAATTTCAGTTTCCAGCTTGGTAAAAGCTTATATGTCCACCACTGTCAACTCGACTGTCTCTTGTAATGCCTAGGTTTGCTATTATTTGCTACTGCTGGTCTAAAAGCTGCCCTACTATAAAGAACATGCTTCTTAACCCTCTCAATGAAGACTCTACCATCTCATAGATCACCTTGACTATTCGTTAGCGGGATGCATAAATCCAATTTATTTTTACACAGAAAACTAGCATCAAGAGTGATAGCCCATAATGAGAAATGTTGAGGAAATTTAAAACTAAAATGAAAATGACAGAAACCCCATTGTTATATGTGCGAGACCAGGTTGGGCTGGTTTTGGATGGTATTGGAATTTGATGTAATGGTCTCACGCTGTGACTGTTAAATGCTTGTCCCCACACTCACTATTCAGAGAATTGTGAGGGTCTGGAACCAACTACCCAGTAATGTTGTTGAAGCCGACACCCTGGGTTCCTTCAAGAAGCTGCTTGTTTGTAAACTTTTTTATGTTCTTATGTTCTTATGATTCTGGGATCAATAAGCTACTAACAACCAAACAAGCAAGATGAGCTGAATGGCCTCCTCTCGTTTGTAAACTTTCTTCTTCTTCTTCTTCTTCTTATTTATTTCTTAGCAGACGCCCTTATCCAGGGCGACTTACAATTGTTACAAGATATCACATTATTTTTACATACAATTACATTATTTTTTGGGAGTAATTGTCAAGATGGAGGCCTAGCAGGGTCCTTTGACAGTTAAAATCCCATCTGTCAAAGGGGGTGTACTGAAATGTAAAGCACTCATTGCAAAATGGGTGTAGTATGAGCGTTTTCCATTGCTTTCCAAAGGAGAAGCTACATTATAAGAAAATATTATAAGAAACTAAAAGTCAAGTAGATTAACTTTTTAGCAAATGCGTTCATCAGTGAGTGTATTGATGAACAAACGTTTCAGCTAGTGACTTCATCGTGTAATGCTGGACAAACATCAAAGAAGCTAAATTAAAAGATTGTACCCAATTTCTTTTTTTTAAGTGATATTTTTGAGCCAGTTAATTTAGCCATTTTAAATACTGTATGAATCATAACTGTTTCACTGTGTCTGTAAATATGCAATATAAACCATGTATATAAACCATGTATATAAATAATTGCTTATTTCTGGGTAAACAATTCTTCCACATTTGTACCTGACAATGGTTTTGCCGTCACACTGCCAATAGTTATTTTAAACAGTTAGCAGCCTCTTATCATTAACAAAAGGGAACTGTGAAACAATTACATGAAAAATTGCTTTCAGTACTTTTTTTTTTTACCTTAAAACCTGTTTTCAGTTTGCCTGAGAGAGGTGAATTAGCATTTTGGTTCTACTGGATCTGAGGACAGGGGCCAGTACTCACTGGTTTGCAGTCTCATTGATGTACCTGTTGGTCAATGTGTGGTCTTGGTGGAGGGGGAACATTGGGTGTTTCAGACTTTTGTTTAAACTCCATTTGTCAGTCAGTATGAAAGGCCTGGGTTATTTGAATTCTCAGGTACTCACTGTATTAACATTTAACTACATGTTGTATTTGTTTCTAAACATTAAAACACATTCCTTATGTTTTCAATCAATGTTATCCACATTGGTTGGTTTTACAGCAGCCTGGTGACTGTACAGTATCTACTCTCTTATTATGCATTTTACTTGGTATATATATTTGAGAGGTTGGGAATGTATATATTATTTAAGTCAGAAATATGTTATTTGATGGGGCAGATATGTATGGGTTTTTTTGTAACATCAATATATTCTAAGAAGGACTGGTTTCATATGCCAGCTAAATCAGATAAGCCCATGTGCAGTGGAGCTCTTGTGCTGTAATTGCCTCTATTATCAAATGATTTTGATTCACTAGGGCATTAAGACAGAGGGATAGACCAAGGATGAAGTTAGCTTTGCACTTTGCAGTTTTTAACCCTTAGAAATCCACATATAGATTTTCAGCCTGTATTTCAGACTCATGGCGATTTATTGATCAAAGGACAAATCAATATCGGAAATTTAAAGATCCACTGGGAGAGATATATAAAGGGATTCTTAAGCCTGGTCCTGTAGCTAACATTACATTGCTAAAGTACTGTCACCGACGCTGCTTCAGATGTAAACCTTACTGGTACAGAAATACTTCAATTGAAGGACCCTACAATTTAGAATGGTCCTTTTAGGGCTTTTGTGAATGTACTGTATCTATGTCTGTTTATTATGTTGCCCATTTAACCCATAAAAAAGTGACCTAGTGACCAAAACAGTATGTGCTGCAGTACATGGAATACTTTTGAATACAGTAACCTATGGTATCTTACGTGTGTGGTGTTTTGAGTTTTGGTCACAAATATACATAGTCTTTCTTATTGTTGTTGTAGTGAATCACACTGTATTTGGGAGGGAGGACTGGCAGGTACTAAAATGTTAATAATACAAATTTAAAAAATAAATAAATAAATAAATAAAAGAATGCAGCAATTACGTTGCATTGCATTGTGTTGGCTCACCGAAATAGGTTCTGTGATTTTTTTGTACTTCTTCCACATATTAATTTCTGTGTCCCACGTTCTGAATTGTATGCTATATGCGTCATGGAGCCTGGGGATGTAGAAGAGAGTAAATTTAGAAAAGGCTAATTCAAAATATATTTTTTACTTAGTTCCTATCAAGGTGCAGGATTACAACCAAGATTTTCAAGGTCATTAATTGTCATGTTGTTGTAGTTCACTGTTAATTAATATATCATCATCTGCCCTTTAGTTGTGTTCCACCTGGAGATTAAAAGGCCCCTCGCATCTCATTTACAAGGGGCCCCTGGAGCACAATGGCAACCCACCAAAGTTACAATTCACGCCCACACACACTACAAGATGCACTCCAATTTGTAACAGCAATGCCATACTGTATCATACAATATTTTACTATGGTCTTCACAGAACACCCTCTGACCAGCTTACCATTAAGACCAGGTCTCCCCTTATGTTTTTGGCTTTGCATTGCGTAAGAGCCAGGGCCATCTAATGATCTGCCACTGTGGATCAAGTTCCCATGTGTTTGTTTTCTCGGAATACAAGTCTGTGATGGAGCTTGTTAATATAAAGGCACTTTGATCTTGCCTACATTACGCATGTCTATGTCAGGCAACTGGAACTAAAGAACAGCTCTTGAACTCAAGAGGTTTTTTTAAGACATCTTTAAAGTTAAGGATGAATAATTTTGGAGGGGGGTGCGGAAGAGCTTACTGTAACATAGTTCTCAGATTTCTAAGTCAAAGGGCTATGCTGTAGCAGCTCAAAGAGCTACCCTACTGTGGGCCTCTAAGACAGTTAACTGAAAACAAGGTGAGTGTTTCCACTGTTAACTATTCACATGTTATTGTGACTCAAGGTACCACAGGCAGCATTGAGGTTAGGTGCCACAGTGTGTCTTTGGAAACAAGGCCTTGACTTCTTTGTTGATGTATACCTTTGTCAGTGCAAGTGTATTTGTTCCATGTCCCCTAGCTGTATAATTCCTTTGAAAAGCTGCTTTTCAGCACTGGAGACCAAAGTCCTCTCCATTTCGACAGATGCAATATAGGTAAGGCTTTATTTTGTGTGGCATAAATAAGTATTTAATCTATGCCATTGATTATTGATGTTTAGTTACATGTTATCACACTGTCAATAGATATGTAATAAGAAAATGGGCAACAATTTACAATAAGTGACTCTAACTATAGTGTAATTATTTTCATTTTGTAATTTAACACAGGGTAACACTGTAGCTAAACAGCTGCATGTGAAATTACTATGTTGTTACATTGTAATTACAATATAGTTAGAGAGTCTTAATGTAAAGTGATACCATAAAATATAAACATATTAAAATGACAAGATATCTGTATTATTCCAAAATGTATACTCGCTTAAACAGGAAACCACTGTTGGCACTGTATAAACATACCCAACAAACATATGCAGCTAGTTTTTAAGATTGGTGCTAATTGGGGGTCTGTGAAACCAGCCGATGGAATATTACTGAAATAACTGAAATACTGTAGGCATTTGTATTATTACATCATCATGAATGTCTGTGGCAAAGTGCCCCCCCCTGTGTATTTTGTGTTACGTGTTGTGTGTAAATGTTGGTGTATAGTCATCAGTACACGGGATATAAACGGGTCTGTGTTTCACGTGTGATTTAAAAATGTAGATTTGTATTTAGGCACGAGGAGGGCACAAATCACTTCACATGCTGGTTAAAATGTAATGTGTGGTCACGGGAGTGCACTTAATTAATTCACGTGCAGTTGTACCGAGATTCCAATTGAATGATTGACTAGCAATCGAGTCTCGGTACAACTGCATAAAAACAGCATGTTTTCACTCACTCGGTGTTGGGTGTTCGGTGAGTGGAGAACGGGATAGGAGACGGAGGTGATAGTTAAAGTATTAGTAAAAGTGTTCTTACTCACCGTGTTTGTCTGTTCGTGTGTGTTTAGTGTATAGTCTGTTTTGTTTGTCTATTTATTTTGGCGCAAGTGCCGTGTCCTGTGTTTTGTGTGTTTTTGTTACAACCGTTTATTTTCTGTCTGTTTATTTATTAAATGCTGAGCGAAACCATTCGCTCAGCTCCACCAAACTCCACCTCTCTGTTGTTTATTTCCTGCTTCTGCCGTGACATCACCGCCCAGTCATCCTGTCACAATGTCACATAAAACAAAGCTTCCCTCCATTTCTCAAGGAGTAGCCTTTAGTCTGTCCTGAATGACTACCCTTGTAGGTAGTGCAGAGAGCATCTCATTGTCAATGCAAATCCAACACTTGGCAACTCAAAAAATCCAGCTCTGAACAATTGCACTGCTGTCAACTTAGACCACCAAACTTGAAATTAACCAACATAATTACCTATTCCACACACCAGCTAACTTCCTAGATCTCTTAGTAAATTAACATGCATGCTGTTTACGTAAAAATCTATAAATTATAAGGATACCATCGTAGCCATGCAGTCTGTAACAGGTTAAACGATAGGTCAGAGTTATTAGTTACTATAACTCATCAGAGACAGACTGTGGGAGAGCGAGAGAGAGAGAGATGGAGAGAGAGAGAAGAGAGAGAGCAGGAGAGAGAGAGAGGAGGGGTGTTCGTCTCTAGAGATTTTAAAAAGCTGTCGACTGATCTTGGCTGCTATGAAAGCTGTGAGAATAGTCTTTACAGCTAGACGGTTGGTGTTTTATACCTCCGACAAATTAGGTTTGCTTCTGCTGTCCAATATATTTATAATCAGATCCAGTGAGGAAGAGAGAAAACTAAGTTAGGCATCTATGTTACAGCGAACAAAATGGAAAAAGTCACTAAAGTCTTTAAGAATGTGAAGAGGACATCGCAAAGGAAGAGGGACAAGGGCTTGCAGGGAGAAAAGGATAATCAAGAGATTTGTGAGGAAGGCTTGTGCTCCTTAAGTCTGTGCATAAGTGGTAAGGAATGAAAAACAGCTTTAATTGATTACTCTAGTACTTGCTTCACATTGAACTGGGAGTTGCTTCCTGTGCTTTGTATTTTGGGATACACACTAAGCCCACATACTATATGCACATGCCGTTGGTGGTATAACCAGAAATTTGCTTTTTTATTATAATTACTATTTACACATAACCATTTAAACCTTCTGTGTATATAAAAAAACAAGTTGTATGTATGTATATATGTGTGTGTGTGTGTGTGTGTGTGTGTGTAAGTATACAAGTATATGTGTGTGTATACTATATACTGTTTATTTCTCTATTTTATACCTTTTATAACTAATATTTTTGGTGGGGACTGTGCCACTGAATATTACATTTTTTTTATTTGTAAATGGTTCTGCATTTTTCTACTTTTATTCAAGGCTTCTGCCTCTTAAATCCTTTTATTGCTTCATATACTTGCTGGTGGGGTGCTGATGGATAATGACACAGTGAAAATCCATTTCTAAGTGAATGCCCAAGTAAATGTATTCTTTCTCGTTTTTTTATATTTGAATAACAGCAGCCTATTAGAATTGCATTATTCTTTTTTTTTTTAAGTAACTTGAGGAAAACTAAAATAGCTGGAGTACAGCATTTATTGATAAAAACAAACAAACTTTGCATTTAAACATAGTCACTTAAAAACTCACTTTGGAGTTTTAGTGTTCTCTGCTTTTATAATAGTATATTGCTTATATAATTCAAGCTTATATAATGTATCCTCCATCTCCTCAACATCCTCTTTATTTGCAGACAGTCCCCTAGATGGGGGAAATGTATGGTTTCAGCACAGTCCACCCTGCTGACCTGGCCATCGCCAGATTAGTTCCTCTTTCAGATGGCAGTTGCTACCAGCGGCCAAATCAATAAGAACTAACATCACCCACACCCCGAACAAGTAATCCATGATCCAGACATTGAATGTCAATGAAGTCTATGGTCACAATGGTTGCCAAGAGAACGTTCTACTGTACCTGACCATTCCTCAATGACTTGAACCTCTAATTCAGTTTACGCTAATGTGTGTGCTGTGTATGGCATGTGTCCCTTTTTTAATCCAGTCTCTGAGTCATAGTGGAATGTTAGAGTTTATTATCTTGTTATGACTTAAATTGGTAACCTTGCCAACAACACTCTTCACCTCAAGGAATATTTGGAAGCCTGTTATGCAATTTCCCATGACTTCTTACCTACGGAACCAAATTCTTGTCTGCCTTGTGCTAACTCATAAGCATCTGTCAAACCGATAAACTCAGAAGGCATCATAATCTCCTATGTTGAATATTGTATTTGGCTATTTGTGTGTCATGGAGTATGAGGTCCTGAGGATCCAATTATTAACAGGAGTCTCTTTACTTTTGTTTCATAGCCAGTGTTGCTGTGCACATAGTTGGGTGACTTGTTCGAAATGTTCTTTACCGTGTAAAACAATAGGATATAGAGCAATTTGACAGTGAAAGCGATGGAAATAAATCAAAAGAATACAACATTCAGAAAACATATGTGAATAAAATATACATTAAGGATAACAGCTAAGTGTGAATAGAATACACATTAAGGATAACAGCTAAGTATGAATTGCATTAACACTTAAATAGCTGGCTGGTAGGGATACTAAAATACAGCGTTATATTTCCTCACATTTTGCTCTGACTCTAAGTTTGTTTCAGTGTTTACGTCCTGGCAGCTTTTTACACTTTTAATCTGCACACTGGCCTTTGTCCTCCAGGGGCGTTAACTCACAGACATCCTCTGTGGAGCTCCTGGTTGTGAGATTGGGGGACACCCACTGACCTTCAGTTCTCCTGAGCTGTTGATGGAATTCCTGAGGTGAGGGAACATAATTGCACATTCTAAAAACTGAGGTAAATTAATTGTCAAACTAAATATATATATAAAAAAAGACAGAGCAGGAATAGAGGGAGCTCTTCTGCACAGCTTAGCTTCTGATTGGCTTGTTCCGGAGCAACACACAATCACAAGTGTTGCAAAATGGCATTGGCACTGTTTGCTGCAGAAAATAAAATCTTGAAGGTGACAGTTACAAACATTACATTACAGTTCCCTGGGATATGTGTTTCAAGAACAGCTTTATTTGAAATATGGTTAGAAAAAGAGAACATGTTGCAGGGGTATGCTGCCTGCACAAAGGGCATGTACACCTGTGGCGGAGTGTCCCGCCCCTATATATATTTGTGCACTGTATTTGTATTTTTGTTTGCGGCGCAGATAAAAGCGCTGCGTCTTTTGTTATTGTTTTTTTATATTTAAAAACCCCGTGAGGATGCGTGACTGATCAGCTACTGATTATTTAACTAGCTGACAGTCACGCATCCTTACCAGAGGAGAGTACGGGAAAACACGGGAGAGCGAGCGAAAGCAAAAGAAAGCAAAGCAATTGCTATATTTAAAATATACTTGTTTCTGTTTATTTGTTTGGCCATCGCGCCTTTTTGTTTTGTGTTTTGTTGTTTGTTTAAATCTTTTGTTTGTATTATTATTTAATTAAATACGCTGACCACAGTAGCGTTCAGCTTCACCCGCCCATCCATTGTTTTGGTTCAGTTACTTCCTGGTCCGTGACGTCACCACACCTCACCACTGCAAGCCATCCTGCCACAACACCCTTGAAATATAATCGAATATACATTTAAAATAATGTATACGTTTTCCATTTAGGAATATGTTAGATCTTCAAAGTGATGGTAAGATTTATTAGATTATTTTGGGTGCTTGGTGCCCTTTTAAAGATCCAGGCTCTTTTTCTGTATTTTAAGAGCACATCACAGATCAATGCATTTAGTGACATAAGCATTCATTTTACTGGCTGCAGGTGGGAGCAAGTGATGGATGCAGCCATATGTAGGCACCGCAGAGCTCCTTATATTGTAACTGGATTTCAAGAATTGTTGTTACGACAGTTTGCAATTTACTTTATAATGCAACCAATCAATTGCTTTATTTAACCAGGTTATGTTTCAAACCCAGGTGACCGGCCTTAGGTGGTGGAGTAAATTGGTTTAAATAATGGATAGGTAATGTTGTATGAATTACCCATCATTGTTTGATGCACATGAAATGAACAGGACTTACACTCAGCAATGTCAGATAGGATTCCTTGATTATCCCCTGACTTTGCTATATCTTATCCTTAAAGCTGCCTCTCACACTGTTCTGAGACACAGCCTCCCACGTTTATTCTTTTGAGGCAATGCGGGCTTCTGTTGTGCCATGTGATACGATTCCCAGAACTCAAGTTTATTTACCACATACTAACAACGCATCACTGTACTATCAAAGTTCTACAAAGCCTTTCATAAATCAAATTCCTTCTAGGGGGCGAATACAGTGCTTTGTTTAAAAGTGAAGTGCTTTTGGACCTGAAGCTAGTGCTTATACATATGGGGTATATAGGTGATAGCAGAGAGGGAAATGGCTGCTAAATAACATTCCTTATTTAAAATAAAATTTAAAAAAAAAAAACATTAGAGGAAGAGCAATTTCAAAATGCTTGAAGCCTTAAAATAGGCTCTGGCTCAAGAGGTTACCAGCCAGGATTTTGATCAGAAAGTTTTCTGAAATTTTAATGCATTGCAAAAATGTAGGCTTACCTATGTTTGTCAAACCAAAAATGCATTAAAAAAGAATTACTGAGTAACCTGCTCCTCAAGTGGACAAAGTTTCTGCCACAGATTTACATACAATTACTTTGTTCCACAGATAGCACTGTAGGAAGCGGGTTTTAAGTGGTATTAATCAGCCCATTCCAAACGATTTTAGGCTAACGAATATTTGCATTTCATGAATTTATATATAAAAAAATAATAAATAAATAAATAAAAAATCCTATGTTCAGATTTTCCCAAAGATCCATCTCAAAGTTCTCGCGAGCAGCTTGAGATCCACATACTGTCCACTGCTGATGTACACATGAATGAGTCCACATATGAATGAGTTTGACATATATCTGACTGCTTATCCAATTGTGATACAGATTAGGTCACATCCACATTGTTACCAAGAATTTAGAGAACCTTTTATCCAGTTCTGATGGACTGGTGACAGCATTATTTTGAAGTCAATCTGAAGTTATAGCTGGGTTTATATGCAGGAACCTGCATGAATGTCATTATTACATGTACATATGATGGAAGTAGCTCTTTTGTATTTACACCTGTAGCAGGGAATGTTTTGTATGTTACTTACAATTACAAACATGTTTTGTTTTGTCGTGGCGGCTATATTGTTGAGATATTTGATGTGACCTAATTTTTGATAACTGTTTTTAAAGATCAGTTTATCAGAGACATTGATATCTCTTCTTTTTAGATTATTGAAACGTCATAAGTTAAGACATTGCTGTTTTTAGTGTAAGGGTGGTTGAACAGTGCCAGATAAGCTTCAATCCCAGCGTTCTGCCACTTTTATTTATCTACAATAAAAATAGAATATCTCCAAATGATTGTATAGTAAGTATTGCACAATAGGCTTTTTCCAAATCTACAAGCGTATCTGCTGCCTGTATCTTTTCAGCAGCAATCAAATAATGCAATGCATAGAAGCGACATCCCTGAAAAATGCAAAGCAAATTGCAATGCGGTAGTGAGATGATTTGCATCTTAGTTCAGCAGTCTTGTACTGTAGCGAGAGGATGTTTATCCCTTAGGGGATTCTATCAGATTCACACTTTTCAGACCCCCCCCCCCCCCCCAAATCTGCATATGTATTGTATGAGGTATAAACAATAAAAAGCGAGCCCTCTCATAATATCAAGACATTTGTGCAGTTGCTGTATAATGCATGCTCTTATTTCTGAAAATGTTTAGCCCTCCATGTTGGGGTATACTAATTATGGATGTAAGACTGAGATATACAGTAACTGTGGTTACTATATTCTTCTTGATTTTACCCTACTGTGTATGCTTTTTATTAGACAGTACAGTGTTTTAACAGCTATGATTGTTGACAAATAGCTTTAGCTGTTGGGATACATGTTTGCTATAATGCATTTCTTTCAAAACTACACATTTGAGACATACAGTACAATGCACCCCCTTTTAAAAAAAAGGCGAGAGCCATAGTTAACAAGAATGGCATTATGGAAACAAGCAGCTTGTTATTAAGGTATGAGGAAACAGGACTTTTAATAGTGTTGGAACAGTTTGCATTTGGTTACTTGGCCCAAGACGAATTGGATCTTTGTATGACATCCTCTTTTATGTTGTTCAAAAAGCTTTGAAATCTTCTTTTAATCAGACTGCTCTCCTTCTGCGAGATGATCGTTTTATTATGCATCCTTGCCTGTTCAGATTTTATATACCATTTTAAGTGATTCTAATGATATTCCGTGTTAATGTCCCAGTTTTCACATTTTTAGAGGTGGGCGAGTTTGCTCGGCTTTTAATCAGACCTTATCTGAATTTCATGCTTAGAGTTCAGAGAAGAATTGGTTTTATTTCTTGTCCATGTACTTGCTCTCATTGTCCTCAGATTTTGCTTACACAAGCAAATTGAAACAAGTTCTAAACCTCTTTCATTCACCAATTATAAATCACATGATGTATTCCCTTAATAAAACATATAAAAGAAAACCTCTTATAATTAGTTTTTGAGTTGGAAATATGTAGCAAACATCCATACTGTTTTATTCTGGTACAACAGGATCATACTGTAGTGACCTTAGATGGTTTTATCAAAATACCTACACTACCGTTCAAAAGTTTGGGGTCACTTAGAAATTTCCTTGTTTTCCATGAAAACATACATGAAATGAGTTTGAATAGGAAATATAGCAAAATGAACAGGAAATATAGTCATTGACAAGGTTAGAAATAATAATTTTTAATTGAAATAATAATTGTGTCCTTCAAACTTTGCTTTCGTCAAAGAATCCTCCATTTGCAGCAATTACAGCCTTGCAGACCTTTGGCATTCTAGTTGTCAATTTGTTGAGGTAATCTGAAAAGATTTCACCCCATGCTTCCTGAAGCACCTCCCACAAGTTGGATTGGCTTGATGGGCACTTCTTACGTACCATACGGTCAAGCTGCTCCCACAACAGCTCAATAGGGTTGAGATCCGCTGACTGTGCTGGCCACTCCATTATAGACAGAATACCAGCTGACTGCTTCTTCCCTAAATAGTTCTTGCATAGTTTGGAGCTGTGCTTTGGGTCATTGTCCTGTTGTAGGAGAAATTGGCTCCAATCAAGCGCCATCCACAGGGTATGGCATGGCGTTGCAAAATGGAGTGATAGCCTTCCTTCTTCACGATCCCTTTTACCCTGTACAAATCTCCCACTTTACCACCACCAAAGCACCCCCAGACCATCACATTGCCTCCACCATGCTTGACAGATGGCGTCAAGCACTCCTCCAGCATCTTTTCATTTGGTCTGCGTCTCACGAATGTTCTTCTTTGTGATCCGAACACCTCAAACTTAGATTCGTCTGTCCATAACACTTTTTCTAATCTTCCTCTGTCCAGTGTCTGTGTTCTTTTGCCCATCTTAATCTTTTCTTTTTATTGGCCAGTCTGAGATATGGCTTTTCTTTGCAACTCTGCCTAGAAGGCCAGCATCCCGGAGTCGCCTCTTCACTGTTGGCGTTGAGACTGGTGTTTTTGGGTACTATTTAATGAAGCTGCCAGTTGAGGACCTGTGAGGCGTCTGTTTCTCAAACTAGACACTCTAATGTATTTGTCCTCTTGCTCAGTTGTGCACGGGGCCTCCCACTCCTCTTTCTATTCTGGTTAGAGCCAGTTTGGCTGTTCTGTGAAGGGAGTAGTACACAGCGTTGTACGAGATCTTCAGTTTCTTGGCAATTTCTTGCATGGAATAGCCTTCATTTCTCAGAACAAGAATAGACTGACGAGTTTCAGAAGAAAATTCTTTGTTTCTGGTCATTTTGAGCCTGTAATCGAACCCACAATTGCTGATGCTCCAGATACTCAACTAGTCTAAAGAAGGCCAGTTTTATTGCTTCTTTAATCAGCACAACAGTTTTCAGCTGTGCTAACATAATTGCAAAGGGTTTTCTAATGATCAATTAGCCTTTTAAAATGATAAACTTGGATTAGCAAACACAATGTGCCATTGGAACACAGGACTGATGGTTGCTGATAATGGGCCTCTGTACGCCTATGTAGATATTCCATTACAAATCAGCCGTTTCCAGCTACAATAGTCATTTACAATATTAACAATGTCTACACTGTATTTCTGATCAATTTGATGTTATTTTAATGGACAAAAAATTTGCTTTTCTTTCGAAAACAAGGAAATTTCTAAGTGACCCCAAACTTTTGAACGGTAGTGTATTTCATTTGAAAAACCTAATGTATTTTAATACTGTAAATTGATCAGTGCATGTTTTAAGTTGGTTTTGAAACCAGTAAATGTTTTATCTGAAAAAAGAAAATGTTTCATTTCATTTCACCCTGTGCCTCAGCAGATGCTCTACTGTGGTTTCAAAAGAACATTTCCACTTAAAGAGCTTGCCTTATCTAACATTCCAGATAGAACCTGTACCTTTGCTCTGCTGGCTGGATTGTGTGTGATGTTTATATGGCAAAACAGCCTGAACAACATCAACCATGTCTCCCTTGCCCTTTAAAGTAAGTCTGTAAAACCCCTTTGAATATTGGGATTACAAAAGTCAAGCAACGTGTTAACTTAATTTATTCATGACAGACCTTGACAGCCTTTTTCTCTCTGAGAAGTAGTTTATTGTAAATAAGAATATTGTCCTGGCGCTGTGAGATGTATTTGAGTCCCATTATCCAGGAAAGTTAATGAGCGCTGTTCAACCCATCAGTTCTGGTCCCTTCTTAGCATACCACTGATTTAAAAGGACAGAATCTATTTTGTTAATGTTCCTAATGTTTTATATTCTACTGCTTCACCTGGTAGGCTAGCCCCTGCATTTATAGCTTCCTACCTTCTAAACTTTCTTTTACTCAGAGCTTCCGTTTATGTCCTCTTGGCTGGGCAGCAGTGTGGAGTAGTGGTTAGGCCTCTGTACTCTTGACCGGAGGGTCGTGGGTTCAA
Source organism: Acipenser oxyrinchus oxyrinchus (assembly GCA_030684275.1). Taxonomy (NCBI): domain Eukaryota; kingdom Metazoa; phylum Chordata; class Actinopteri; order Acipenseriformes; family Acipenseridae; genus Acipenser; species Acipenser oxyrinchus. The sequence goes on from CM060264.1 coordinate 9,179,092, forward strand.
TCCCAGGTAGGAGACACTGCTGCTGTACTCTTGAGCAAGGTACTTTACCTAGATTGCTCCAGTAAAAACCCAACTGTATAAATGGGGAATTGTATGTAAAAAGAATGTGATATCTGTATGTAAAAAGAATGTGATATCTTGTAACAATTGTAAGCTGCCCTGGATAAGGGTGTCTGCTAAGAAATAAATAATAATATGTGCTACATTTGAAGTAGTGGCTTGGGTTAACTTTATCTATACAATTTAGGATTTTATGAACTTCAATTAAGTCCCCTCTCTCTCATCTTCTTTGTCAGTTGAAGATTTAGATGTAATCCTTTTAACCCGTCCTCATAGCATGAGCCCTGGGATAAGCCTGGCTGCATTTCTCAAGTGCAATAATGTATTTTTGCAGTGAGGTGACTACAGCTGGACGGTATTCTATGTGGGGTCTAAGTAGAACATTATACAGTCAAAGGATAACTTTCCTAGACTTGTTTTCCACACTTTTGGCAGTGTAACCTGACATTGAATTATAATTTTGAATGGGCAATTTGCCTTTTTAATTATGTGCTTATGTTCAAACTGGTCAATCCATTGCCAGTACTCCTTCAAGTGATGGGTAGTAAATACATTGTTTTAGAGAAAATAATGAGAATTTGATAGCTTGGTATAATATTGAAAAGCTTCATCTCTTGGTAAAAATGAGTGGGTAAAGCAGGCAGGCAGATGTCACACAACAAGAGCTTTTATTTTAACCAACACAAAATTAAGCAAAACTCAACAAAACCATGATCAACTGAATGAAATATAAAAGGAAAAAAGTCCCTTCCCCTGCCTGCTACCGGCATACAGTATTCACGAGACTTTTAACACAGATTTCAACACACACTATTTACATGGGGAACCTGGCTTTCTAGTTTACAAGGGGAGTGGATAGCTCGACAGAGGCTTCTCCTAGCCCACACCAATCTGTTTAAGTGCTGGGGAGCTGTCATCTTGCACTTTTGCTTTTAATTATTTATTTTATTGTGTGACGTAAAAAAAACAAAAAAACAATAAGCCATTAACAATGATTTTTAGGCAACCACTTTATACAAAACCAGGTGTAACTGGGCCCTCTCAGTCAGAGAAATCACAGTCCCAAAGAGCCAACTGCTCTGACTCAATTTCAATCATACCCTCTCGAATTCCATCAGAACTAAAGTATGAGCTCTCAGATTCATTCTGACTCAGTTCTGTGAGCTGAGGAATAATGAAAATTCATGAGGTGCTTTGAAGAGAAAAAGTAGGAGTTTTGAGAAAGAAACTCGAAAGCATTCTGAAACGCAAACAGCATCAATCACTTCTGTTAGCAAGCTTGAGTTCTCCATTACACCATTGTTGCTTTTTTCATTATCAACTGCTTGAAAAAGTACGTTTCTAGGCATTTTAACCTTCCCTGTATCAGGACTGGTTATGTAAGACAATCAATAACTGACCCTGAATACTTCTGTTAACAGTTTAAATATAAGATGAGACCGGGGTTTGTTCCTGGAGATTAAAATGCCAACTTGAAGGAGACCAGCCATATGTCTCGATGATGCCAGTACATAGAAGGCCGGCTATATGAGGGACTAAACTAACATGTTCAGCAAAAATAATAAATAAACCAACCAATGGTTTGGATCTCATTTCATTCCAATCAGGGAAATCACCACTCCAAAACAATAATGAGCCATTTTATAAGCACAGATACAATCCACTTCTCAGGTGATTAAAGACAATTAGCTGCATCTGTGGTTCAAAACGCAGGCTTGGGTTGTATCAATACAATCTACGCCTTCTCATGTGTTGATTGAAGGTTTCAGTATATTTTGTTACATTTTATATAAAACATGCAAACTGTGAAGCACAGTCACACACATTTTACACAGGGAGCGAGCTATAATCAAAATATTATTATTATTATTATTATTATTTATTTCTTAGCAGACACCCTTATCCAGGGCGACTGTATTTTGTATTTGGAAATGTTTATCAATTTGCAAGTTATGAAAACTTTTGTACTGTTAAAATAAATTAATCTTGCAGTAGCAAACCATATGACAACATTTGACAACAAACTAGTCAATGGTAAGCAGCTGTTGTTTCTATGCTTAAGCTGCTTGCCAGTGCTTTCTCATGAAAACTCTCTGGATGCAACTATGAAATGCAATTTACTGTTTTGTGTAAGGTGTTGCTGGCATCGTTGCTGGCAGAATACCGGCATATGCATATTGCACTAACTAATAATTTGAACAGGACTTTCAATAATTTAACAGCATTAGACAGTAACAAATGAGTACATGGACAGTAGAGATCTCTACTCAGTGATACGCAAAAGTAGTGATGTCCTTTTCAATGCAGAACTGTGTAATTCATACTGATGTTATTGCCACTCAGGTGGATATGTATGTACTACAGATGAAAATTCCTCTCAACACTTGTAGTTTCAATTGCGATAAGAACTCAGACATCTGAAATTCAAATTAGGAAGTGAAATATAAAAGTCAAAACATTGTAAAAATAATATACATATTTCAACAACTTCAGAAAACAAATTGGTTTAAACCATATGTGGGAGGGTGTGGGAATTCACTGACACGGGAGACAAAAGGTTTTAATTGAAACACCTCTCTGGTGTCCAGTTTTATTATTCTTTTCTTTCCTTTATTAACCGCCAGATGGCGCTAGTTTAGCTATCCCCAATACCAACGATGATAAAGGGGTTGCAATTGTATCAGGCAGCGTGTGCCGGTGCTCAGAAATAATAATGAAAACAAAAGGCGAAAGAAAAAGGGAAAATAAAACACAGTTATAAAAACTACAAACAAAAGGTGCTGCTTATGCAGCATTCCCCCACCACAGCTAAACTGGTCAGCTTGGGTCTCCAACCTACGCTCTGCTGTTCCCTCACTATACATTGGATTTGCCAAGGTTCCTCCAGGTAACTACACACGTCCCCTCGGGTACGTAACAATTATTTTTATTTTTATTTAATAGCGGCTGTCTTCCTCAGCCGTGCTTGCTTGTCCCGTTCTCTCGTTCCAGCTGCTGGCATTCTTGCCTTGGTTTATTTACCTCCCTTCCGAACCCATCGTCACTGGGTTTCCCCTGTAATCGCCAACCCGAATGAATAACAGAGCATAGTTCTTCGAGTGACTCCCCCAGGCCTGCCTCTCAATCACTCAGAGAGAGGGAAAGACAACACATCCTCACCCAACCTGTCTGTGCCACTGCCATGATTGAGAGACGGATCCCATGGGGCTCCCAAGCTCCTCCTGCAGGATCATGCATGCGTCAGACAGCCAGCTCAGATCTCACCCTGTTACACCATATTATTTATTGGTTAGAACTATAACAACTTTCATTTAAATACAAAATGGCTGCACACTTAAAGCAATTCATTTTATCCCCCCATGAAGCCTCAAACTTACAGGAAAGACAGTTTTCCTGAAACACACATTCATATCACATAATAAAAGCAATAATATTGTAAAGTACACAGGTTTGTTTCATGTTAAGGCTTATTCCTAATCGTACTTGCAGTTGGGGTTTTTTTAAGATTTAAATCAATGCTACTCTAAAGAAACCAACCCATTGAATATCATAGATTAGAATCCCAGCATTAGCCACCACTGAATGCTCTCCCTTTCAACCCCAAGAGTGTCTAAGAAAGATTGAGGTCTATAACCTGCATACAGGCCGGTTACTACTGACAACGTTTGGAATACAAATGTTATAAATATGACAGATGAAATTCATCATTTGGTTCTACCTCTTTGTGGGGGTGATAAGGTTGGATTGGTGGAGGACACAGAGAACACAGGAAATGCAGATGCTGTTACATATTTGTTTTGGAGAAGTCATACACCATGGTACACCTAAGTTGGAATCCTATTGTAAATTAATAATACAGTTTTTTTTATACATATCATAAACTGACGTGGTACGTTAACATTTTACACAAAGTGTCTCTAGCTACACTTGAATGAAGCTGTAATTACGCTTATAGGTGTTTTATTGTAATTAAGCACAATGCTACATTGTGCTTAATTACAAAGTCCAAAATGCTGTCTGTTGCCATTTGAAATGAAGCTGTTGTGTTTTTAGATTTTTAACACTAGAACTACCGGAGCTGTCTTTTTGGCGTATCACGGTTTTTAAATGCATTTTTCTCTACTGATTTGGCAGCTAGGCACCTGTGCTTTTTTGCCTTTTCCAAAATATATATATTAAACATCTCAAACCATCAGTAGACCCAGGGTTGCAGAAACCTATGGAGATATAATACGTTATACCTAGCACTACCGCAGCTGTCATTTTGTAGTGTGCGACGCTGCAGTAGTTTATACGCATTTTAATATAACGTTAAAAAGACAGCTGCGGTAGTTCTAGGTATGTATGTAAGACTGGTAGTTCTAGTGTTAAATCATATTACTGGTTAGCTCAGTACTGGAGTAAAAGAACCACCCAGAACCAACATCATAGAATAGTTCAGGGAATGTGAAGCAATACTGATGTGGTTTTTGAAGCTACTTACTCTTTAAAGGTGATACTGCACACAAAGATAAACTATGGACAAATTGATCATATTTTAATATACAACTGTGGGAAACATAATCTTTTATCAGCACTAATAACCTTATAAAAGCTATCGTTTGATAGGTTACACAATTAAAGAGTGTATGTCCTTGAATCCTATTGTGGGCCCCATCGTTTTGACTGATAAATATTTCAACAGCTGTCTGGAAAGAGTGCTGTTTAAACAGAGAGAGATAGAGGATATTACAGCATTGTTGGGGCCGTCTCATTATTTACAGACAGACCTTTTAATCACATCAAACGCATCCGTCTGCATGGTTTGATTGAGCACAGAAAATATCTGCTTTGAGGTGACTGAGGAGAGCAATTACAGTGTACCCTTCAAGATCGACGGTGCTTGCTTCATGCAAACTAGCAACGCCTGTCAAGTGAAAACAAAAGTCAGATGAAGGTATAAAAAAGCAGTGAATAGCAGTGGATTCCAAGAATAATTGTGTTTCATGGCTATAATTGAATAGTACAGTTTAATCAAAGAACACAGTGAAGCTGAACAATTATATTTCGTTTTCGGTATTGTCAATCATTTTTGTCATGTTTAAGTATGATACCTAATTTCCCAGTTACCTGCAAAAATGCTTATTAGATGACAATTCTTACAGCATCACTTGTGAGTCACCCTAGTTCACTGGTCAGTAGATTCAAAGTCACTTATTAGAAACCAATCCTGGTTCTGGACTTGCCAAAGCCTCAGTAAATCATATACTGTATACAGATGTCATCCCGTGTATAGAACAAAGTAAACCAGTGCCCGCACATACAGGGGGTCCTCATAATTGCACAGTACATAAAAAAGTTATAATATCTGTATTTATCGGAATATAGTCAAATTCTATCCAAAATGTCGATACAGGAGAACATTTTGGCGAAGAGCTTTGCTTCATTTCAAAAACACACATCTTAATAACTTAGAGAAATCTCAACTTCTCCAGAGGCACTGTATTTTTGTGAGATTTAAATAAGGGCTTACCTATGTTAAAACAGGTCTAATAGAAATTATTATAAGTGATAAGCATGAGTTTTTTTCTGTTGCAGGTGTAGGTTCAGTCCAGGTCATCCTATGGTATGAAAAAATGATTGAATAGCACCATTGAAGAGGGGAATAGCTTTAACATTCCTGTATTTACCACACAGAGGTCCCTATACACATGCATTACTTTTGCACTGGTGACGCTTTAAAGTAACGACTGTAAGTCTCTCATAGGAATAAAATGTTAGAAATAAAATCGGACTAGTTTATACTTTAGAACGGTTTGTGTTCACACAAAGAATATTTAGCGATTCCCGAGGGTGTTGTTAAGTTTGCATTAAATAAAAATACTGCTTGTTGAAATGTTTATCGTTTTGTTTCTTTTTAGTACTACTGAATGCTTCCAAATTAAACAATGAAAGGACAATGGAATGACAAGGGAAAGTAGCTTTTCCATTGATTGCAATTCCTGCAGATTTACAGTCATTATTCTAAATGGAATATGGCATGTCAGGATTGCATTCAAACTCATATGTCATGTCTTTGCAGCAGTTTGCACATACCTCTGCACTTTCAGCAACTTTTATATTACTTTTAGTACTCTTTCGAGGTGGTGAAGGTGGAGTTTTTTTTACGAATGTAAGCACTTTTTGCTATTAAAGTTTTCACAGGAAAATGTTACTCGGCTTAACATGGTTAAGGCATGGGTCAGGCAATTACCATCAACAAGAGCTCAGGCTTAAACTAGGGGATTGCTCTCAAAGTAATTTCAGTATGACTCAATTTGAGCTGTCTTGTCCAGTTTGCCTTTTAAATGACATATCGCTATATGCTTTGGTGTAAAAAGTCCTCTGAGTAGTTGAGAGGGACTTTCATTTAGGCAGAAGCGTGTGGCAATATGACATTCGTAAGGCAAACTGGCGTGCCTGCTTATGTGCCATTGAATGAGTTTCATCTTCCAAACACATATCAGGCATGCTAACCTATTTAGGTTATTCTGAAATCTGGGGCAGGAGATGCAGCATGAAATGGGAGTTACTGAAACATTGAAAATGTATAATTGACTATCATTTACATAGAAAGGTGTCTGCCTCTCTTCAAAACACAGGAGATGCTATTGTATAAGTAGAATCCATTCACCAGTTTACTTTTCCAATAGTACTTATTACAAATGCATTGAAAATGGAAATGTGAGTATTCACCAAACATTTGTTATCTTAGCCCATTGTGTGTGGTTCGGGGGGCAGGAGCTGGGCTCCTCCCTATCCTTTTATCTCCTATCATCAATCAAATCTACCATTATTCACACCCTATACCTTCATCTTGTGTTGAGTCGCCCAAAATATTCTGGGCAATCTGATTTCAATCCTCCGTCAAGGCTGCTTCTGTACATTTGATGACCTAACAATGGAAACTATATGTCTAACTGATTTTTTTTGTTAAAGATGCTCAGAATATGCAGTTCCTTCTATTTCCAGCTTTCCTATGCTGGGTATTCGCTGCAGTGATCTCACACTCATCTTAGATTCCCACTTTATCCTCTTCTGCGCATTTCCAAAACAGATCAGCTTCGGCAAGGTCAAATTATTCAGCTGTCAAAAATGGACTCCTATATGCCCATATGCTTCCATGCAGAAATATATCACAGAACGCAAACCTATTTCAAATTCTGACCCCCTCTTCATCGATTCAAGCCAGACAGAGATTGGTTCACATCTCATCTGTCCACGTTGGTTTCCAGAGCAGGACTTACCCCGCAATTCTATACTCCTCATTCATTCAGAATCGGGGCAGCCACATCAGCAGCAAGAGTAAAGATTAACCACCATCTAATTAATTGTAGAATCAACATTGGGTTCAGGCTCAGACCTAATCTACAGCATTACAAGTGCAGGGGATGGTGCTGGCTACTCAGTGCACCCAGTCCCTCAGTAGTAGAAAAGCTCTTATTATTTCAGACTGACACTTCATAGATTAACATTTTTGAAAAGTGTTTGTAAGAAATAACAGTAAAATACCAGACAACTGTTTAGTGTGTGTTACACCAAAAACAACCTATAAATAAATTAATGCCAAGGAAGTATTGCGTCAGTACAGTTGTAGCTTCCTCGCAGTTTCTTTATTGTTTCTCTGGTGTCCTATTCATGTGCACCAGAACACATTTTCACATAAGTCTGAGTATTATAATAGTAATTGTAAGAGTGGTCTAACACCAGGATAAGGCTCAAATAAATCGTCAATTCCCCTTTCTTCTGGATTTCTTTTGAGTTTTGGATGGAATAGAGGGAGCTGCCTGCTATTATAGGCTTTGAGAGGTTATTAAGTAAGAGCGCTAAAGTGCACCAAAATGATTAATTAGACTGTCTTCAAGTCAAAGCTAAAATCCCATAGAACTCCTCAGTACTCTGCTGTATAGAGCAGTAGAAAGAAAGAGGGATGGAGGCTTATAAATATTGATTAGTATTCCTGTGCTGATCAAAAGAAATGTGAAGAAGCACTCAGATACGAAGCAGTCTTGAGCAGGAAGATCTCTCTCTCTCTCTCTCTCTCTCTCTCTCTCTCTCTCTCTCTCTCACTCACTCATTGTGTTTCTTGTTGGCTGTATCTGGCTCTTATTCATTCTCATTCGTCACCTGAAACATGGAACTTCTCCCTGCTGGGGACACAGGGATTTGATTTAAAAAAAAGAAAAAAACAACAACTCTGTGGTGTGCAATTAGCTTGCGTGAAGTGCTGCTGAGTGACATGTGACTGAGTTCTGGATTTTTATAATGAGTCTGCGAGAAGGAGGAGATGTTTACTGTGTCGTTGAAGTGCCGTCTGGGGGTCATCAGACATCGGACTAAAGGTACTGTGTGCTGTACAGGTTTCGTCATTAAAGGCCACCCCAAAAGGCATTACAAATGGGGTTCAGGGCAGAGCTGAAAGACAGCATGGGGATGGAGTTTGTTCAGGGTTACTGTACCTATTAGTTCATGAGATGTGTCTATGACTGTAATGTAAGAAAGGAGTCCTTTTAAAATGTCCTAGTTCCAATCTATTTCTCAAGTCTGTATCTATGGAAAGTTTTGGATGGATGGACAGGTAGAGAGAAAAAGACATTTTACAAATAAAATGTGCTTTATTGTTTTAAATGTGAAAAAACACATTTTTTCCTTTTAAAAAAAGATTACATACTGCAGAAGCAATTCCAAATCTGATGATAAAAACCCATTTAAAATACACTTTATTCTGTTTACCCTAAAAGAAAAACTGGCTGTCACAAAACGCATTAAGTCAAACATTTACATCAGTCTAAGGTAGTCTGTGGTGCTTTCACTACTCTTGTATTGCTAAGCATGCTGTCTTTCAAGACAATGCTTTTAAATATTCATGAAAACTTGAAAGCACAGAATAGATGCATTTGATGTTTTTAAACAATGCTAGTGTGTAGGTATGTCATTGATTGACATGGTGCAAATATGCTATAAGAATGGTATTACCCCCCACCGCCCACTATGATATCAGCTAAAGTCATTCTTACATAACTTGAAACTTTCAATATTACATGCTAAGGTAGATGCATAAGTAGACCAATGTTTCAGCAACCTTTAAATACGTCTCATCTATTGTAAAATTATTATTATTATTATTATTATTATTATTATTATTATTATTATTATTATTATTATTATTATTATTTATTTCTTAGCAGACGCCCTTATCCAGAGCGACTTAAAATCGCTCACAATATACTGCAGTTACTGAAAACTTTCATTTTCAAATGATACATGTAGTACATATTGGCTCACAGTAAAGTCAATATTTACTTTCTCTTTTGGTTTTGAGTCTTATGGCAGGATTGGTATACAGTACATTTAATGATGTCATCAGAGGTTTCAGTTTGGGGAATTAAATAGTGGTATCTTACATTTTTGATGGTTTGCATTTATCTTTATTATAAAAGTACAAAAAAAGAGACACTTGTTTTGAGAAGTATGTATAGCTATGACTTCACAAACTTATGGCTGTATCTTTATTTTAAAAGCATATGTAATTGTATTATTTAATAAAAATAAATAATACTATTCATTTGAGGTCCTAATTCATTAACTCATTCTTTTCAAGCTAAACATGATTTAAATTGTGTTGTTGTTAAAATGTAGAAATGTCATGCAATTGCTATCAGTGCAGGTCTTGCACAGCTATCAATAAAGCTGATGATGAAATGCAATTGTTACTAAGGGTTTCAGACCATATGGCTACGTTGTCCTGGCTCAGAAAATTACCTTTCTCTCTAAAACCCTCGGCTGTAGAGTATCTCAGAAAAATATGTCTTGGTTCTTAGTTTCTGCTGCAAAACACTTCTAGTGCAACGCATTTACGTCATTGTAAGACATTGGCTTGGCTTCAAAGGATGCATTTGTAATGAATTGCAAATTAAAAGTGGCCCCAATTAGAGTTCAGTCAGTATATCACTGCATTCAAACATGTACAGTAATCATAGAATTTTAAAAAAGCCATGTCGTTATGTGTTTCACCCCAATCTAACACATCTGTCCTACACTACTCTACATTGATATAAATGCATCCACTTGTACACCTTGACAGGGTAAACATTATAAAATACCATGTGCAGTTTGATGCTTACTGATGCAAACTATGATACATGTTGCATGTCAATAGACTGCACTGGTACCACACTGAAAACGTATAAATAGTGTATTAGTCATTGTAAATAATTGTTTCCAGACTTGTACTGGAATGTAAGAACTTGGGGGATGGGGAAATGTAATCTATATTTCATATTGTTGTCACACGCGTTGATTTATGCCTTTCGAAGTATGTGCGTATTCCGAAGTGCTTTCATCGCTTTTTAATAAACAGCAGAAATGATAGATGGCTTTTGAAGTGACATGGCCATATAAATGACATTGACAGCTAATGGTTTTATCAAGCAGTCCCTTTTCTTTAATACTAATCTTTAGCATGTGGAAATGCGGCAATCCCCCTGAGAAACAAGTGCCGGCAGAAACAGCAGAGCCTCCAGGAGGCGTCTTCGGGGGCTGCTTTGTAGAACTGAAGTCAGGATGGCAGATGTGTTTGTAAGTTGGAGCTATCAGGTGGCATTAGATTGTTATTTTAATACAGTTGCTGCCCTTTTATCTTTTTGCTTTTATGTCTGAAACTGTAAGTGGTAAAGAGGTTAACAGTGTACAGGTGATCAATAAACAGACAGACAATTATAATCCAGGTGCAATGTTGTTTAATGGTTGTATTTTGTAATCCAAATGCCTGATGTCAAAATAATAACCGTGCTGTTTTAATTCACCCACATGTAAGACATACACAAACACAAACACCCGTCCACAGTGCGTGCTCTAGTGCTCATGGTGAAAATACAGTACTTTAGTGCAAACAAAGTGCAGTTTTGTCCAGGTTTGTGCTGGCCTTTAGCGACAGCTCCTGGATCGTGTTTAGCCATCTAAATAATCACAAACAGTATTCCGAAACGACAATAAACAAACAAAACACTCACGATTTTTTCCACACAAAACACAGGTCCTTCCAGGTTGTTCTCTAACCAAAACGAAGGAACAGATTACGTCGCTTCGTCCCCTATTTATACCGGGACACACCCCTTAGAAAACGATTGCAGCCGCTCCTCCAATCCGCGGCTGCCACATCATTTCCCTTCTGGGTCGATGAGTTAATGCACTGAAGCTCCACCCCCTTTTTAAATGACCGACTTCCTTTTAACCCTAGCAATGAAGTGTTCAGGGTACTCAGGAGATAAGTTGGGGAACTTTTATGTAAGATCAGCTGGTGTTGCTGGACCAGTATGAGGCACTCTTCTGTCAGCCATATATACACTTTCTATGTTGCACATACTTCTAGGAATTAGGGGGCATACTACCTGTAATACAGGAAGTGTATGAGGACCAATTACCATCAAAACTATTGCGTTGTGGTAGGATACATGTAAATGAGCTTCATCTGTGCCAAAATGAAAATAAATTTGGAAAAGTAAAATAATACAGGATGTGTGAGAATGTTGTTGAAATGTATACCTTAGGTCCCTGAGTAACTCATCTGGTAAAGACACAATCACATGGTGTGCAGGGGGAGTCATACGGTCAGTGGAGCGCAGGTTTGCGTCCTGGCTGTGTGAAGTTCCTTGGGGATTCTACAGGGAGCATCACATTGACTCTCCCGCAGGTAAGAATGGAAAAATCATCAGGGACTGTTTCTTCTCAACGTGCTACCGTGGACTCTACTGATCAGGTGCCCAGTGAGCTCAAAGCACACAGGTGCAGGGCTTGGCTTTTGTCCTCCAGTTGCTGGCAGCTCACTGACATCCGCTTGGGTGTAAAGAGGCTATTGACATGGTCATGGGATCAGAGGACAAGCACTGACCTGTTATGCGGAGCAGTGAGGGAACATAACTGGATATTCTAAGCTGGGGAGAAAAAATAATTGGGCACACTAACTTACATCTTGAACTTACATATATATATATATATATATATATATATATATATATATATATATATATATATATATATATATATATATATATATATATTCTCTTACGTGAACTATAAAAACAGTATATATTTTTATATTTTCTAAGATGGCTGCTGAGTAGTTCTCGTCTCATAAGTACAGTGTTTGCCATTTGAATTTTATGTTTCAATTACCATCCTATTGATTCAGACCTAATTTGCTTCAGACAGGTTTTCCTTGAGAAGCTCTGAGTGGAATTTACATTAGCTGTTCGAGCATAGCAATTTGCAACACGGGAAATAGATATTTTTATCAGGTACATTTACACTAAAACAGCTTATTACAGGATGTAAATCAAACCAAGTACCACGACTAACCACTGCATGGGAAATATAAGGATTAAATATCAGATGACCTTGATCAATTTAACTCTTATCCACCTTTAGCCCATCCCCTTACAGTATGTCAGTTTGAAAGTTATAGAAACACAGAGACATTAATAAAAGTTTGAATGGCACATTTATTGTTGAAAAAATATATACAGTAAACTATTAGTTTATCATGCCCCCACACAAATGTATTCCTTTTTGAACAAAAATAAGATTAGGATTTTTTTTGTTGTTGCATTGCTATGGTTTCCTTGAGTAATATAAGAGCTGAAGAAATTGTAATATTTATATTTTATTGGCCTTGCATTTAGAGAAATTCATTAAAATAAATGATGTTGTTTTTGTTATTAGTTACCCAGTCCTTGTTCATATTTATTATATGTTTCTGATTTAAGTGTATACTATTTAGCTTTCTTCATACAAACTGTAATTATAAGGTTTTTTTTTTTTAATATAATAAAAGCATTGTCCAGTTGTATAATCAAGCATTGTACTCCTGCACTCACTTTGTTAATATGGATAGCCTTCACAGAAAATGAATCCCTGACATACATCCCAAATCTGTCATCTTTAAAAAGCAGTATTTTCAGGAAACAGGGACATAAATGATCGTTTCCATGACTTTAACATCTATTATGCATCTACTTGGCTATCGTTAAAAATAATGGAAGCGTAGCCCTTGTTTTAAAGAGGATGTCTAAGAGCTTTCTAATATAAAGATGTGAATCCCAGTGCATGCTAGAAATAAAGGGTTCTTTAAAAATGAGCCACCAAGGATGCTGAATGACACATGCCTTTTATTAGAAGGTATGTACAGTATATGGTTCATACACATATTAATTCTGTTAGACTATACGTCTGCAATGTGGTACCTATGCTGGTTCCATAAAAATATAAAACATATAGGCAGAATTTGAATACAATACAAGATTAACAGTACAAGTTAATTTTAAAATCTGGGAACTCCTTATAAATCATTAATACGTACATGAACAATTAACTATCGTACTGTGCATCTTCAATTTCACACAAAATACCCCCGGACTCTGCAGGTTGTCGATTAGTTTTACTGATTGCTTCAGGAGCATCCACCCTTTGATTAGCATCTGTTGTACAGAGAATAATATTTCAGTCGTCCCGACTGAACAGCAATTTGGCAAGCTTATAGTGACTTCAAGGCAACGATTAAGGTAAAGGTTTGAAGTAAGACTGTAAAATAAAGATTAGGTTTATGTGTAGATGTTCCTGGAACATTTGGCTTGGGGCAAGTCCACAATTTCACATGCAGACACCCCTGAATGAATGAGTGATCACCTCACACCAACTATAAGCTGAAAGTCTATATTTTCAATTTTTAATGATTATGCATAATACATTTCTCCTTGCGCATGTGTAGATACAACTGCCATTTCCTGCACACTGCAGTTTTTTTTGTAACTAAATTATATAATGCACTTATAGTTCTTGCATGAAGGAAAAACACTGTTCCTTATATATTAAATGAAATATTAAATCATATAATAAGCATAAAACTGCTGCTTAGATACAATGGAGTAAATAATAAAATAATAATAATAATAATAATAATAATAATAATAATAATAATAATACACTTGACTATTCAAAGGACAGGAGCAAGGGCTGCATGGAACCTCAGGATTTGAAATAGGAGAAAAGTGCTTTGTGACTTAGAAAAGATGACAGGGTCCCCCCTGGCTCACGAAGAACCTTCCTGGTGGAGGACAAGGCCAGCACGGCTCAGCCTCCAAGGTTGGGAAGTGAGTTTCACCCCCCCGGAGGGAGACCGTTGCAGAGGTGGAGCGGTATACTTGATGGAGGGAACGAAAAAGCAAGACAGAGAATAAGGGTCTGACTTGGGGTTTAAACAGGGGAGGAGCCCTTGCGCCTGCCTCCTGAAGCACACAGAAGATTACAAATAAACTTTAACATCAAACTTATGAAACAGCGCAAGCTCTTATTTCCAGTTGCATGCGCCATCTTATTTAGTAGTAGCATCTACCAAAAAAATACATGACTGCATTTTCATCACTGTCTGACTCAACACTAAACACTGCATCTAGTTATAAAAATATACAGTAGATGCCATCCCATAGACTTTAATGTTAATGGAATTCTGATATTAGCAACTGCATGCTGCTTATTGACATTATTACTAGTTGCCAGTGCTGCAGAGCGCACTTGTATGATTTATGCACATACTTCATGCAGCTTTTATAACACACTGACTTCGCAACTGCGTATTTCTGGCGGACTGAGGCAGAATCGTGGCTTTGAAACTGGCTACGAAGCTGCACGCAAAATTGAGATGGATTTACAGCAGGAGGTGGTACATTATAAAAAGCAGACAACGTTGGACAATTTCTTATTTTAAAATTGTGTTCTTTAGAATTGATTTTAAGTACACCACATATTTTTTATGTTTGCTTTACTCATTGTAAGGACAATTGTATATCGTTGTGTAGTACTATTTGAGCCTACTCCTTTTTTTGTTTTACACACGCGTGAAGTAAACAGTTCTATATAAACATTTTGTTTTTCTCATGTTCATTTTTTAACACTAACATTTAAAACGCATGTATGTCAGTGCCATATTTGTACAACTATAGTATATATCGTTCAATATATATGCACTTGAAAACGGGTGCCTTTCGGTTAATGACATATTTTCGGTTAATGACATATTTTTGCTGGGAACCGAGAGGTTTTTAATAAGCGGCATCTACTGTATATGTTTTTGATGTTTAATTACCCCCACGGCCACTAAGGGAACAAAGAGTGACTTCATCCTGTAGGAAAGGACCGCTGTGGCTTTAAGAAGCATTGTGGTTGTAGCCTTGACAAAGTAAATTCAAATCCCTTTTTTTTTTGAACATATTATAATGTGTCTTGATTTTCTTTTGTTTTGTAACTATCATCTTTTTACAGCTCATCCTATTTTGTGGTGAAAGATTTAATCGGCAGCAATTAGTGAGCTGCATGTTTTCTTTAATTACTTTTTTTGTTTAATTTAAGACCGTAATGTTTAGCTTTTTATTATTTTTTCTTGAAATGACAGATTGAACGTGAATTGTTTAATATACAGAAATGAGTAGGCTTCTTATCAGTTTTTCTTTTCTCTACTGATTTTGTATGTATCTGCTTTCAACTGTCTCTTGCGTGTCTCTTTGTTTTTGGTGAACTGCATTGATTGGTGGGTTGTATGTGTATTCCTCCTGTGGGCTTTTTTGTTTAAATGCGGTTAACAGGAACATTTTCTGAAGCATCCCTTTTGTAGTTTATATTCAGAGTTACTGCTTCCCATTAAGAAGGCTGGTATTCTTTATGAAATCAGCTGTGTGATATACATGATGATTAGCAATGACTTATTTAGAGATCTGTCGCAAAACATGAAGGGCCATAATCCTATGCATTTACTGGCACATTAATACTTTATGAATATGCCTCGCAGTGGGAAGTATTGTAGCTGCTCCCCAGAAGTTAAATAGTTCCATGGTTGCTTAGGTTAGAGAGAGAAGGGGACAGAGAAAAGGGGTATTTAACTCTGTATCTGAACAGTAGTAGTTCATTAGAGGGGCATGAATTTGGGGAAGCTTATCCGTGTTACACAGTCCGATGCTTCACCTATGAGCTTCAGTCCACAATGCAATGCTAATAGACTTCCTCCCATCACTTCCTCTCTGTCAGCTTTGAGGAGTCTTTTGAGAAACTGTTTTTTTTTTAATAGTTAGAAAGCAAATAGTGAATAAAGCAAAAACAACAACAGAGAACAATTGAGAACACATACAACAGGATATTAAACAGCTAAGAAATGAAATAATCAGAAAATATAGACGGGATCAAATACATATTCAGCAATAAGTTCTTCCTCATCCCTCAGATGCTGTTATTTTCTTGTAGAAGGCTGGCCAACCTGAACTAATGCTGAAAAGGGTCCACTTTGGTTAATGAAGCTGTTCTCTTGTATTCGTCAAATGCATCACCAGAGGAGGGCAGAAAATGAATAACAAACAAGTTAAGTAAAGCAATTCAAAAAGCTCTGCTTTGCGCTGGGTACCAGACCTTGTTGGACTTTTTAATTGCTTGGATTTCGCTGCTGTTAACATACTGTTGCTTTTGTAATGAATTATTGAATCCGCGCTCTCGAGAAAATGGAAATGATATCAGCTCTTGTTTCTGCTGAGATTTACATCCTGCTGATTTACTGCAGGCCGGTTATGGCATTTTAAATGAGTTATGATGGGCTCTTTGTTCATATCATCAAAGCACCACTTTTAAATTATATTCCCTTTCTGTCTTTGTGTCCAGTAACAAAAAGGTTGAAGTGACAGAGCTGTAATTACTATATGTCTTTTAGGGCCAGCTTGATTCAGGCAATGAACTGCTGAGGAAGATACAATCTCCCTTAAATTCTACTGTTTTCAGATTTAGGTTAGAGCAATCACAAGGACCATTACCTAAATGGGAGATAGTGAGTATCTAATGACTACTTGTGAAATATTATAGTTTCAGCTCCATGACTGACTAATCTGTTACCACTAATCTATTATAGTGTATCCCTACCAATGGGGATATAGTGGAGGATATCCAATTGTAATAAAAGGCACCACAAGTTATTGAAAGTATCAGAAACTGGGGATATGTGGAGTCTGTTTGTCTTCATGTCAATTTTAAATGTATAGTATTTTGAGAAACAGTTATTCAGTTTTGATGAAATTTGGTAAGGACATTTTTGCTACATGTTATTGGGACCATTAACATCTAGGGATATATGGAGTCACCTGTCTGTCAGTCTGTCCTTCATTTTTGCATATGCAAGAGAACAGCCCATTTTGATGAATCTTTGCAGTCAGTGGGCAGTTCTTAAAGAATTCGCTCAGGAGCTTACACCAGGCATTCAGAAAGACTGCACAAAATGCTGATCAGGAAAAATTAAAAAAAAATGGTGAATCAATAGGGATTTCTTTGCAGCAAATTTGTAACTAATTAGAATTGGTAATCATTGAGGAATAGTCACGTATCTCTCCTGGCTTCTCTGGCTCCTCATGGTGGCCATTGTCAGTATTGAGGCTAATGCTCCTAATTTGCTGTTCAGCCCTGGTTTGCAATTGTATCCATTTAAGTATGCGTTGTAACAGTCCATGTATTCTGTCAGTTTAACGGTTTGTCAACCCGTTCTCCACTGTCAGCTTTAATCCCACTGAGCCTTGCCGGTAGCTGCTTCAAATATTATGTTTTATGAATGGGCATACTATTTTAAACATTGTGATCTACATTGTATATTTGTGTTTCTTGCTAGAATATTTAATACAAAAATGATGGTATAATACTTCTGTTGTTTTTATTTTATTTATTTGACTATTGTCTTCCATAGCCTAAAGTGATAACCCTCAATTGTGATTGAGATATTTCAAAAGCAATAGTAGAGTTGCAAACTGTATGCCCCATTGTGCTTCTAACTAGAAAACTGACATAGTCAAGTGGGTCAAAACTAGTTTCATGGATATTACCCTTTTTATATATATAAAAGTGGGGTATACCATGTTAGATTTGATAAATTGAAATATATTCATAAATATTGAAGATCCTGATACTAATGTGATGCAGCCATCTGACATTTCTTTTTTCACATAGCTTAAATCAGATAGAAATTCACCCTATAAAATATACATACTGTATATAGGGAGGCATAATATATGTATATTATTCCTACTTCCTGTATATATACAATACACTTATGTATGTGTAGAGTATATGCAGAGCATTGTCAAATGACAGACTGGAATGAGGAAACCTATTCAGTGCCAGGCAGTTAGGATTCTGCTGGCAAAGACAAGGTAAAGTGAGGTATAGCGAAAAAATCAAATAACTCAATATAGGAGCAACAGAACCCATAAAACACTCATAGTGATTGCAAACATCATAAAAAGTGCAGTAGATATATTTTAAATCAATTACAATTACATTTAATGCTACTTTAATGAATTATATATGCCACACACATTTGATCACCAGTCTAGAAGGGAAGTCTAATACCAAACGTCAAAAGTGAAATCACTGTATTAATTTGTAATGGCAAATGTCAAGTGGTACAGTACTGACCGACTTCAGTGAGGGTGCCGCGTGTCATTCCAGCCTGGACACAGCAGAACAAATGTTGTAAGAAAGTAAGATAGTTGTATTTGTTTAAATGTTGGATCTCTGATGAGTGAGGTATAGAGAAACCCCCGTGCTGTTCACTAGATCACAGAGAGAGACATAACACTGCCATTCCCTCATTACGGCTCTTACTCCTGCAACTAATACATCCTAATAAATTATCTATGGAGACGGGGTGAGATTTCTTTCATCTTTTTGGTATTTTATTGAATTAAACTGTCTAACGGCAGAGCAGTGGGGAGTCAGATCCCCTCCTTCTCGCACTGCACATCTACATTTTGTTTTTCTCAAATTTGAGATCCGTGTGGCTGAAATCCACAGAGGGGATTGATGTCTTTAATAGAGAAAATGCATTATGCATGATTGTTAACCCCTGCATTAGCTAACATGTATACATTGGTTGGTTCCCCTTACAAAGAAACTCTACTAGTAAACTCTGGTATGAGTGTGTAGTATCTGCACTGAACACATTGGAGTCCCTGCTTCATTACCACTAGTTCTAACCCCGGTGGTCTTGAACTCCTCTCTGTCCAAATATCTATTTAAATCAACTTCTTCCAAGTTGATAAAAGCAGTGCTGCTGCATTCAACAGTGTCTTATAGTAATCCATAAAGGAAATATTATGAAAATATACAGACTTATTTGCTACACAATATTACGGTATTCAATTGTAATGCTGGAGCCATACACAGTATACTATTAGGAACTAAAAATATATATATATAAAAGTTGGTCATGTAATTAAAATTAGAACCACATACAAAGTTATTAATCTTTAATGGTAATGCAGTGGCACTAATGATATATTTCAGTTAAATGACAATACAGCTGTTCAGAACTAGCCTTATAAAGGTTTACCGGAGTACATTTGCACAGTAAATGACCAGTTTTCCCATGCCTTTCCAATGCATTTGCCATATTTTTTTATATGCTTTACCATACCTCTCTGCGTTTCACAATGCTTCCCTAAGCTTTACCATGCTTTCACTGTTCTTTATTACACTTTGCTATGATTTTATTATGGTAAGCTTTTATATGGTTAATGGGGACAGGAGAACCAATAGGGAGAGCTTCAGTGGTAACATTTTCACATTTTGTTCAAAACCATTGTGTTGCCATTGCTGGTTATGCTAAAATAAAATAAAAAATAAAAAATCATGGTACAGTAATATAAAGAATCCCAAGGTCTTTTTTTCAGTAAAGGTTGTTCATTAAATTTTATTTTCACTGCACCTTCAGGTTTTCGTTGTTTCCCTCTGATCAGTCCAGCAATAATCTCATTCGAAACATTCCGATTAGATATATACAGCGCTCCACACATCCCTCTTTATGTCAGTCTGTCAAGTTAAGTTGTAATGTTTACAAAGGTCCAGCATTTCCAAGACATAGCTTAACCTCTGAGGCAGGCACTTAGGAGTAAATCATTGTGATTGATTTAGAAGATACACATTCTGGAGGAATGACTTAATTAGCTCAGCGGCCAGCGTGATACTTTTACTGGGAGAGACGCACAGGAGAACATATGGAGCCGTATAAGAAATATGAAATTGCAAAGACATCTCACCAGTAGGTTCTTGGCTGCTTTCGTTAGCAGGAAAACTAAGTATAGAATTACGTTCTGTTCCGTAAGGTTAACAGCATTAGAAACTGTAAGTCCGGAGTGAGTGAAACTGAGATATTCCGCGTGTATCATGTATATGTATCCACTTAAGCTCTAAATCTATGCCATGATGTGTCAAAGTGGTGATCAGGGCGACGCAACAGCAGTTACAAGAAGTGTCCACTGCCACATTGTTTTAATCTCTGACCATCAATGATGGAGGTCTTTTTCACTTACTTTATGATTACAAACCATTCAATTAAAAGAGCCACCAGCCTTACAATTTTGTTAAACAGAATTTCAAAAGCATACATTAATAAACAAAAGCAAATGTTCTACCTTTAGAACATTTGTTTCAATTAATCAATGAGTTGCTTCGAATGCAATTGCTCCTAAGATTATGATAAATAATAATAAACACATAGAATAGAATAATCTCTTTACATTGATCTCTTTCTGAGACAAAAGATATTAATGAATCCTTTACTAAAACCACCTTACAATACTTGGTAAGAGGGATCATGGCTTCACTGAATGTATTATGTGAGAATGGTTCAATAAATGATTAAAGCCTTGATTGTTTCTATCATGTTTCATTTTCTTTAACTGACCTAGTCATTTCTTTAAACGGTTACCTGTTCTGTTAAGTGAGGTGTAATTCATGCGTATTGTTGGATCTGTTATTATGCTGTAAATGCATAAAAAGGGACCTAATTAATGCCTGTCTGCTTGTCATGGCTGTTTTGAAGTTCACCCTGTATACAGCTTTAGAGAACACCAGTGTGGGCAGACAGCAAGGTAGGATACTGACAGATTAAGACCATCTATTTCGGTAATAGTATCGTACTAAAAATGCTTTGCCTAGTTTTTTTAAATTCATATTTAAATAACAGTTGTTAAGATTATCCCACACAATGACAATTTAACTGTATAGAGTTTGCCCATAATCGTATGGTAATCATTGTAGTTCCTCCACAAACTTTCTATTATCTTATAAGCTCCCCTTGGCCCCTTGTTCATCTATATAGATAGAGTTGATTTTCTTAGTGATTTAAACTGTGGGCCCTGGGTCCCCCCCACTTTAACCTCTGGCTACTGTGCTGTAGCAATTAGCTAACTGCTTAGGTTAAAACCACAGACATGTCTTCTATGGTTTATAGTTTTTGGTTTGTGCATACAGTATAAATATTCAAAAGAATGTGGTTATTGAGTAGATCTATTCAACCCTTTCAACTAAGGGGTTCGGGTGTTTTAGCTGAAAGCCATGTTTTTTTTTCTCTGGCAACCCCCAAAACGGAAGCATACAGTACTCTATAGATTTGACATACAAATGCAATACAAATAGATTAAACTAGATTTTGACAAACAAGCTAATAAACAATAGTGCATCGAAGGTTTGACAGTGGAATAAAGCCGGAAGCGAGACTAAAATCGTGAAAGTTGAATCAGCAGTGCGTTTGAAACAAACCCAAGCCAACATTCTATCGATTCAAAAAGCATTTGTTCCAAACTTAACTGCTGCTTATATTCAAATCCTTAATTAATTTGACATTCAAAATGCCTTCCATAGGGAGTTAAATAGACACATTATCATCAATAATTCTTAAAATTACATGAAGAAAAGGAGGGTAGTACACGTTTATTTTCAGACGATTTTATTGAAACTATCATTGGGGGCTTTGTCTTTTCTAACTTTAAAGTGTATTTCATTACAGCTGAAAGAAAATATTGGTCGAACACTATATGCATTATCAAGTTACTATTCTTTGTGAAAAGTAGGCTACCTGTAGTTTATGCAATTTCGTTTGAGCTCGTTTATCTCCGCCTGTTGTACAACACAACTTAAAAATGGGCCAGCAGAAATCCCAATGGAAGGTTCAAACAGCATTCTGCATCTAAAAAAAAATGTAATCTTAAATAAGCTATAACGAATGGCATTCGTTATAGCTTATTTAAAACACGAAAACACGAAAACGCCTCGGGGCGCCAGTGGTCACACATATGTTCAAAGGAGATAGAAATACGTTTATTTTTTATGTTTTAGTTCCTTGGTGACCGGAGGGGAACGTGTGTGTAACTAGAGCTGTAATTATTAATGACGATTGCTGATTAATGGGAACACATTCATTTCAGCGGCTCATTCCACAGGTGTGCTTTGCTTCATTAGTATGGCGAGCTTTCGGGGGTAAGAACAGATTTTGGGGACGGCCGAAGAATTAGCTGGATACTGGGATCGCCACTGTGTGTATGAGTTATCGATATTTTAACGAGAAAGGAGCTACAGTTTAAGCGGTGTTGGAAAGAGGGAGTAAGGAGAAAGAATGCACTTCTTGCAAGCACAATTCAGGAGGAAAATCTTTAAAGGTACCGCTTAAGCTAATTGGTTAATGTTTTTATTACGTTCTATTTAGTTTGATTTGAAGCCGCTTCCTGTGTAGATGCAGTGTTATTAAATGCATATCTTTCCTCCCCCACTCAGGATTTAGATGCATGCTGCTATACTTAATATGTGGAGAGATATAGATACAGTAACTACTTTGCAACCTCTCGACAAGGCATTTACGACGTCCAGGTTGATTAACTTTGGAAGTGAAAAATTAATAACTATTACTAATGGGAGTTACTGTGGTTGCACACGTGACAGTTTTACCAATAACCGCGCGTACTGTCGTAATGCAAATCGATGTTTTTGTCGTGTTTAATAGTAATGGGTTTGCTCTTGCGTAGCGGTGTTCTGTTATTACTGTTTTATGAAAAACATTTCTGGCACAACACTGCTTATTTTGTATATTAAAAAATGGCACAATTTGCATTTGCGTATTTGGTATGGTTTTGTCATCCAGTTAAAACTCGCAGCATGTAATAAACAGATTTTAAATGTGGGGAATGTAAAGTAATTCTTAACACGTTGGCATGGAAAATAGAATATGCTGCAGGCCTGTTTCTTGCAGGAGCTGTCTGTTTACCGTCGGGGGGCTCCAACCCACTGAAATGAAGCTGACCTTAAATAATATACTGGTTCGTATGACTGATGGGCATAATAGTGACAAAACAGCGGGGTTGGAAAGTTTGCTGCATTCTGAAATGACCTGGTTATATTCTTGCTGTGGCAGCACAGTTTGTCAGGTTTCAGGACACTAATGCAAATGTCATCGTTTTAATCCCACTGTATCCAATAAGCCTGCACTGGGAATGGTAGAAGTGGCACTTAACCTGTATAAAGCTGTCTCACTGTGATTGGTCATCACAGGGCTGGAGTCACACTTTGATTGGTTGATTCTTCATCTAATGCATTTCTGTAAAAAGGTTGTTGCCAGTATTCTCCTCTGCATAAAATGTCTTGATCCTAGAAAACACCAGATTCTTTTTCATACTCCAATGTTGATAAAACAAAAATGACATTCCTTAGAACAAGTCTGTCAGAAAAGCCTGAAGTTGGTTCACACACTGTGAATGTAGCTCACAGTATCTGACTTTGGATGGTCTTGTCATATACAGTAGCTTGAAGGCTATATCTTGGGAACCACTTGTCCGATTTTGATGAAACAATGCAATGCAAATGGGTTTTATCTTGAAGCTATTCTTCAGGTATTGTTGGTAATGGTGATGTAATGGGATCTCCAATGTGTTATACTACTAATGTGTTTGGATTAAAATAGATCAATCAATGACCTATTAGTAATCCAGTGATTAGTCAGTGAATCCTGAAGGGTAATTGTATACAACTTATTATTTTATTATTATTTATTTCTTTACAATTGTTACAAGATATCACATTATTTTTTTACATACAATTACATAATTTATTATACATTATTTTTTACATACAATTCCCCATTTATACAGTTGGGTTTTTACTGGAGCAATCTAGGTAAAGTACCTTGCTCAAGGGTACAGCAGCAGTGTCCCCAACCAGGGATTGAACCCACGACCCTCTGGTTAAGAATCCAGAGCCCTAACCACTACTCCACACTGCTGCACAACTGCACTTAGGATCCGGTGCCCTTTTAATAGAAGGGTAAACATTACAGCAATATTTCTGTACCTGTACATATCTTTAACCTTTTCACCACCCCCTAATCATTGTGTATTTCAACTTTTAGTAGCTTCAAATATTTTTGGCCACTTTTGCCTTTTTATATTTTTTTGCAATCATGTTTGGGGGTTCTTTTCATCCATCATGGAGTTACTCATTTTTTTTCTCTGTATCTGTCTTTACCTGTCACAATTCTAACTGCATAGGACTGACTGACTCAGCCCTCCTAATTCTATTCAAACAGTGTTCTATGTGTATTGACGTATGGTTTGAATGGAATGAGGCAGCTATTCAGTGCAAAGCAGTTAGAATTCTCTAGACAAGGTTAAAACCAGGCAAGGACAGCTACAGAGAAGCATGATAAAAACTCAGTAATGGACTACGAGGACCCAGAATTACTCTCAATGATCTCAAACCTCATACAGTTACACCTGAATACTCTTTCAGTGTTCTTCACTTTTGACATGTTGGAAAGAGCCTCACGATTGAACAGGCCTCTAGTTCATGCTAGGTCGCAGGTATTGTTTTGTACAGATCACTCCACTCAACACATGCAATTGTGAGGGTCTGGAACCAACTCCCCAGTAATGTTGTTGAAGCTGACACCCTGGGATCCTTCAAGGAGCTGCTTGATGAAATTCTGGGATCAATAAGCTACTAACAACCAAACGAGCAAGATGGGCTGAATGGCCTCCTCTCGTTTGTAAACCTTCTTATGTTCTTAATTAAAACAATTAATCATGCTACAGTTTTTCTTGGTGGGCAAACCAGACTAGCAGCACTGTGATTAAACTTTTTTTTGTTTTTAAAGTTAAATATATATTTTAAATGACAGCTGAACTTGAAAAAAGTGAGGGAGAAAAAAACAACAACTTGTATTTAAGTAGAGCAGCTGTTTTTCCTCAGACATAAAAGTGAAGAAAATAAACAGCTGAAGAATTTGGCTCCTCGAAGAGCAGGAGCTTTGGCAGTTTCAAGTTATTTTCACTTGTTTGTTTTCCTTTGGAACCGAGCCATGCTGCTGAAGTTTGGCAAATTATTTTTTCTTCTATGTTTGTTGTGTTGGCTGATTCATTTAGGATGGATTTTCCCCACTTTTATCTATTGGAGCAATTCCGTAATGACCCAGGTGCTAAATGAACCCAGCAATAAAAATAAAAAATATTCCATTGAACATGAACCTTATGTTTCAGGTTAGGCTGTTGACCACAAGAAGGCAGTATAGGACTACCACATGAGAGACCAAAGTGACCAGAAAGTTTCACGTGAAAGTGACACCTCCATATATCCCTAAGAATGTCCTTAGCAAGTTCTATCAATTAACCAATACTGTATTTCTCTCAATATACCCCCCAAATTTGCATACTCTCAGTGCAAACTTAATGTGTCATCACAATTCGAAGTATAGTTCTCTATTTTATTTGTGAGTGTTCTAGGATATTGTGAAGGTTTTCATGTTGTTTTTTTTTAAAATTTTGCATACTTTTTGACTTTTTGAAAAGCCTTTCTTTCTGCTGTCCCTTACAGAAATAATAATAATA
This sequence comes from Acipenser oxyrinchus oxyrinchus, assembly GCA_030684275.1. Lineage (NCBI taxonomy): Eukaryota > Metazoa > Chordata > Actinopteri > Acipenseriformes > Acipenseridae > Acipenser > Acipenser oxyrinchus. The sequence goes on from CM060264.1 coordinate 9,204,894, forward strand.
ATAATAATAATAAAACTAGTTTCAATAATTGACCTCTACTGATTTCTGTATACATTTACCTGTCGGTGCACTGTCCCAATACTTATTTCAGTTGGTTTACATTCCCCTGCGCATAGTTTTTACTGCTAGTAATTACAGCTGTAGCAGTACTGTTTACATCTCTGTTCTAGCACAGGAAGCAATACAGAACATTTTGTTATACATGCTTCTGTTATATAAATAAAAATGTTACACAAAACTCTCAAAGAATGGATGTGTCGGTAAAAAAAAAAATATATGGAACAACTTTCGGTATCAGATAAGTCTGCAGAAGGCGGTCATGCTGTTGTATGTCTTCAGGCCAGTGTGCCTCAAAAAAAACAACAGGTTGGGCTTTGAAATAGACACTGGGGAGTCTACGGCCTACATGGCAATTGGAGGGCCACATATGCGATTCGTGAACAGGTTCAGAACCCTTCTGTTGATGATTTGTGGATTGAGCTTGCTTTAACACCAAAAGGTCTGAAGTTCAAATCCCCCATCTCCACTGTGTTTGTGATAGTAATGAAGTTCATAGAGCTCTGGCTAGTTTCTGGCTTGTTCGAGCTGTCACATTTCCAGGTGATTTAGTGTGCGAACAGCAGGGTTTTACTTTTACACCTATTGTATGTAGAACTCAATTACAGTACAGACTTGCTCTAAATCATCATTAATAAGTTAAATCAGAGATTGTGCTGGGAGCCAGATTTATGCACAAACACAGCAGGAAATGCATACTTCAAAGCTTCAAAGTGTGTTAACAACCTTCTTTCATTGCAAGCTGGTGTGATGTAGCCTGGCATTGCAATCCCTAAGGAAAGTGTCCCAAGAAACACAAACGGTTTTAATGAGTGAAGTCATTAGCTTCCTGATTTTTTGTGGTGGTAATTTAGAATTGGATGAAGTACTCTAGTTCAGCATCATTGAAGTATTTCAAGGGCAATAATTACAATAAACTTGGAGAGGAATAACTTTGGGATTTGATACCGCAGATTACTTGCTGGTGTTCCTACATAGTAACTAATTGTTTTTAGAGTTAAAATCATCAGAAATGGATTTCTTGAGCGGCTCACCTAGTGAAGACATGACCACATGGTGTGCAGCAAGTCTTACAGTCCGGCGAGTGCAGGTTAGAATGGTGCCTGTTCAAAGTTGCCAGTCTTCACTGGGGGTTGCACAAGTGGACATAGCAGGGCTGGCCTGTCGAGCTCCAGAGGCTCGTGGCTCGACAATCTGCTCTTAAACTAAGCTCCTAGGTGGAAGTGGGTTGTTTGTGGAATCAGAGAATACCCACTGGGGAATCACAGTGGTGAGGGACTGTATTTGGACACATTCTATACGTGTGAAATGTTTTTTTGATAACCTGTCATGTGTTTTTCTGTTCATTTTTAGTATGATTCTCATGAATACAATTTTGAAGTTAGGAAATTCACATTATGCACTGGGAAGAACCTGTTTGTGATTAGAAATTGCTGATCTGGTGAATTCCCTATTGGGTTGTGATGAGACTTGTTCAGGACATTCATTAACAATAGAGTACCTGTGAGGATACATTAATTAACCTATCTATGTTTCTTGTGTCTCATTTGGAATTGGGCTGTGATCCCTCAGTATTTCATTTGGCCTTGTCTGTTTTTAGTTCTAAGAACCAGATACCAAAGGAATGAATTGTTATTGTTTATTAAGCATCATTGCGAGGAGACCTTTACAGTACTGCTTTATTCTGTTCTATCTCAGAGTTCTGTGACAGGTGGTGTCCACATTAAATGAACAATTTCACTGCTGCACTGTTTTAACCTCCTGGGTAGATCAATGAAACTGATCTTTTTCACATTTCCATTTTGCTTTATGTTTACAAACCCTTCAATCTGATATGACATCCCCCAGGGATGCTTTGTTTTTTCTTCACAAAAAAATGAAACACTGACCCCTTTGGGTGAAAAGCTGCTACTCTTGGGTTGCAGTATTTTTGTTCATTGTGTGCCATAGAGCTTCTGACTGGGTTGAGGCCCGGGCTATAGAGGTGGTAGTTGGATTTGCCTGGAGTCAGATGTTTTATCAGTGTTGAGTATTGCATGAAAGCTGACAGATCAGACTGAATGTCTTGCAGAGCAGAATGCCTTCAGTTGAAGTCAGCCATTTCGCCTCAAGCTAGGAATAAGTGATCCTTTTCTTGTGTCATGCTTGGGTCAACAGTCCAATTTTTAACCACTAGCATGCCCCAGGGAAAAAAGGATGATTTTCGGTTTTGTTTTTATGTATTCATTTAGATGTTTTTTTGTAATCCTATTTTGTTTTTCAAACCAATTTGAAAAGCCCAATTTATATGTCTCTGCTCCTGCTGTCAAGCAACCCCCGAATGACAGTCCCAAGCAACTAAACCTTGGAAGCAAGGTCCTAGCCTGGCAGTCTGCACCTAGATTTGTTGGTCGTCCGACCGTTAGCGCCAAGGCCTCCACTCAATTCGGAAGCGCCACAAAAATACGATTCACAACCATGCATGCATGATCTTGCACCCCAAATGGTGATGCTTTACAAGGCACTTGCGACTCCATTATCTCATTTTAATAATACATTCCACACATTCATATAAGACATGTTAATTAGAACTGTGACTTCTTGAATACTGTAATATGAATGAAACATCTTGACGGTGGCAATTGAATTTATTTTATTCCCCTGCATCTGGGTGGCCAGTAATAACCCTTCACATCAACCAGGCTTTGCATATCATCAGCGGAGGGATTTAATTTCCTTTTGAGCTGCAGAAATCCCAATTTCATTATTCTGAGATCCTGAAATGCGTACACTTCAAGTCTGCCTTTTTCGCTTGCAGCTTGGCCACAAAGGCTATTACTTTTCATTTTTTCAGAACTGGAAATCAACTAGATGCCAAGGGTTGTACGAGATTGTAGTTATCAGGCTGGAAATATAAACATGTTTGACTTCATTGAAATGCAGTGATGGGGTTATTTCTTTATATTGCCTTTCAACTACAAACCTGGCAATAAGACTGAAATGTCATTCTACAATATTTGAGAGGTCAGATTCTCATTGGCACATGGGTGTCAATCTTAATTTTACAGAGGGTCGTATTATATGTTTTTATATTTGATTACTTCAATATAAACTTCTTTTTTTTTAGCCTGTTTTCATTTTTTTCCCCTTGACCTACAGTTGTGCTGGTAGATGACATGCATAACCTCCTCTTGCTGCAAGTAGAGCTGGAGCATGGTCCGTTTTTAAATTGAGATTGACAGGGTGGGGAGAAGGCAGGAGTAAGCTTGTGTAGTGTATACATAAAATGGAAAGCTTGTTTGTAATTAGTTCACATATAGGAGAATTATGGCAAATTTTGCAACCCCAGTAGCGAAGCCATTACATTTACAGCTTTTGCTATTGTAAGGATTCAGTTGACTTCGATCAGATATGTACGTTGAAGCGTTTCTCAGCAAAACTGAACTAAACGATTGATACTCACTTAGGTTTGAACATGTACAGTATATGATTCTGAATAAAGATGCAGGTCTTGGAAGCGCTTATTGGGTTTAAGACATGAGAGACATGGCAGACCATATAGTGGAATATTCCAGTGATCTGTCGAAGCTGTCACTGGGAGGTAAAACTGTTACAGGTGAAAGAGAATAATTCTGTACTGTCACATCAAAGCAAGCTCAATGTTTAACCTGTCTTGACGTTCTATTGTAATGGAAATTGCAGACACTTTGGAAACCAGCAAATCAGATTGCTGCCTAAACGCAGTCGCTGATAGTTAAAGTGGTTGTTTTACCTGTGCTGTACTGCTTGTTCGACAGCAGTCTTGTTCTTTCTTGGTTTTATTTACTACCGCAAAGTGGATTTTGTTATTTCCCAGTTGGAACAAAATGTGTGGATAGACTGTGCAGTCATGTGGCTGTGCGATACACACCAAATAAAATAACAAATCATGACTAACTACTTGAACGCACGCTGTTTCTGAGAAACACTCATTACTAACAAGGGATGGACAGGTTTCCAGCACAGCTGTTCTGTCTGTAAAGTATGGATTAAACACAGTGCTGTGACATCTAGCATTTAACATGTCCAGCACTAAAATACTTTTAGTGTTCAACACATTCAGTAATGGCAAATGCTTGTAGTAGTGTGTTTTGTTACTCATTTTGTGGCCCCATACTGTTGTTGCTGAAATTTAAAGTGACAATGTTTCATTGTGATGGAGTTCTTTCTAGTAGAGTTTTATATTTTGCACTGAAAGCATTACTCCAGTCATTTAATGTTTTTGCATATTTCGTTAAACGGTTTGACTAGCGCTTTTAAAATCTTGATAGCAACAATTTTGATATAAAAGCATTTCATATTAAAAATACTGTATAGGCAAAAGATCGTAAACCTCTCTAAAGACAACATAGTTGGGTATTGCGTTACATAATATTGGCACAGTGCATAAGAACAAAAGGGACTGGACTAATAATCGTCTAAATTCCTCCTTTACGCATCAGTAAATTATCAAATTCTGGTACAATTTTTCCTTTTCTAGAATTGTGAATTCCATTAGCCTTTTTTGCTGTTGGAGCAGTGCTGTTCAGTAGCAAAAATACACTGATTTTACTATAATAGAGATACAACATTAGAACATGGTGTTGGAGCCTTCTTAATGGGAGAAGCATTGAACCTTTATCGGATTTGATCTGATGATGTGCAACGTCAAGTATTGTTCAGAGGCAATCAACAGCTTCTTCGCTCTGCAATCAAATGACTTGTATTTATATAATGCTCTGTCCTTCCAACTCAAATTCATTATTCCAAAGAGGATGCTGTGTTGCTGCCATGGAGTTCAAGGTGGGGAAGGTTAGCGGGTGTAGGGGAAGGCTTGAGCCATTCTCCAGATGAAACCACCTCCTCAACCCCATGCCCTTCACACTGCGGCTGACTCTCCCTGCTCTTCACTGTTCACCTCTCTGTTCTGTAATTGGCCCCAGAAGGCACGTCCACAGTGGGTATGGTGACAGAATAAGTTATTGTTTCTATAGGGTCTAACCCCCCTCTGAATGACTAGATAGCTCGGACTGTAGAAGGAACATTGTGCAATTGCATATTCCCTCAGGATCTAACCTTGTGGATAAAGAGATGTTGTAACAGGACTAGAATCAGATGAGAAATACAGGTGCATACATATTGTGTTTGTACCCAGGCTGAGATGTTCTTGTTGGAATGGGTTGTGGGATTTAATGAGCGGCCTGGAAATTGGATTGTCTTCTTTTGAAAAGAGAAAATCCCATCTTAATATTTAAACATTTTGAAACGATCAACTTTAGAGTGCTCAAGAGACATTGAAATACATTATTTAGTTTTCCATTTATTTCAAAATGTTGACAAATGGCTGTATGCTTGCCACATGGGTGTTGCACAATACTCCAGTTCCACCCCCACCCCTCCACAAACATTTGACTGTCCCTATTTACGAGTCCTACATGTTGTTTTATCTCTTTATTTTGTTAAACCTCCTTGCTTTCTCTTTCTTGTGAATAGTCAGCTGATTAGCAGCTGTGTCCTGACGATAAAGACAGGCCTGTTATTATAAAGGGTGTCATTGTTCAGCGAGAAGTTCCATTCTATAGGAAGACCTTTGTGGTTCCATGTATTGTGTTTAATTAGCAAGGAGTCTGTGATGCCAATTGCATAAATCAATAACACTGCAATTACTGGTTTTGTCTTACTATAATTGCCACCATGCTATTGACTTGATGTTGTAGCTTAAATGATTCTTTTGAATATTTATCTTTAAATATCTGTGCCGAGAGGGTTATTCGCAATGTTGCATATAATATATTTTTTCCATCCAAAATATATACTCTATTTATTTATTTGAAATACCCAAACTGATATATTTTGGTATATACACCTCCAGAGCCATTTTTATGATGTAAAAATTAAGCAGTAAAATTTGGAAAATAATTTTCTAAAACAAAAAGAAAAAAATAAGTCAAACTAAATCCAATCCTAGTTTGTGGGTCGTTTTTTTTGTCTAAACCTCCTGTTTCTAGATGGCTTGTTTTCATTCCCATTTCTGTACTTGCAGTGAGGGTGACAATATGCTAGCCTGAATGCAATTCGAAATGTGATCTTGTCTTTCGATAGCTAATTGATGCAAAATGTGTGACTAACTTGAGTTGTTATTTTAAAGCCTGGCTGAAGGTAGAAACTTTGCCTTTTCAAATGCTTCTGCCTTATCCTACCTTAAATGCATCAGGTAGCGTTACCCTCAGACTTGCACTATTCAGACAGTGTGTCCAAAAAGATTTTAAATATTATAAAGTAGTTGAAAGTAGTTGAAATATGGCATAGCCATTTTAAAGAGGAGTCATTGGTTAGGGCTTACAGTCACTTCTCAAATCGATCCTGACAAAGACCTGTTGGGTTGAAACGTGTAGTTCCTTTTTCTTTGTTTGCTCGGTTTAGTAAGAAATATGTTTGAACTAATAACATATTTTTTTAAAAGACTACAGTAAATCTTGTCCTGATTTTGAATGTGCGACCAATTGGTCTTTTGGATTTCAATCTATAAATCAAGGTTGGTGGATTGATTTGAGAAGTGAGCATAAGCCCAAACAGACTTTCTTTTGTTTTAATATACAATTGCCTTATATGGTCGGCACCTCATTGAGGTTAAGCATTGCAGTGCACAGATGTTCTTTTATCTAAACACACATATATATATATATATATATATATATATATATATATATATATATATATATATATATATATATATATATATATATATATATATAGCTTGGTGAAATTAGTAAGAGACACCTACAGTGTAAATGGTATGTTTAGTGTAATTTTTTTGCTTGCGGTCTACACTCACTACTGGACTCGCAATGATAGTCTAAATTTACTTTTGGTCAAAATGTATGGGACGGGGGTAGTTGGCTTGGGACCTGTCTTTGCACTCCCGTTGGTGAGGAAGGAGAATGGATAATGTTGGTCAGTTGCCAGAGGAGTCCAGGCAGAGACATCCAGACTGGGCTTTTGCCTCCAGGGTCCTGTAGCTTAGGAAGCATTGGTTGCTTTGGCAAGACTGGATACAAAAAGACGATTAGTTTGACAGCAGAACGGAGGTGGCCGGGTTGAGCAATTCAAATTTAGACATTTCAAATTGAGTAAAAAAAAATTATTAATAATAATAATAATAATGCTGTCAATCTAGTGTTTTGTGGTAATAAATGCCACCTAGGATTATTTTGGTGTTGCAACCAGACAGATAAAGTACTGTACTGCTTTATATATATATATATATATATATATATATATATATATATATATATATATATATATATATATATATATATATATATATAAAAATTAAAAAACACATACAGTGCTGTCATCCAATTTTGAAGCATTTACTTTCAAGAAATATACACAGTTGTGCATATGGTTTTTGTTTTAGACAGACAAGAACCAAAACATCGAGTGGAAGGAAAATGCCTTTGTTATACCATTTTTAACAATGACCCCTGAGAGATGGGGAAGACCAATAGGCCTGCATCGCACATGTTCACATGCTGCCCCAAAGATACACTCAAGCAAGCGTGTGCTGCTTTGAAAGTTGCAGAGACTGCTTAGAATATTAGCGCTAGGGCAACTATGGAGCTTTGTAGCTGACATGACAACATATAAGGGAGCATTATCATTCATACACATGACAGTAGATATGCTTGCACTGTATATGTCACAATAATGAGCTGTAAACCTGTAATGGAGAGAGACTCGAATTACACTTGGATAAATACATGCGCTGTCCCCCATAATGGAGAGTAACATAAAACAACCAATTGAACTAGGATGTAGCAATATTACACAGTGAGTGTTTTACATTTTAAAAGGCTGCTGCCTGCATCAACAGAATTGTAACCTGCACAAAATGAAATTTTATTTTATTTTTTAATTTTTTAAATGCGCCACTTTGGGTAAGCATTTTATTGCTTCAATTATTTTTTATAGCAACTGGGAGTGCTAACCACATTTAAACCCTGCCCGTTGATAAGTCTGCAGATTTGTGAGACGCATGGAGCTGTAAATAAGTGATGTCAAGAGATGCGTGTGTTTTTGTATTGTATCAGTACTTGAATGCTTGTTTGAAAGTTGACAAAAGCAGGGAATAAAAACAACAACCTCTGAGTGCCGCTAAAGCACACTAATTATGTTCCCTCACTGTAGAAACTGCCTACAACAGTAGGCATCCTCTGATCCCAAAACCAAGCCAATTGCGTCTTTCGCACCCAGGAGTGTGACAGCAGATGTCGGTTAGCTTCCAGCTCCTGAAGGACAAAGGCCAGCCCTGCAGGTGTCTGCTTTCAGCTCAACTGAAATCAAAGTCGCCATAGTTACGTATTTATTCTATCTTGATGTCCTTTGAAAAAAGCAGAGGTAGTGGTGTAACATTTCTCTTGGAGAAACCACTGTGCCGCCTTCATATTGAATTCCCTTTCTCGGGGGTTATCAGTGAAGCAGAGGAGGTATTTTATGTCCTGTGAGAATCATGCTTAACACAGCCTTTTACACATTAAATCATCCCTTCCGCTCCTACTTCCACAAGAAAACTGTTGTGTCTTTCTAAATAGTAACTAACAGAAGACTACATTCACTAATCAGTAGCCCTGATTGCTAAAATACAATACCTGATTGATAGAATGTGTTTAAACTAAACCATTTCCATTTATCTTCCAAGCACAAGGGTTGGGCAGTCCTCTATTGAAAGTATTTTTTTCCAACCAGGTCCTTTTAATTATTTTATTCATCGGCAGTAGGGTCAACTTAATAAGTAAGGGACTGCCTGGAACAAAGACTTGCAATAGAATGGAGTAGAAGAGACAACAGTGATAGGCCTACTAGCATTATTCCAACAAAAGACTTACTACAGTGCTCCCTTGCTATAAAACTCACGATTAGAATGCATCTCGGATATAACGCTCCTACAGCATGTCCCCCAATTCCCTATACTAGCAATTTCTTGCAGTATTTCTACAGTAAATACAGTACCAGTGCTATTCAAACTGTAAACAACTTCTCAGTGTAACTTCCGTTTCTGTCACTCGCTTTTGATTCAGTATCTGAACTGAAGAAAAGCTGTGCTGGCACTTTATAACACAGACATCTTATTCAGCATTCATTTTATAACTAAATAAATATTAGGCCTATTGCATGGTTATCTTTCCTAATGTATTTACTTTTTTTCTCGGGGAGACAAGGCGCTTCAGCCCCGCTCCGGCAGCTGAACCTGGGGCAAGTCTCCTTTTCGCACTTGGTTTGCTTGTCTGTTGATTCTAACTGAATTCCTGACCGCCGTTTAGCCAGGCTATTTTATAGGTTTAAAAACTGCTCATTAAAATGATCCACGAGTGGAAATGTTAACTTTTTTTTTTTTTGTAAAAAATATAGCGTTGATTTACATGGTGCTTTGTGCATGGTTAATTCATGTAAAGTTAAATTTTTCCTTCACTATATGTACATTAGAGAGGGAGTTATTTTGTATTTTAGTCAGATGTGTGTTGTGTCCTGGCCCCCCCACCCCTCCCGTTTATAATGCTCTTCGGTTATAACGCTTATATTGTGTGTCCCCTGAGACCCGCCTTAATTAGGTAGCTACATATAAACTGCTGTATTTTGCCCCCCCATAATACCACCTATGGAGACAAGGTTATGTGCCTTAAGCATTTCTTTTTACTTTGTCCTGTGAACAAAGCTTGTAATTTTAATAGATTGTGTTGTGCCTTGTAGCACATGATTAAACAGTGCTAGTTCACCAGTCGAAGCTTTCATGTCACTGCTTATTCATACCTTCAGGAAATGCCTTGGTCAGCACAGTCTAAGAGAAATAAGGACAGAATGTTAAGCATAGAATATTATCATTATAAAGCAATAGTCCCTAAGGCTTTTAAAATTCATTTTCTACCCTGTTGACTTCACTTCACACCTCTCGCCTATTGTGCTTGCAAACTTTTACATTTTCTTCATTTTAAAAAAATATTCTGAAAGTAGAGCACGATAGACTACCAGTCTTGCTCCAGTTTTGGTCCTCGTCTATTGGAGTAACCATAAGTTTCTGCTGGTTAGAAAGAGACCCTTTCTGGTTAGAATACCTCTTTACCACCCCTTGTACGCTTCTAGTTGTGTATTTGCTCAGGGTTTTTCTATGGGGGTTTGTCACAAAGACGGCCGGAGTCGGTGGCGTCAGACCAGAGCCAGGAAATAAACGACAGAGAGGTGGAGTTTGGTGGAGCTGAGCGAATGGTTTCACTCAGCATTTAATAAATAAACAGCACAGAAAAATAAACAGGTTGTACAAACAAACACAAACCCAGGACACGGCACTTGAGCCAAAATAAACAGACAAACAAAAACGGACTAAACAGACAAACACGGTGAGCAGATACTTTAACTATTCTTTTACTTCTCGTTAGTTTTACCTCCTTCTCCACACCCGTTCTCCACTCACCGAACACACAACCCCGAGTAGGTGAAAACATGCAGCTTTTATGCAGCTGTACCAAGATTCGATTGCTCAATCATTCAATTGGAGTCTCGGTACAACTGCACGTGAATTAATAAAGTGCAATTCCCCGTGCTCACATATTACTTTTTACTTGCATGTGAAGTGCTGTGCAATCCTCGTGCCTAAATACAAATATACATTTTAAACACTCGTGTTACACAGACCCTTTTATATCCCGTGTACCAATGACTATACACCAACATTAAAACACAACACATAACACAAAATACACACAGGGGCGGGCACTTTGCCACATATACCCCCCCTTGTGCAAAGCACACATGGCCTCAATGGCCACCTCCCCCCTTAAAAACCCAGCAGTCCAGGACAAAGTCTCGGGCTGGGAAGGGAGGCTTCAGTGGGCCCATGGCTGGCAATGCTGTCAGCACCCCTGCCGGTAGTGGCACGGCTGACAGCATGCTGGTCCACTCCTGCAGCGAAACGGCTGCTGGGGAGAGTGGTAGAGGCAGAGGCAGCTCCTGCTGCTCTCCTCCTGGCGGTGGTGGAGGCAGAGGCCCTCCCCCCTTAAAATCCCACAAGTCTCGCTCGAAGTCCTGGGTCAAGAACAGGGACTTTAAGGGGTTGATGGGCGGCAATGTTGCCAGTAGCCAGGCTGCTACTGGCCATGTTGTCAGCAGACGTGCTGACAGTGGGGCGAATCTCTCCTCCCGCTGTACCACTGGCAGCGGAAATGCTGCCAATGGTGCGGCTGTCAGCAGACGTGCTGACAGCTCCCAGACTGACTCCTTCAGCCGGGGCAAGTCCAGCAGCGGAAAAACTGCTGGAGTTGGTGGTCTCCAGACCTCCCAAAGATCTCCGCAGCGAAACTGCTGCGGGGAAGGTGGTCTCCTGACCTCTCCCCCTTTATTGCCGGCAGCTCCCTCTGGGGGGACTCCAGCCCCAGAACTCCTGCAGCGAAATTGCTGCGGGGAAAGGTGGTCTCCTGACCTCTCCCCCCTTTTTCATAGCCGGCAGCTCCCTCTGGTGGGGCTCTGGCCACATTGACCCCTGCGGCCAAGCAGAGCCGACTGCGACCCCTGGCGAAACAGTTCCAGCAACCCCAGGCGATGCGGAGCGGCTGGCAACCCCAGGCGAAGCAGTTCCAGCGACCCCAGGCGATGCGGAGCGGCTGGCAACCCCAGGCGACGCGGAGCGGCTGGCAACCCCAGGCGATGCGGAGCTGCTGGCAACCCCAGGCGATCGCGGGCGGCTGGCAACCCCAGGCGATGCGGAGCAACTGGCAACCTCAGGCGATGCGGAGCAACTGGCAACCCCAGGCGGCGAGGCAGGCATCCTTGGGCGGCGAGGCAGGCATCCTTGGGCGAAGCGAGGCAGGCATCCTTGGGCGAAGCTAGGCAAGCATCCTTGGGCGAAGCAAGGCCGACATCCTTGGGCGAAGCGAGGCAGGGAGTCAGGACAAGCTGGGGTGCGGGTTTTGGCCCTCTTTTCGGCCACTGCGGCCGGGCGGTTCTTCCCCATGCTTTCCTCAGCAGCCTATGCAAGGGCTGCTGAGGACCGCCAGCATCTAGTCCTGGTTCTTCTGGTGAAGGCAGAGGCAGCTCCTGCTGCTCTCCTTGTGATGGTGGGGGAAGTGATACCAGCAGGTATTCATCCTCTGCTGGTGGGGGAAGTGTTACCAGCCGGCATTCATCCTCTGCTGGTGGGGGAAGTGATACCAGCAGGCATTCATCCTCTGCTGGTGGGGGAAGTGATACCAGCAGGTATTCACCCTCTGCTGGTGGACAGGGACCCAGCAGGCATTCACCCTCTGCTGGTGGACAGGGACCCAGCAGGCATTCACCCTCTGCTGGTGGACGTGGCGGAGACAGAGGCAGATCCTGCTGCTCTGCTCCTGCCGGTGGAGGTGACGGAGGCAGAGGCAGCTCCTGCTGCTCTGCTCCTGCCGGTGGAGGTGGCGGAGGCGTGTAGTCTCCTGGTGGTGGAGGTGGGAGCAGCGTGTAGTCTACCCTTGTTACAGGGGACTGGTGCGGCTCTCCCTCATTTGCAGGGGACTGGTGCGGCTCTCCCTCCTGTTCTGGAGACAGCGGTGGGACCTCTCCCTCTGGCGCTGGAGACGGCTGCAACGGCTCCTTCCCTCTGGCGCTGGAGATGGCTCCTCTCCCTCTGGCTCTGGAGGCAAAACCAGCAGGCATTCTTTCTCTGCTGGTGGAGACTTGGGCGGTGGACGCTCTGCCTTCCTCTTCCCCTTCTTGGGCCGTGGACGCACCGACTCCTCCCTCTTGGGCTGTGGACACACCGACTCCTCCCTTTTGGGCTGTGGACGCACCGACTCCTCCCTCTTAGGCTGTGGACGCACCGACTCCTCCCATTGAGGCGTAGGACGTTCGGGCTTCTCCCATTGAGGCGTAGGACGTTCGGGCTCCTCCCACTCAGGCGTAGGACGTTCGGGCTCCTCCCACTCAGGCGTAGGACGTTCGGGCTCCTCCCACTCAGGCGTAGGACGTTCGGGCTCCTCCCACTCAGGCGTAGGGACGTTCGGGCTCCTCCCACTCAGGCGTAGGGACGTTCGGGCTCCTCCCACTCAGGCGTAGGGACGCTCGGGCTCCTCCCACTCAGGCGTAGGGACGTTCGAGCTCCTCCCACTCAGGCGTAGGACGTTCGAGCTCCTCCCGCTCAGGCGTAGGTCGTTCGGGCTCCTCCCGCTCAGGCGTAGGATGTTCGGGCTCCTCCCGCTTGGGCTGTGGACGCTCTGGCTCCTCCCGCTTGGGCTGTGGACGCTCTGGCTCCTCCCGCTTGGGCTGTGGAAGCTCAGGCTCCTCCCACTTAGGCTGTGGACACTCAGGCTCCTCCCATTCAGGCATAAGATGTGGCAGCAAGGGCTCCTCTTCTTCATCCTGCATGGGGCATAGGGCCAACGTGTGCACATATGCCCCACAGCCAGGGCACCACTCCCCCCATCCCAGTCTTTGGGCCATTGCCTGAAGGGTCCTGTGGACGGAGCAGGGTATGGTGGTGTGGCTAGGTTGGCCACAGTCGAAACACCACAGCCCTGCTTCCGCCTTTCTCCCTTTGCCCTCCTGTGCTCCTCTCCAGCCTCTTCTCCCCATTTCTTTGACTTTTATTTTTCAAAAAAAAAAAAAACTGCAGTTCCCGCTCTGGCCTGAGTCCTGGAGGCGCTGCTATCCCACTCTAACACCACGTGTCACAAAGACGGCCGGAGTGGGTGGCGTCAGACCAGAGCCAGGAAATAAACAACAGAGAGGTGGAGTTTGGTGGAGCTGAGCGAATGGTTTCGCTCAGCATTTAATAAATAAACAGCACAGAAAAATAAACAGGTTGTACAAACAAACACAAACCCAGGACACGGCACTTGAGCCAAAATAAACAGACAAACAAAAACGGACTAAACGGACAAACACGGTGAGCAGATACTTTAACTATTCTTTTACTTCTCGTTAGTTTTACCTCCTTCTCCACACCCGTTCTCCACTCACCGAACACACAACCCCGAAAAACATGCAGCTTTTATGCAGCTGTACCAAGACTCGATTGCTAATCAATCATTCAATTGGAGTCTCGGTACAACTGCACTTGAATTAATAAAGTGCAATTCCCCGTGCTCACATATTACTTTTTACTTGCACGTGAAGTGCTGTGCAATCCTCGTGCCTAAATACAAATATACATTTTAAACACTCGTGTTACACAGACCCGTTTATATCCCGTGTACCAATGACTATACACCAACATTAAAACACAACACATAACACAAAATACACACAGGGGCGGGCACTTTGCCACAGGGTTACAGTAATTGGATAACTGACGGTTTAAATAAGGGGTAGGGAAGTCCTGTAATGGAGGGCCATTCCACCTATGAGTTTATTGGATGATGTAAGCACTGGTCAGAGGTTTCATTAGTTCAGTTTAATTATTAAGGACAGATGGACCAAAGTTGCCAACCCCTGCTTTAAGTGAACCCAATACACAATTCATTTCTATGATCCAATGAATGACCCTTTTTTACAATGGCATGTAATGGGAAGATGTCCTCCTAGAAAGCGAATATTGCTTTGTACTATGAAAGAGAGAGCACTAGATTGATAAAACGAAGCTTTATCCATGTCCGAAGTAGCCCAGTCTTTTAGTCTGAGACTTCAAAGATTATGCTTTATGTATTGCTGTATGTTCTGGCTGTTTCTTGCAGCTTTTGTAAGACAGACTCCCCAGGGCAGGGAGAAACAAAATGTATTTAGCTTCATGCTGTCAGTTGAACACTTGTGTTTGCTGAACCAAATGCTGCAAGGTAAACTGAGAGATATAGGGCCAGGGATGTTTTGTTATGTCTTAAGAAGTAATAGCCAGACCTATTGCCAATAACTCATACCTTAAATCGATTCCAAAGAAGATTGTTGAGTTGAAGCAAAAGTGTAAGCGAGCCACTTATCAAGGGAGTGAAAATGATATAACTTTAAATCAATGTTCAAATTGCCATCTCAGATGTAAGTCTATTTAACCCCAAAGGAATGTTGCAGTACAGCAAATATTGATGCCGTTTGGTGCAATTACATCTTGAGTTATCTTGCAGTCAAGAGGTAGGTATGGAATTGCAGTCTCATGTAAAGGTATTTTTGCTGAGAAAGGTAATAATTAAACTGAACTAATGATACCGAATCCATGCAAGAACCAGATAACTCTTAAGATTACAACCCTCAAGAACCTTCAAGAACCTTTCTTGTTTTCTTTCACCCAGGTCTTCAACCTATACTGGAATTCTTTTAAAAATATATATTTTACCACACTCGCCATCCCTTTGGCCATTTCATTCTGTAACACAAGGACAACAATGTCTTTCTCCAACAGGATGAAAGTTCAATTCCAAATTGGCCAATTTCAGGCAGTTTCATTTTCTACAATGCTGCCTGGAGCGCTGGGTTACAACTTTGAAGTACATCTCTAAATGAACCCAAACCAAGGGTTGATTCTTTTTTCATAATCTAAACAGTGGCAGATCTAAACACCAGTGCTGTTTGGCAGCCCAACATGAATCTTTCCACTCTATCTGTATTGTGTGTTGTGATGCTAATAAGATGGTCAATAAAGCACCCCATTAGGAAACACCAGCGGCATTATTATAGAGTTGTTTGGAGCTGATCAGTAACCCCCCTCCCCATGTTTTTTCAGGGATGATGCACTTTGCACCTACTTTAAAAATACCCATCTAACACACTGGTCTGTCTGCCAGGGTTCATTCAGCTTTTTAATATTGATTGTTCCGAAGAATAGAATTTCAGTTTGAATCGTCAAGCTCCTGAGTACCGGTATTGTGATCTCAACCAAACCAATTTTGAGATGTAAAGAACTTGAGATCGTTCATCTTTGGATCTCAACATTACTAAGACCGCACTGGCACTTTCAAAAAGAAAACAAATTCTCAGATGCTTCCAGTGGGTGGTATTTGTTTCCTCCCTCACATCTGCTGCATGTTAGTTTCCGTTGCATTTTTTTTCTTGCTTTTGAATAAACAATTGTCCTAAAAATAAGGGAAAGCAGTTAAACCATCAACTGCAGGTCATCCTTTTTGGAACTGGTTACAGGATTAGTCATTTCTCAATAAACAAGACATCTGCTTAGATAAAAGCTGTAAAACCAGAAAGAGCCACAATTATAATCATAGACCGCTGAACAATGTTTCTTTGGAACAGCATTTACTATTGACTAATATGTTGTACTGTATAGCTGTACTATATAGCAGACAACAGAGAAATATATGTATATATTGTTTTGTTTTTTTATGTACTGTATATATAAACCTTATGCTTCTGCCATAGATCTCATGCTGCTTTCTTGCTGCGGGGGAGGTATTTGCAGCTGTGCTTTCTTCAAGTTGTATTGAAATTCTGAATACAAGCTGTTGTTGCTGATGATGACTGATCAGGATGGAACTGCCTGTATTCTTTTAAGGAACCCGATTTCCACAGCTTCTATGATAATGTTGCACCATCAGAACCAGTCTCGCATTTATACATGTCTATCTCTGTCAGTGCCTGTCTGATTTTGGAGGTGCAATATATTTTGCCTTAACACTTTTAAATGTTAATTTATTACAGCACAGTACAGCATATCTGTCCTGTATGCTGTGTGCATTTGGTGTGTGTGTTTTCATTCTGTTTGCTTTAAGAAATGAGTTGTGTGCCACAAACTATCTTTATTTGGCACACAACATTTTGGACCGTCTTTTGCAGCGTTTAGAATACATTGATTCATGGGCTGAAGACAGTCTGATTGGATCCACTGACTTCTCAATTTGTAGCTTTGAAAATAGCCGGGCAATGGTTTAACAGTGTTTGTTGGGTTAATGAGAGGGTTATGAGATGAAATACTGTGTCAGTTTAGAAACATGTTCTGTGAGAGCTATTTTAAATTTAGTGCCTCATAATGCCTGACAACAGGGATGGGGGCTGGAGTTGAGATGAACTGAGTTTGGTTGCAATATATGTGAGAGCTCTGATCAAAGCCAAGGGGAAAAGGGAGTATCTGTTAGTCCTTTTATAATCTCCCTTTGGGAAAGTATCCTTTTGAAGTGGGTATAGTTGAGGCACCTGTATGTACATGTATGCTACACTTCTAGATAACCACTTCTCTAGAATTGCATTGAAGCTTGGTTAATAAGTGATTCATTGTATCATAATCTGGGGGTATTAGGACGTGCCTTGTCTTTAGGTCAATAGGTATGTCGCACATACATTCCTTTGTGTTATTGAGACCTACTTTTTCATTTTACTGATGGCTCTAATGTTGTATTTACAGCCCTTGTGGGCAATGTACATTATTTTACTGCCATACTGGTTTAGAAGAGTTATTTTAGACGTGGAAGCATATCACAAATTGTCAGTAGGATTGTGGGTAGTGATCATGCTTCCTTGCCAAAGGACACTTCACTCATGATTTTAAGAAGGGTTTTGTTGTTCCTTCATTCCTATGGCAGGACACAGAGTATGTATTGTTTTTTTCAAGCTGATAAGTTGTACTTCAGACATGGCCTTATACGTTTGATCAGTCTGTCAGTTTCTCGATGACCCAGGCTCATGCCAGGTAGCTCTTTTCATTGTCCATTCTTAATATGATTACGCTGGGGCAGCTGAGGCCTCTTCTTCTGAGGTCACATATGCAGTACTATCTCTTGATGCCATAATTCAGCTCAGCATGGTTGTAGCACTGGGGTTATTCTGGGTGCATGTAATCAATAGTTAGTTCTACAGGGTCATCACCATTTACTGTGGCCTGTGAGCTGGAATTGAGGTTGGCCTAAACATTGCTTACTTCTAAAATATCACGAAAATCAAACTAAAGCCAATTCTTGATCACATTTGACCTTATTTGGGGGGGTCTGGGGCTTGACCAACAATAACCATATTAAAGCTTGTCTTTAGATACAAAAAAACAATCAATTAAAGGTCCCAGTTCTCAGTTATTATACAGTACAACACTGTAAACAGTTAGCAGCCTGTATTTTTTTTAAAATATAGCCCTGTACCAAGTAGCAAATCAATACTCTCAAAGACCATAAAGAGAAAGAAACAACCTTGTGCATCTTGCCTGTAATGCCATTGCCATTTCCTACGATGTCTCACAGTTCATATACGAAAGCTGCACACGTCATTCTAAATGTGTATTCATTTTTAGTTAAGAGCACAGTTTTCTGCAAAGTTATATTTTAACAGTTTGAATATGAAACATAATTTTTTTTATCCATAGAAAGATTTACAAATATTCTTGACATAACCTTGTGAATAGGGCCAAATATGACAAAACCTACCCTGAAATGCGTAAGCCAGTTCCATATTTAGCAAAGGCTTCAGTCTCCAGTGCTGTCATCCTCTCGCCTTCATGAACACTAGATTTAGCAACACTGCTTAATGCTCCAGGTTTAAAGTTTGGATTAGCCAGTTCTGTTGGCGCCTATCTTGTGCTTCAGATGGTTCCTAGTCTGATTTTAAAGATGTTAAATGAATAATCCTCTGACACTTCAAAGAGCTCAGTCAAGACATGGGAAATGAAGGGGGTGACGGTGGAACATGATATGCTATTTATTTGTCTCGTTCAAGCGGCAAGGGGCGAGTATATTGGTCTGTTTTTTTTTTTTTTTTTAGTCTCAATAAATCTTAAAACCGAGCAATGTTTGTATTCAGAGTTTCTAGTTTTCGTTCTGTTATTCAAACTTGTTAGAAGCAGCCCAGAGAACATTTTCTTTGCATGTTATGTGTAGCTTTTTTTGGCTTTAAATGCAGCTCTTATTTTGCCTCAGTGCAACACCCATTGTTTGATTAATCGTCCTGGTGCCCTATTTGAAACCTCACATGTATATTATGTTACTAGTATTTGAAGACTTTCATGAAAAGTTTGTTTTGCTTCCTGCTTTTTAATAAGATTCCCTTTGTTTTTATTTATTTTATTTGAGAGGTAATTACTACAGTATATATCATGATAGGCATGTTTTCTGTTGTATTTGAAGAGCTAACACTTTTTGTATTGTTATTTTTAAATAATGTTCTCAATACATTGATTACTGTTGGCTATCAAGTGGTTGCACCTCTAATGCTAATCTCTACCTATAATTTTCCTGTGGTCTGATTCACTCTTGCACTATGTAAAAGTACAACTGCAGTGATGAAAAAAGACTCCATTGAATAGCAGTTTGATCCATTCCTGTGGTGTTTTTTTTTTTTGGTTTTTTTTTTTAACCGAGTTTAATAAGACACACCTGTTACTTATACACTATGGCTAATCAAGCTTGTAGTAAAATCTGTGATGGATGAAACTGCTATGCAGTAGGAGTCTTATTTCTAGCCCTGAAATGCATTTGTACTGTATAAAAATTGTGGTGATTCAAATTCATGCATTATAGTTCATTTACTACTTTTAGATTATCTGTAAATATGGTACAATAGCACTTTGTTCAATGTACTCCAATTAGATTGTGTAATGTTGTTGAAGCTGACACCCTGGGATCCTTCAAGAAGCTGCTTGATGAGATTCTGGGATCAATAAGCTACTAACAACCAAACGAGCAAGATGGGCCAAATGGCCTCCTCTCGTTTGTAAACTTTCTTATGTTCTTATGACCCTTCCCTTAAAACCCTTGATTTCCAGCTCCAAACTTTCAGAATTGAGTGAAGTCTCTGCACACTAAGATATTTTGCCCTGGATTGAATGTGTCTATTTTATATTAAAAGATTTATAAATTTCTTTTTTAGTATATACCACCCCACCCCAATTAACCCAGTTCTAGAAGCTGATCCTCTGGAGTTCTGCATAACCATTCGACTACTGCTTACTACATGTCTGATGGTAATTAGTCTCATTCTCGTATATTCCATGTTCTTTGGGGCGGGGGCTGGCTGGCAGTCGAATCCGTCGATCAAAATTTGGAGGCACCAAAAGTTGAAAGGTGAGGCCAAGTGCCAAAACTAAATCAGCCAAAAAGTTGTCCTTCATTCCTTCATCTGTTTTATATAATAACAATCTTGTTTTTACACATGTCCAGAATGCCGTGCAGGTTTGTTTTTCATTTGCTTTGGTATAAGTTCAACATAAGCTTGCTTGACATGTGGAAGCATTGTGCCGTGTGAAAGATTTCCATATCCGAGCAATGCTGGGTGTCAGCAATCCCCTGAGGTCTTATGGAGGGGGGTGTAATCCACCTTTATCCCTTGTGACCTTGACCACCCAGGAGGTCACCAGTGACCCATTATGGCATGCCATCCAAAGATTTTCATCTGTATCTTAGGGTCCAGTTGGATGTGAACCAATTAACCACGGAAAACTCCTTCTGGGGTATCAACTGTGCACAAAGCTATAGTACCCCAGCATAAAGAAATACATCAGAGACTTCCTTAAGGCATTATGCACCATTCCAATTCCTCTGCAATACTGATCATTCTAAACACTGTTTCGACGAGAAGGCTTTGCCAGTATCTTACACGTTACCCTAAATGGGAAAACTTTATAAGATAATCTATATAACCTGCTGGTATTCATTATAAATCTGTGACCATTATTTTCATCTTAAATTATGTATAGAATTGCCTATGTAAGGTACGTAAAGGGTATTCCTCTTTTGAGAGTAGAAATTCTTAAAACAATTGTAAAGTAACCAGCAACTGTGTGCTGTTGAATTTTGCATTTTGTTGTAACTCATTACGGTAAGGAGGATGCTGAAATCAAGATACGTCTTACTCTACTATAGTTAGTGTTTTTTTTATTGGTAGTGCAGCGAAGCACACAAAACTGTCCCTGGTGCAGTTTCTCAATGACACCGGTCATATCCAGTAGTAATTGACCTCTATGTCGAAGCTCAAACTTTAGAGAAGTCTGATGTGATTTCCTTGCCAAGTTGTATAACCTACTTTATCTACCTTGTTATAAAAAAAAAAAACAGTTTGGGAATTGTCAAGCAGTTTAACCCTCCAAAAAGTGTTCAGAAACTCCTTTAAATTGTTCTACAGGCCAACATCAAATGCACTCTTCAAAATGTCACTTCTGATAAAATAGTCCATAGTTAAAGCTATTAAAATTAATTGAATTAATTGTGTTCTCTAATACAATAGTACCTCTTATTTATAGACGGAACATGAAAGATATTACTGCTTCCTAACAATAAAGCTGTTACTATTACAACCCCAAGTCCAATCCACACACAAGGTTAATTAAGGGGCTTGAACTTGTGCTTACTGAATACTAGAAGTAGGGGAATGGAGCTGTCTTTCTGTTTTGTTATATATTTTTAACACCAGTGCACTGTGTGTGTGTGTGTGCTTGAGTACAGTACGTTAATTTTAATTTCAAAAATTTTCCTTTCAGCGCTGCTGCAAATCCCCTCAAATGAGTATGTCACTCGAAGTAGGGGTTGAATCTAACAGGATTAATTGCGGTAAAGGAGATTTGAGGTTTTATAAGAAATGCCAAGCTTCTCTGAATACTTAAAGGTGGATTAGTGTGGTAACTCAACTACTGTAGCTATGTTTACTACTAAGAAGCTTGGGAGCTACTTTATACAATTATTTACTTGCTAATGAGTGTCTGTGCTAGGGTTGCAGAGTCCCACATTTTAACATTGAGAAGTATTTACAGTAACACTTTAGGTATCTGTTATAAGTGATTATAAACAATCTTTAAACATGTTATTAATTATAGACGATGATTAGAAATACTTATTATACACTTTGCCGTTGTTTTTTTGTGTTTTGCTATTGTTTCTAATCACTTATAATGGATAACTAAACTAAAGTGTTACCGTGTCTGTTTACGACACTACAGTGCACTCTCCTGCTTCTACAGTGCACTCTCCTGCTTTATCAGACAGGTGGTCCACTTTACATTCCCTTACAGCTAGTGATTAGTTTAAGCTGTAAGTAAAGCATGCAAGATTCCCCTCCCTTTGAAACCAGCTTTTACTTAGTGCTACTTTGAACAAAACTTATAAAGTACATTGAGAGCTCAGGAAACATACAGCTGCGGCCAAAATGGATTTAGCATCACCTAGAATTTTAGGATTGAGACTTCATATATATATATATATATATATATATATATTTTTAGGCAAGTGTGAAAAAATGCTGTAAAGTAAGAATGCTTTCAAAAATAGACATGTTAATAGATTATATTTATCAATTAACTAAATGCAAAGTGAGTGAACAGAAGAAAAATATAAATCAAATCCATATTTGGTGTGACCACCCTTTGCCTTCAAAACAGCATCAAGCATCAATTCTTCTAGGTACAGTTGCACCCAGTTTTTGAAGGAACTCGGCAGGTAGGTTGGCCCAAACATCTTGGAGAACTAACCACAGTTCTTCTGATTTAGGCAGCCTCAGTTGCTTCTCTCTCTTCATGTAATCCCAGACAGACTCGATGATGTTGAGATCAGGGCTCTGTGGGGGCCATACCATCACTTCCAGGACTCCTTGTTCTTCTTTACGCTGAAGATAGTTCTTAATGACTTTCGCTGTATGTTTGGGGTCGTTGTCATGCTGCAGAATAAATTTGGGGCCAATCAGATGCCTCCCTGATGGTATTGCATGATGGATAAGTATCTGCCTGTACTTCTCAGCATTGAGGAGACCATTAATTCTGACCAAATCCCCAACTCCATTTGCAGAAATGCAGCCCCAAACTTGCAAGGAACCTCCACCATGCTTCACTGTTGCCTGCAGACACTCATTCATGTACGCTCTCCAGCCCTTCGCGAACAAACTGCCTTCTGCTACAGCCAAATATTTCAAATTTTGACTCATCGGTCCAGAGCACCTGCTGCCATTTTTCTGCACCCCAGTTCCTGTGTTTTCGTGCAGAGTTGAGTCGCTTGGCCTTGTTTCCACGTCGGAGGTATGGCTTTTTGGCCGCAAGTCTTCCATGAAGGCCACTTCTGACCAGACTTCTCCGGACAGTAGATGGGTGTACCAGGGTCCCACTGTTTTCTGCCAGTTCTGAGCTGATGGCACTGCTGGACATCTTCCGATTGCGAAGGGAAGTAAGCATGATGTGTCTTTCATCTGCTGCAGTAAGTTTCCTTGGCCGACCACTGCGTCTACGGTCCTCAGCGTTGCCCGTTTCTTTGTGCTTCTTCAAAAGAGCTTGGACAGCACATCTGGAAACCCCTGTCTGCCTTGAAATTTCTGCCTGGGAGAGACCTTGCTGATGCAGTATAACTACCTTGTGTCTTGTTGCTGTGCTCAGTCTTGCCATGGTGTATGACTTTTGACAGTAAACTGTCTTCAGCAACCTCACCTTGTTAGCTGAGTTTGGCTGTTCCTCACCCAGTTTTATTCCTCCTACACAGCTGTTTCTGTTTCAGTTAATGATTGTGTTTCAACCTACTTATTGAATTGATGATCATTAGCACCTGTTTGGTATAATTGTTTAATCATACACCTGACTATATGCCTACAAAATCCCTGACTTTGTGCAAGTGTACCTAGAAGAATTGATGCTGTTTTGAAGGCAAAGGGTTGTCACACCAAATATGGATTTGATTTAGATTTTTCTGTCTGTTCACTCACTTTGCATTTAGTTAATTGATAAATATAATCTATTAACATGTCTATTTTTGAAAGCATTTTTACTTTACAGCATTTTGTCACACCTGCCTAAAACTTTTGCACAGTACTGTATATTACACATGTTTTTCACAAATCCTTTTACTTCATGTTTACAAACTCTTTAAAGTCTGTTTAAATGTCCCCAGGGATGCAATGTTTTTCTTCACACACAAACATTTGTAGTTCTTACCTGGAAATAATGACACTTGCATTAGAACAAATTTAGCAAGTGGTAAAAAATTTGTGTGAAACTGATTTTTTTTAATGCAATCTTACAATTGAATTCCTGATTCACATTATGTTAATAGAAATGTGTTTGCATATATAGAATACATCAGTTATGCATCTGGTGATGATGATAGTGGAATGCTTCTGGAGTATTGAATCTTCTGTGACTCTCCCATGCTGTGATTTTTACAGAAGCAGATTGTACAATTAGGCATAGGCAAACACTTAACACTTAACACGGCAAAAAATAATTTACAAGTTCTATAGCCCTTGAACTACACTGTTGGCATTATAAGTGTGTAAAATGGATTTAGTGTCCTATTGGAGGATTTCAAAATTAATTTTGTATTTATTTCTCTTGTAAATATGGATCAACTCTCCAGCTAATTTATATTTAAATCCCAGAGCACTGCTTCCCTGGGTGATTTGAAGAAGTTGTTTTTTGTGACCCAAAAGCAGCTTTACAAGTTTGGCTTGATTTGATATATATATATATATATATATATATATATATATATATATATATATATATATATATATGTGTGTGTTTGTGTGTGTGTGTGTTTGTTTTATGATATAATGTGAATATAAACGGTATGTTCTATAACATTTGTTATAAGATGGTGTTTTTTTTGTTCCCCCCCCAACGATCAATACAAAGCCCATTAGCATTCTAGAAAGATGCCGTCAAGTCCATTGTCAAATGTATGGATTTTTTGGAATCATTACTGGAAGGAGAGCGGACTTGCAGTTGTTGTTTTTTTTAGCTGTTATTATCTGAATTTGTGAAGAAGCAGTGGTAGCACAGGGGCATTTACAATGGTACAGAACCATTGGTAGAATAGTGCCACAGTGCACCAGTATATCTTGCATAATAATCCATTGCAGTGCCGTGGTTTAATATCAGGACACAACTATAAGAAACTAAGCAACATGGGGTGTTCTCGCTACCTCTAAAACCATGCAATGTGGCTGAGATGCACAAGCTGTTTTGCAGTTTAGTACCGTAGATCGCTGTATATAAACAACTGCGTTTTTATACCCTCAGATTCTGTGTTTGTCAGATAGTCGAGTGCCTGTCAAGTTGATGCATAACAAAGCCTGTAACTGGTATAGGAATTGAGACCTCTAGAGATAAAGCTGGCAGGGAACCCGTGAGATGAGAACGATGGAGTGAGAAGTTGAAGGAAATCAGGGGAAAAGTGTGTGAGTTGAAGACTGAGCGGGTGAGAGCGAGGGTGTCGTTTTTATGATGAATGGACAGACAGGTGGGATGGTAATCTAGCCGGTAACTCTGATACCTCTGTGCTGCACTGTAGGGAGTGGGTTCTGGACACTCGCAGATGAATGAAAAGCGACGAGCTGCAACATCATATTGTGC
Organism: Acipenser oxyrinchus oxyrinchus; assembly: GCA_030684275.1. Taxonomy (NCBI): domain Eukaryota; kingdom Metazoa; phylum Chordata; class Actinopteri; order Acipenseriformes; family Acipenseridae; genus Acipenser; species Acipenser oxyrinchus. The sequence continues at coordinate 9,230,143 of CM060264.1, forward strand.
TCTTGCTATGTAAGAGTTAACCCACAAGGTTGCTTGTGAACACTTTTAAGGGGGAAGGTGGGTTTGTGGGCTATTCTCATGTGTATATTTTAAAGGACCTGCATAGGAAATGAATACCAAGCCATGTCTGGACAAGGAAAGCTCATCAAAGCTTCGTCATCGTGGGACATTTTCTTTCAAGAAAATATTTTTCTTCTAGTTTTAAAGCATGAAAGAAGTTTTATGTATGTGTATGTAGATAGATAAGATATTTTAACTGTGCATTTTCATTTTATATGGAATGGCCACCAAATTTTCAGTGGAATGTCCATGTGCTACTAATTAACTAGTTTGAACTCTGTGTTTTTTGTCTTTGTTCATGGGGTTAAAATAACATTAACCAGACTAATTTTAGCTGCATTTGGTTTTCTTCAAATGGTTAACCACCTTTCTTGATCTTGAGTGTTTTTTTATGCAGATTATGGATTGCTGAATTAATATAGAAACTGCATAATTACTATCTCGTTCAGCCTTCGTTTGTCCACTGGTGGATGAAAGTCTGCCTAATTAATCAGCCTGCACTGTAGTCAATTGCACTCCTGGAGAATTTTGCACTACATCTTGATTTGTGTAGTTTGTTCTCTTATTCATCTGTTGTTTTATTCTCCGGGCCTGATGTCAAACCCGATGACATTCTCTGTCATATGATACATATTTTTTCCAACATATTCATGACTTTTATCATCTTCTTAGTCTGGTTTTTTTTTCATGTTTGATACCAAGTATACATCTTTCCTAGACATGCTAAGCCATGAAATCTGGTTTTGGATATCACAAAAACAGCTGGTTTCTGCATTTATTACAAAGAGATTTCTGCATAAATGTGGCCCGCTAGGTGTATGCTAATGTATTTATTCCACCATGAAGGGGCATTTGGTCATGCCTGCAGAAACCTAATTGTAGGCTGTGGGCTCATTTTTAAATAGTTTATCTTTTGTTCATTATTTCTTTTTAAATTGCTTATAATTTATCTGCAGAGGAGTTACTCTGTTTGCTTAATGTACTGCTGTCTGATCTTGACAAAGCTTTTACGTTTTGCCTGTGGATTCTGATGTTTGCGGACTTATGTGGGCTGGCCTATGCTGATGCAAGGGGGCAGGGCTAATAACTCAAGCCCCACTGCCTGGGACTGTGTGCATGGGGCTGCTTCTACTGCAGTGTGTCTGTGTGTGAGCGTATTTGTGTGTGGGTGATTTAATGCCATGGAATGGAAAAACCAATGACATTACCTGAAAGGGGTCACAGGGAGAAAGAGAAGGACACTTTGCTTTTTTCCTTTTTTTCTGACTTTTTTTGGTTTTGCATTTTGCTGCTTTTTGAAGAAGTATGTGCCAAATGAACCAAGAGAGAAGGAAACTCATGCAGTGTGCCTTAGCATTGTTCCAGCTCCTCTGGACCTGAACAAACTTCAATTTGAACATGGACCTTTTGATGTTTTTTTGTGAAGCTACAGAGAAGAGAGCAAACTGACAAACGCTGGGTGTTTTAGGGAACTTTTTAAAACATTTGAAAAAAAAACAATTAAAAAAGACAGAACGAATAACTACCATCCATTTTAAACAAAATAATTTGTGTGATTTCCCATTTTATACAAGGGGATGTAGAAAATAACTTTGTACTGTTTGTAAAATAGTACAGTCTGGCACAACTTGCTATTGATGTACTCATTCATTTTAGCATTGGAGTTGATTCTGACAACAGTTTATTCAAAGTGATTTTAAGTTTTTACAAGGTGAATTTTAATTGCTGGTAGATGAAGTGGGTTCTACCTGGAAAAGAAAAAAAAAACAGATTCATGAGGAAGAAAAATATCAAGAAGAACCGCGATTTGTGAAAAGCAGGTTTTTCGGTGTGAAGTGGGACTGATTGAAGCAGCCAAGTGCTGGGACGCTGCACCAAGGCCTGTCTGACAGGGTGGTCTGTTATTGCAATTAGCTGGATGTTTTGATAGACAACAGCAGACATGCTGTGCGGATTGAGAAGGGAACTGCAGTCCGAATTTGGTAAGTTTTTCAGTAGATGCTTTGTGCTGTTTAAAGGAAGCTTCTTTTATTCTGCATGTAGTTGTAGTGCACACAGTATCAGTAGCACATTGTTTAGATCCAAGAGCCTTTTCAGAACACAGAGTTATGTCAATGTTGGTCAGTCAGATTTTTTTGTTTCATGTTAACTATCATTCAGCTTGTTTCATGTTAACTATCATTCAGCTTGCCTTTTTCACTTCAGGGTAATGATGGAACTTTCATCTTCAAGAGTGAAGGGAATGTTCTAGAAAAAAACGCTAAAAATATTTACACATTTTTAAAGTATTGACCTTGTGTGAGATGCATTACAGCTATTCACTAACTATACAAAGTTTATTACCCTTGTCTCATGCTGTTGCTATCTACGGTTCATTCATTTTGTACCTCAGTCTTATTACCTTTCATAAGCTTTAGCAAAAAGCTGGAAACAATTATGCCACATTGTATTTCTTAAGGTCTTCCACAAGGATGTGAAGTTTTATTGAAGAATAATTCACTTCCTCAGGAAGGATTGTTTCTCTCAAAGGCTAGAAAATAATGGTACATTTGATAGTCCCGATGGACTTTTTTTTTGTTCTGTGGAATAAGATAAAATGAGAATTTAATGTTGGCCCATTTTGATACTAGTCCAGGTTTTATCTGTTCAAAAGGTGGCAAGGAGGTCTGTACACTTACTGTAGCCCATGATTCATCCTATGGCTCTCCTGATGTTTATATCAAAGCAGGCTCTCTGGGTTTTTATCGACTTCTTCGGACAAACCATTTATATACATGTAGTGCTCCCCCTTCATAACGATATAGTGTTGGGAGCTATGGTCACGAGAAATGGGAGCCTTGACCAAGCCACACGTTATAACTGGTTCCCCGTTACAAAGGGAGAGCAGTCCATGAACGATTGACGTGGACACTGATCACATACAACAGGACCATGGAAACCAAACAATAATATATTAGTGATGTAATTAAAACAAAAAGCCCTATACTCCACCATTTACGTCAGTCCTCGGTTAATATATTCCCAGTCCGACTCGATCATTCAGGCAAACTCAGACATGTTGGTGTTTTGCCTCTGGAGTTCAATTCGAGCAGTATTTGTTCTAAATATTTGTCCCAGTATTAATTTAGAACTTGACGTATGCCCATTTTAAATAAGTGACCTATATAGATCAACTTTCTCAGGTTTGCTAATAATTGCGGGTCTCTGTATCACGGCTCAAAAAAAGCTCTTGTTATCCCATCCAAAATCTAAAGTCAAAGATTAGCCTATGATGTAGGTTAAGAAAATGGGATGGTCTAAAAATAGAACTGCAATTCCATAGACATTTAAACAAGTACATACTGCCACCATTTATTTGATATTATATTAGTGAATATCTACGACCCAATACCTTCAATAAATCGAAACAAACAACCTGCCCATTTTCTGATGTAGAAATAGATTATATTTGATGGTACAACAGTTGCAATGACATTAATTTGCTTCCCTTGTTTAATTTTACTTTATTTATATAACACCTACTAGTTACTGACATGAACACCCTGGGCCTCTAAGATTGAGAATTTGGCCAAATTGTGTGTTGGTTTTGTGAAAAGGACAAGTGTCCACTGTGGACTGTTATAGAGACCACTAAATTCTTTCTTGAGCTGGGTTTGAATGAAGGTTTTTGGAGGTAACAGGCATCACATAGCTCTTTTTATTGTGTTGATGAGTATGGCATTCAGCATGGAAAGCACAAAGTAACTCCAAAGGCCATCTGTCAAGTTATTATTTTGCCGCTTTAACCCAAAAGGTCACATTCCAGGCATCTTAAAGGGCCCCAGTATTTTGACCTCATTTCCCTCCTTGTTTATTGTCTCAGGGTGTATTGTATTTAACATCATGTTAAACCTTAACATTAAAACTTCACAGGGTAAAGGTGCACTCGCTTTCTTAGCAGTGTTGTGTTGATGGCTCTTGCAATTTTTAGGGCTGCACTTCACCAGATAGCCCTTTTTAAATAAACTTGACACATAATTGATATCCTGTGAAGTGACCCTGTGTGGCATTTGGGTTACACAAGTCTTAATTAACTGGTTGAACTTCCAGTATTCCGTTGTTGCCAAGAAATATTGATGGTTCTGTTATCTGCATGAAACTCCTACTAGATGAATCCTGCAGTCTGTAGAGTTTCTGCTTATCTTTAATTTTACCATCTTGCATATCATTATCACCACTATCACAGTATTCACAACATAATGCAGTTTACAATCGGGAACTGTTTCAACAGGTAAAACTATAAAGTTAAGTGAAGTAGAGAAACAATTTAGTTAAAAGCTTCATCAGTGATTTCATTTTACAGATAGAAAAGTTTAGTGCACATACTGTAGTTTTTAAGCAGGTAGATATCTTTAATTATACAGTACTACTGTATGCGAGGGCATCTCCAACAACAACACAATTCATTGAGAGCTAGTTGGCACAGCAAGTTAATTTACGAGTCTCTCTGGAGGTCTCTGAACAATTGTCAGTGTCTGCTTGTTAGAAGCCCAGGACTCAAGGGGGTGTTCAGGTCAGAACTGAGGGGTACTCGCTTGCAGAGCAAATCCCTGTGTTTCCTGTGTCGTTCACTTTTCACCAGTACTGCATTGACAAGCACCAAAAACAAATCAAAGATGTATTTGTCTTTTAATAGCATGTTTTACATAATCAGTTATTTCTTTAAAAAGTAACGGTTTCATAAATTACTGAACAAAAAACTTAACAAATACGTGCACCTTAGTGGTGTGAAAATGCCATTAGCCTGCAGCTTGTAAAATCTGACTGGGCTACAAACATTTTCTTTTTGGTAACTTGACTCTTAGTTTCATGCGTGTTAAAACAAATAATGCCGTCAAATAACTGCAGAATGTCATTAAGACCTATCATTATTAAAATCAGCAGAAGCCTTGTTAAGTGTTTTTTTTTGGTTTTGTTTGTTTAATGAAATACTTTGGGTAGGGAAGGGAAGTCGATAAACACCAGTCAGTCAAGTTGTTTGAGAGTGCTGAGGAAGCACTCTCAAATGCTTGTTCATTTCATCAAAGCTTAAAGCCTTTAATCTTTGAGGTCTGGTTGACGCTCTGAAGACCATGGCTTAAAACGGTAAGGAACTGGGAGGATTTAACATGAAATACTTACAATGTCTGAGCGTTTTGCATTGCTTTGCAGTTTTTTTGTAGGCTTTGTCGTCGACTCCATGCTTTGCTTGGTTCCTGTCTCCAGTGTAAGAACAGAAAATGCTTTGCATATACTCTACTGCTTGTATAGTTAAAATAAGAGCCTTACTAAGGGACCATCTCTAGGGTAAATGTGTCTTTTAAACTAAAAGGGATTGATTTGATTTTAGAAGACCTCAAATAAAATCAATCACAATGTAGAATGCAATGGCTTTTACAGAAATCTGAACAGCAGCACAGCAGGTTCCATTTTTTGTTGTTGTTATGACCAACACTACTATGCATTTTTTTTCAATTGCTTATTCTGGACGAGAGGGCACTGACATGAATATGAAAAATTCAGTTGACAATAACATGACTGGAAATGTGGTTGGGGTCATTTCCTGTTTTTCAATTCCAATTCCTTTTTTAAAATCAATTGCCAGTTCCAATTCCCATTCCCTTTTAATCACTTCCAACACGTCATTGATCAAAATTGCAATTGGCATTATTCTGTTAAAATGAGCTTCTCACGGTGGCAACAAATTCTCCGAAGGAGTTGGAATTGGTTTTAAAATGGAACTGGAATTGACCCCAAACCTGACTGGAAATGAATGTGTTCCGTTCTGTTGACTTTTAATATTGGAACAAAAATGGAGTTAACAAACAACTCCAAAAATGGAATTATGCTGTGTTGGTTTTTCCTCTCCTCCTCTCGGAAAAGAGGGGAGAAAAAGGAAGACACCTTTCAAATAGAACTTCTACAAACCTCCCCTCTGCAGTCGCCACGGAAACTGCCTTTGTCTGTTCCCTGTGATATGTGCCTCACCATTCCGCCTCCTTACTTGCTGTTTATCTGGGTGCAGCTGTAACAGTCAGTGCCGTCCCTTAGATATATTGAAGTGGCACCGATAAGGCACAGCAAGTAATGAATAGTGTCTTGCAGGCACATTGTGCAAGGGCCTTTTCATAATGGATTTGATTTCCTGTTATTGCATGGCTGATGGCACTGATTAGATGCCAGGATTGTGAATGTGTGCGTTTTTATATCTGGTTTTAACTCTGATTTTAAAGAGTAAGGTTATCTCTGTTTCAAATCCAAGTTTCTTACCATACTGTTGTAGCATCAGGTGGATTTAATCAAAACATGCTACGCCCCATTGAGCTGTGCAATTTCCATATTCTACGGTGCTATTCAATCAAAAGTCAAGACATAGTTGGAAATATCCCAAACATACTGGTTAATGAAGTATGGCAAAAGTCAGATAGTGGGTTGGGTTATATTTCATACCCATACCAAGTAACTACAAACGTTTCCAATATTGATCTCCAGATGAAAACGTTCATCCTTAGCTGATAGATTAGTCTGTTCTTATTAATGAAGAAAAAAACATGAATTTATCACCATAACAACCTGCTGAATATGTATGGCACGCGCAGCGGAGAGCAGTGGGTGATTGAAAAATGATCCTGAGCAAGTGGCTCACAATTCAGCGATCTCCATTCTGCTTAGAATCATCAAAGTTGTCTGTTCCAGCAAATCCCATGGAGATCAGATGGGGCCAAAAAGCTATTGCCCTCACAATTTTTTGGAAAAAGTAGTTTATTTACACTTTGACGTGACTGTGCAGCGTGTTCTCACTCCTTCAAAATGCACACCGGTGGTTTAATTTTAGACTGCAGAGTGAGAGGAGGGTTGCTTGTGTCTTCATTGTCTGTGTTTGTACCCTTTTTTTTTCTCCAGCTCAATAGATTTAACTGTGATGATCAAACAAGAAATGTTTGAGGATCTGAGAATGGTAGAGGGACTGGCTGCCGATTTTGCTACTTTAAGGACATATATTATTTAGAGGTTGTGAAACAGACTGATTTGTTAAATTCCCCAAATGACATGATATTTAAGCATATAAATGTCGGCAGAAGTGCATACTTACATACTGTGGATTTACAGTAGCTTATAGTGGTGTACTTTCTTAAGTGGCAAAAATACTTTGTTTATAATGCTAAAAAGAATCTGTAAAGCATCAGTGTTTTTTATGTTTAGGGTTTAATTGTGTATTACTGTACACTGAATAAGGGAGAGACAGTACAATTGGTATAATTACTCTTTCTGAGAGCCCTCTGTGGCCCCCAGTACATCTGTAGAGATGGCAGCTGTGTTCCTTCACATTGTTTCCTAGTTTTCTTCATAGATAATGGAGAGTGTAATTAATACTTGAATTTGCTGTCTGAATAAAATGATATGCTGTGTAATTTTATTTATTTTTAAGATTTACATCTGTAATTATCTGCATAGTAATTAGGCGAGATGTAATTAAGGATGAGAGTCCCTGTTAAAATGACCACCTATAACCCTGGGAACAAAACCTGGCTATTGCCATTGGACACAAATAGAAATCGTTTTTCGGAGTAAATAAACCTAAAATGTACTTTTAATTTTGAGAATAAAAAAGCAAATGGGATGCGTGCAAAAGGTATATCTTCTTCAAGGTGATCTATTTTGTTTCATTTTCAAGATTAGCCTGTATGATTTAATGTACTGTATACAGGACAGAAAAAAAAAAAAAAAAAAAAAACAGTACGTTGTGCATGCCAAAGCAACAGATTGAGACCCAGTTTTTTTTTTTCTGGGTTGCATCTTGGAATGTGGCTGGTCCATCATTCCAAGCATCATTTACTTCTACACTTTGACAACTGTCTTTTTAATCTTTTTACAGTGTTGCTCAAAATACATTTAATTTCCTGTGTGTCCCAATAGCATTTGATTTATTATAATTTTATTTAATTTTACTCTGCTTCCTCTGGAGTATTACAAAGAAACTTTATAGTGTTTCTCAGTATGACACTTAAAACCATGCTGTTACATACCGACATAGACGGCAACCCACAGGGCTACCCAGTGATTGATATGCATCCGAGTAAACTGGGGCAGTGACAAGGAGATCCTTGGCCTATAAGTAGCTCTGCTTTGGAGGGAAGCAGGTGGCAGATGACACACACCCATGCACACAGTTCAGATTGACATTGCCAGGACTCTCCTGACAAATGGTGCGTTTATAGGGAGTGATTCTAGGCCGGCTCCTCACTGCCGGGGAACACTGTAACATTTATACACAGTAACAGCAGGAGATACCGTTCTGGTATTTCAATTGACAGTGCCCTGTTATTCTATATTTAGGTCTGGCAAAGCTCATTTGGTTTCTGCAGTTGAAACTCAAACTGTGAAAGCAAAAATACATGCCTGTGTTTCTTCTAAATATTTAACAGGTACAATTTGTATCTTTCTTTTTTATCTGTTTGAATTTGGTGGAGTCAATGACAAAGTGTGGCTACACTTAATTACATTTTTTGTTTGGGGTGAAATTGTTTGTGATATTGGCTTTTAGTAACCACCTCCCATTCCAAAAATAAAAAAAAATGATTAGTCCTTTTGTTCCAAATGGTGATATTTTATCCCTAACCCCAATTTCAAATTGACTTTAAAACACCTCAAAAGTCAACATTTATTCAAGAATTTAAAGGCCAATATCAAAAATTGCTGTGCTAAATACTTTTGTTTTATTTTGTTCAGATTATCCCCAGATTTTCAGTCATCGTATTGTGTTGACAGACCGTTGAATTAAAATAACTGGATATACTGTGTGTGTTTTAATTTTAGGCTTATAGTTGCCAATGGGGGCAGGAAATAGCACACATTTTTTCCCTGGACAATTCCCCTACACCATCAGGAAAAAAGCATTGGCGATGGACCATTTGATTTGACCATTTTCAAGATGATCCTGTCATTAAGGGTTGCGCTCCAACATTCCCTTACATAAGCAGAAGTGAGCAGGAAACATATTCTTGTCATCAGCTTGGGAAACCAATACCATGACTTGGGTCTACACTTATTGCAACTGGACATATGATGCTATAGTGTAACCTCTAGACCTGTAGCTACGGTACAAAAGTTCAACCCACTGTGGCAAGAGTGCTCCAGGGTGATGGTTTAAATTCTATAATGTAAGGGGAACGAAGCTGCCATTTTGTAGGGTTTTTAAACTGTGTATTTGTGTATATTGTCAGGAAGGCTCTTATTGGTATGTACGTGTGTTTGCACAATTTCACATTGCTTGCCCATTTCCTTTTCATTATGAGGCGCACGGAAACTGTTTAATTACTCGCCAAGTTCTGTTCCACAAAAAATATTTTTAGCTTATTTGGATGGCAATTAAAATTTATAGACCAAATTGTATAGGTGGATTTACTGTGCTGTAAGAAATTTAACTACAATATATACAATATAATCCTTTTCCCCCTTATATCAGATGATGGCCCATACTCCAAGGGGAGCAAGGACCCTGCAGGGACAGAGAATTCCCTGACTACAAGAAGGCAGAGTATACCAGGTAATGTAAGATTATTCTCCACTGATGCAGATGGAGTTGAAGCGGGCAGGTGTACATACTGCAAGTCACACTTTAAAATTGTAGGGATCACTTTCGATTACAGAGCATGAATAGCGATTTAATTACATTATATCGACTGGGTAATTACCCATGATTCCTGCTCTTAATTGGTTACTATTGTGCAATTGCAGGGAAATGGTCATGTGAACAACATTTTGTTATCTGCTGTAGTTTCATGGTAACCCCATAGCACAGGTTATTTCCTTCCACGTATTCCACCAGTAGTTGGCATGCAAGAGCAGGAGACATTGGTAGCTACCCAGTTATTATCATGTTCTTGAATGATTATGCTTGCCATGTAATCTAAAGTGCTACAACATTAGGCATATACTATATCTAGAGATCTGAATACAATTGTGGTGAAACATGTAAAGGAGCTTTTTTTTTAGCAGAAGCTAATGATCATTATCTGTGGGTTTATGGAGGCTGTCGCTCTGTGCGACTGCCTGTCTTCGTTACACTTTTATCATTTTACTGAACCCCTTGTCCAGTTCCATAGTTATTCAGTGTATCAAAATGTGGGGATATAGAAAGGTTGTCAGCCTGTTTGACAGTCTATGTAGAGAACCCCTTATCCAGTTAGGAGGAAACTTGAAAAGGGCATTCCGGGTGCAGGGTATACTGATCTGTCCATCCGTACTCCATGTCAAACTTACGTTTTTACCTATACATCGAGAATCATCCCATATTCGATTGTAAAGAAACTGGGAGAGAATCAGAATCGGGGGGTACATAGAGACAAACTTGGATTTTTATCTGTGCATACAGTAGATGTAGGTCATATATTCTACTTGATCATGCTGCCGATGGCTTTCATTTTGATCTTTCAGCCGTGGCGGGGGATACATGTTACTGATGCGCTTGTTTTATTGTGGCTTGTACATCCATTATCACAGTAAATTGTTCTTTTTGTAATTTGAATACATTTAGATTATCATTGTATTTTCCGTTGGGATAGGATACTACTAATATGTGTATTTTTCTTTTAATTAAAAAAATAAGTGGTCGTTTGAAAACAAATACAAGAAAACCAAATATATTTATAGCTGCCCCATGTCCCATGTGACAAAGCACAGAAGAGGTGGAAAATTGCTTAGCGAAATCTAGTTACTTGGCCCTTGGCTGGTTTTATCCCTGTGGCAAGTGGTTTAACCCTTAGAGTGCTGTCTACCAATATATTTGCCCTGAAGCCTTTATTTAGAAATCTGGATACATGTTTGTAAGAGTATACTTTTCACTCTTTGAGTGTTTCATAGACTTGCCACAGAGCCTTTGTATGGGTTTTTTTGTTCATTACACTATGCTAGTAGTTATGGATAGTTTGCAGTGTTTGTTTAATGTTATTTTATGACAACCCAGTTGTCTTTTCACTCAACAATGGCTGTATTGTTTTATGAAGTAGGGTAAAAAGTGTTGTGACTACTTCAGATTAGGGTTCTGAATCTTCATTTTGTGGTGATGGTCGGAAACTGGACACCAGCCCACACCAGAAAAAGCACCAGCGAATTCTATATAGTTCACCATATTTGATAGAGACCCAGAACTGATGAATATCCCAGAGCTCTTTGGGCAATTAGCTGTTTTGCTTCCAGCCCTGTACAACCTTAAAACATATGTATCCCCATTTCAGCTGAACGCTTCTAAAAATAAATAGAGATAAAAGTAGACTTGCTCCAGTTGTACTCAATCCTGCCCTTCATGTTCAGCAATCTGTTAGGTATTGATTGTTCTTCAATCTACCAATTTAAGACTCCTGCTGTAGAGAAGGATTAGTCTGTAGAAAAAGACAATGGTAATCAATTAGACAAAGCAATCCATTTCAATTTGAATCAAGTGTCAACGTTGCTATTGCTTCATTACTCTCTGTATCTGTATATTTGACAGGTTTGAGTTTTGGTACATATTTCAGAGTTGATGGTATGTATCAGAAGTCACTGTGCTCTGCTCTCGCTTCTATTCTTGACCAGACCCAATGGGGGAAGGGTTTGAGTTGATTGAAAGTGTAAATCTAATTCGAAATCAACTTTAGTGTAATTTTAATTTGTGTTTGTGTTAAACATGCTATCATGTCGTTAAGCCACAAGTGAGGCATTTGATGTGTTTTCTACAGCATTGCTGTGAATATGTGGTGCTTTTTCTGTTCACAGAAGAGTTTAGGGGAGTTACGAATGTGGAACTAATAAAGAAAGAAGGCAGTACTCTGGGGTTGACCATCTCTGGTGGAACAGATAAAGAGGGAAAACCAAGAGTGTCGAACTTGAGATCTGGGGGTCTGGCTGCAAGGTAAGCACTGGAGGAACTCAGAAGTGACTGTAGTGCCTTAATGAATTCACCCTGAGTTTATTTTGCCTTGCCTAATCTACAGGTGTCACTCGTTTCTACAAAACAGCCTTTTGTTACAACACTTTCTGTTACACTAATATACTTTTTGCAATGAACCTTATTACAGCTTACAAGCTATTTCTGTTGATTTCTGTGGTGTGTTTTGCAGAAGCGACCAGCTAAATGTGGGTGACTACATCAAATCGGTGAATGGGATAAACTTGACCAAGCTGCGGCATGATGAAATCATCAGCCTGCTGAAGAATGTGGGCGAGCGTGTGGTCCTGGAAGTGGAGTATGAGCTGCCCCCTGCTGGTAGGAAGTTGAGTACTATCTATGCTTCCAAATGAGGGGTGGGTGAGAGAGGGGCTAATGAAATATTAAGCTGTGCTTCTATTGTAGCAGATCTCCAGAGCGTTTTCATCTGTGCTACGTTGTTCTTTAAAGTATTGGCTGCAGGCAAGTTCTCATTCTATTAGTTCACATGGCTGATTAAGATAATATGCAAAACCTTGAGCATCTCGTGGAAATCACTGGTATCCAAAAGAAAATCTAGCAGAAAACAAAAATCAGCAAGTACGTACTCTGCAGGTAGAATCAGGCTCAAGGGCAAAGCTGTGTTAGTTTTGACAAAATTTATGGGGCACAAGCGATTTAGAGGCTAATACACTTAGGAGATACTGATATTCTTTTGATGAGAAATAAAATGCAGGTCCCATACATCGTTGGCAGTCTCGGAGCATTTGCTGAGCTTGTATTTTGTAGAGGTTTTACATTGTGGTGGATGAATAATCTGTTCATTACAAAAAGATTTACCTGAAAGATTTTAATAAGTGTCCATACTTTCCGAAAGACTTTATTATTAAAGCAACACAATAATAATAATAGGCTTTCCCTAAAAGTTACAATGCTGTCGCTTTGAGTTAGGAATTTTAACTTGACTTCATTTGTTTCAAATTAGCTGGTGCTAGACTGGAGCTACTTTAGGTTCAGAATCCATCTCAGATATACCATGTATAAAAAGAGCCTTGGAATTTGATTGGAAAATCCTATTTATTCAAAAAATTCAAAGATGGACCCGGTAACTTTGAAATGATCACTGTGGGTGAGAATGACAGACAGTCTTCACCCCACTAATTTAATTTTTGTTTGTTTTTAATTTGCTCTACAAAGGTGAATTGTGGAATATTGCTGAAAAAACGAAAATCTTTCCAGAAATGTAAATCTAACCCCCAGAGTTTAGACTGCTGTGTTTCACAAATGGTAACTTCTGAAACGTAGTCACTGGAGACTTCATTGCAGCATTGAAACCTCTGAGTAATTGGTAGAAACATGCAATTGGAATGATGCAAGTATTTCCTATGTGTTTTATCCATCAAAATTTGGACCACATTTTTTAAATAGTAAATTCATATAAAAAAAATGGATATCAAATGTTTTAAAAGTTACACTAGAGTAACATTTTAAAATTGTTAAATTTTAAGCACAACTACTGTCACTGGTAGATGCTCTACAGTAGATGCCATCCCACAGTGGTCTTGAACAGTGATCTGAAACACAAGGCTTAAAAGAAACTGTGGCAGAATGATATTTCACATTGTTTTCAAGGTTTCAAGCATCTTTGGAGTTGCATCATGCCCAGTGGGAAATGGGAATCGCATTTAGAATTGATTGTGTGAAATTGTTATAGCTGGCCACCATGAAACTTTTCAATGTATTTTGACTGATTTTTATTGTAGTTTTAATTGCGCACCACATTATTGCTTTGTATTTTTATACAGTTTCGAACAAAATACCCCCAAGGGTAGGCCAAAACCTCTTAGCAAGTTTGTTAAAAATACACTATAATGGAATCTGTTATAAAAAGTTTTTTTTTTTTTTCAAACTGCACAAGTAGAATTGGTCTTGAAAATGCAAATGAACTATAAAAATGTGCATTTCAACGTCACCGGTTCGAGTCCAGGCTATTCCACAGCTGACCGTGGATGGGAGCTCCCAGGGGGGCGGCGCTCAATTGGCCGAGCGTCGTCCGGGGGGAAGGAGGGTTAGGTCGGCCAGGGTGTCCTTGGCTCACCGCGCACCAGCGACCCCTGTAGTTTGGCCGGGCGCCTGCGGGTTTGCCTGTAAGCTGCCCAGAGCTGCGTTGTCCTCCGACGCTGTAGCTCTGAATGAAATTGGGGAGAAAATAATAAAAACTAATTGGCAACGACTAAATTTAAAAAAAAAAACGTGCATTTCAATGCAAGTGTGATGTATTTTGGAAAGAAATCCACTCCAGTACTTTGTTTAACAAGTGTTGGTTGTCTTTGCTCACGTGTCTAGACTGTTGGCTTGTAAAAGGGGGATTGTGTCACTCAGAGCTGACCTGCTTCCTTTTCTCTCCAGCTCCTGATAGCAGCTCAGGTGTTATTTCAAAGACAATCGAGATCTGTCTGTATAAGGAAGGCAACAGCTTTGGCTTCGTGTTGAGAGGTTTGTATCAATTTCATGTTTTTTATTGCAGTACTATAAAAATGGCAGTACTCCCAGTTTATCTAAAGGTCAACTGTTGCCTTTTAAGTACCTAAATAAAAGGATTGTCAGTTTCCACAGAGAAATATATAACTGTGCTTCATTTTTAACCACAGAGCTTTATAAAGGAATACAGCAGGCAGTAAGTCAAACTTTTAAAAGCCATTTTGATGCATTTTTTTCTTTTCTTCACTATTTAAATTCAGCAGTGTTGCTCTGCCATTATCAACACTTCCAAACCATGTGGGTGAAAGGATAGTTACATGCCAGTTTAAAAAACAAATTTTATACAGAGGTTAGAACGCTACCAGAACCACATGATAGCCAGTTAGCATATGCACACTTTTTGGCTTGTCACTGGACAGTCAAGTAAACACATAACTCATAAGAGACACAGCTATTGGAGACCATTCAGAAGCTGCTTGGGGATGTAGATCCTGGACTATTTGGAGTTGTGTGATTCCCTTAACAGCTGTGCAGTGTGAGGTGGACATTTTGTCATGTTGCAAATTGTGATTTCAGGGGGAGCTCATGAAGACTGGCACAAATCACGGCCAATGGTGGTGACCTACGTGAGACCTGGTGGCCCAGCAGACAGGTACAATTTCCCTATATTGAATCAGCAATCTAAGAAGAAAACGAATCATGAAACATCATCGAATCATACATGATGAGCTGGATTCTCAAAGCACAGTTACCAGGCCAGAATTAAATACTTTTAATTGGGGGGGGTCTATGATTTTAGGAGTAAAAAACTGATTTGAGAAATTCCGCCTATTATGTATGCATTGTTATGCAGAGATACAAGGATAAAAAAAAATACAGGCGGTTTGGAGTTTCTCAAAAAAGCTTTGATTTTATAAATCTTAACTGATTCCACATCCTACACATGATTTAACTGCTTTGTATCATGACTTAATGTTGCTTTCCGAATCCAGTGAATAGTTTCATATTTTAATTGCAGGCACTAGTCAGCAAAGCATAGTATATGGAACAGCAATAAGCCAGTTTTACCTGCCGGGTTTGTCTGTTGGATATAGCCATGCAAACTGTGCTCTGCAGTCTTGTGCTTTAAGAATTGAGGCACTCTTGGTCTCTAAGCTTAATAGGAAGTTACACCTGCCAAACTGTAGAGAATGAAATATATATTTTTTTTTAAAAAAAAGCTCAACTGTAAGATTATCTATGGGGGATTTTTAAATGCAACTGATTTCATAAAAAATAGACACATTTGTGGCAAAAATTGATTTAAATGTCCTTTTTTAATGAGCAACTTTTGTATGGGTCTGAAATGTCAGTTACCGTGACTACGAGGATTCATCATGTTAGAATAACTTTATGTTTATCTTCCTGGTGACTTTTTAAAACAAAGATTTTTTAAAGCACTACCGTGGCATCAAGAAGGCTCTCAAACTTCTCTCTAAGTTCAGCTGATACACCAGAGTGTATCCATTAACCCATCCCCCTGACGCACAACCCAGTGGGTGTGAGAAATACCACGCACCCAGTGCAGCAGGGACAGGTTACTGGTTATACTGTTTTGAAAAGTCACCGGGTTATGATATGCAAAGTTATTCTAAACAGCAAGAGGGACACTTGTTTAAGACAACTGTGATATTTTCGACCCATACTGTACAAGGTTACTCTTCAAGTAAAGGGTTTTCAACAGAGAAACACTATAGTCCTCGAATCTCGGCCTGTATTTTTCCATATCTGTGCACTTGATTCCATTTTGTTTTTAAATCCTATGATTTAAGTTTTAAACCATGTTTGCTTTTAAATCGATTGTGTCTCTTTGGAAGAATATTGCTCAGTGCTGCATTGTTTTAGTCTAAAAAAAAAAAAAAAAAGTCGACATGTTGAACTTCAAAGCGAACGTGTTAAACTTTAATGTGCTTGCAATAGAACTGGATTATTGGATTAACGTTAGTACATTTTCTGTGTCCGCCAAATGGAAGATCGGAGTTGCTTTCTTGTTAGTCTCTTTGTGCTTCTCACCCTCCTTCACTGGCAACTTCACAGAAAGTGCATATTTCTCATTCTGCTGCTTTCAAAGATTCTCATTGGAAAACCAAACTTTGACAAGTTGGCATCCCTGCCATCTGTACTGTACTTGCTTGGGAATTGGGTACATACATGTTTTAAAACCACAACCTATGAAGGAAGATATACTTTTAGAGCAGAAAGTGGGATGGAAAAATCCAGATGGCCTGAGCTCCTAGTTTACCAAGTATATAGTATCTTGCTAGTTATTGGGGTGGTGGAGTTTGTGACCCCAGAAAACTGCATTCTTTGCAGTGCCTAGTACTTGCTAATTTGAATGGTTTGATAAAAATATGCATTTAATAGCAATTCATTGAGTGTTTGTTTCTCTTTATTCATTCTATCTGTCAAAGAAAGTCTTTCCATAGGTCCTTTTAATAGTATATTCTTTACCCTTAAATTTTCCACATGAATTATACATGTACAAAATGTCCTATCAGCATCCCAGTCTAGCTGCTTTTAAGGTTGAATTGTCAAAGTGCAACATAAAATGCACTTAATGTATTTTGCATTATGGTCTTCAAATCTCCCCTTTTATTCATTGGGTGGTATCAAGTTAACTGTGATTGCTGCTCTACCCTAGTCAGCAGTAATGCATAGGCACATTTCAACTCTCCTTGTTCTGTACAGGGAAGGGACCCTGAAAGCCAGTGACCGTCTCCTGAGTGTAGATGGGATACCCCTGCACAGTGTGCCTCATGCCGAAGCCCTCAATGCACTCACCCAGTGTGGCCAAGAGGCCCTCTTCCAAATCGAGTATGACGTTTCCATCATGGGTAAGGTGGTCGTTAGCTTCTTTGGGGTGGGCTACTACTGGGGTGGCCAAGCGTTGTCTCACAGGGTTTTACTCCAAAACACCCCTAGAGTAAAACAAGCATATAAATGCCCTTTGCTGGTTCCATCTTCTGACGCCTTAATTTTACAGGATTATATAATTTGAGATGATGAAGATGGATGATGTTTTAGAGTCAAGTTCTTATCTGCTGTCCAAGTCTAATGGTTTTAATAGTGCTGTCCAGCTTATTGAAACTGTGGGACAGGTGAATAATACAAGCCTGTGTGGATGTTTGTATAGGGATGTACACAAAGCTTTTTATTTGACCTTATAATGGGATTTTAGAATTGCACAGTGTCCAGTTGTTTTACTGTAGTTGTGCATTTCCTGGCTGTGGTTAAACTCTGATTTAAGATCTCATAGTGTAATTTGAAGATTTACAAGCATGTTAGAATGTAGTTAAAATAAATTGTTTAGAACTGTCATTTAAAGGTTCCACGCTGACTATTTGCTAAGAGCAGGTATTTGGCTTGCTTAATGTATTATCCCTGAGTAAAATGTCCGGCTAATTGACTAGACTGATGTTCCTCAGCAAAGAAATTTAACAATATCTTGTCTTATCTGTATTGTGTTAAATCCAAATAGTGCCTTCCAAATGTTTTTTGGTGTTCTGAAAAGTCAAGACTCCAACTCACTCCTCCATATTCCCCTGCTTTTTAAAATGAGTGTATTAACGTCTGCTTAATTACTGATGCAAATTACTATGTGTTTTCAATTTGGCTGAACAGCAGGCTCCTGACCTTCTGATGACGGAATGATTTGAACTTTTCAAAACCAAATGAGTTCCCATAACTGCTGCTTTCCTGCAAAGTGATCTCTGCCCCCTATTTATTGCTTAGAATACATTCTAATATGATGTCATTTAGTAATGCAAGTGGTGAGTGTATAAAGCACTTTACAGGAGGCTAAATGCTTCTGTCGTTTAAAAGCCATTTCTAAGCATCTTAACCATTTTTATGTGTCATATTCTCCCCATCTACACACTTCAAAAGTCAACAGGAAAAAGTTGAGCGGTTTTGCAAATACAGCTGACATCTGTTCCTGAATAGAGGAATGCCAATCTCCAGTACTTCCGCTAAGCTTCACCATTGAAACTACCCATATGTGGCATTTTGGAGAAATGTACTTCTTAGCCACTTGTTAAAGGACAACAACTTTAAATCCAGAGTTCTCTATTTCAAAGATCTGCAGTTCTCCTCGTTATAAATTGACTTATGCTGCAGAACTGTATGGTCATGGCTTCTGTTTGCCCTACAATGGCATTCTGCTAGTATCTGCATTCTCATTAAATAGAGCACAAACAGCACAGCCTCTTATAAAGCTCATGACTACAATGTAAAAAGGGAGAAGACTGAAAACAGATAGGGAGTGCAGTAATCATGATGCTTTTGCTACATGTAAGACCATGGATTTACCAATTTACCACTGTAACCCCACAGATGCAGAATTTATTTTAATAACATTTGATCTAAAGGCAGTACCGCGTGGAGTGCAAGTCGAGTCATAGGATTGGGATCTTTTTGGTTCAAATCCTGATTGCACTAACCTGCCAGTCTTGGGATCCATAGAGAACACCGCACAGGATTTTTGCCCTCGCCGGTGGTGATTTAATTAACATTTTGGTTTTGTGTTTGGTTTACCCAGATTCTGTAACAAATGCATCAGGCCCTCTTTTGGTGGAGATCGCGAAACCTCCAGGATCGAATCTGGGGATCACCTTGACAACAGGGTTGCATCGGAACAAACAAGTGATAGTCATTGACAAGATCAAAGCCGCAAGCGTGGTTGACAGGTAAGGCAAAGTCAGCTTTAAAGATTGAGGAATATGCATTTTCGACGTCTTCCCACCCTTCATCACAGCCTCAAAGAGCAATGCCTCGCCAGTTTAACATGCTGGTGGCCATTAACACCTCTGTCATTAAAAGTTAAATCAAATAGTTTACATATTAGGCAACCTGGAAGAGATTTTTAGCGTACAGGACATATCCATTTTTCTCAAACACTCAGTAATTCTATTGCAACTATACTGTTCATCAGTCAGGGTGCATGGGATTTCGAATTTCTGCAATAAGCTGGCATTTCTTTTTAACAGCAACAGTTTTATACAGGCTAATTTGGTTAAAGAGATGTTTAACTGCTTTTCATGACTTGGTCCTGACAGTCCTTCAGATATATTCATAAACTCCTGTGTTGCTGATGGTGGTTAACTAATGATGCAGAGAAATCTGTATACATCCCTGAATGAAGAGTGTCATTTTAATATGAATTTTATTATTGCATAAACTGCTTTTGTCATCCTTCCCGAATGTAAACACTTAATCAAGTCCTGATGTGAAACTATAAAAACTAAGTGATTTATTCACGTTTTAGTGCACTTGGTTTCTTATACTGTAGTTGTACCCCTTAAAGGACATACTTATGCATGTAATATTATGTATTTATTTATTTGGCAGACCCCTTTATCCAGGCATGTCTTGTGCACCACCCCCCGCCCGAAACCAATACATTTTTCCATTGCAGCTCTGGAAGAAAATAATGGTGCACCACCCTAGTTGTCATTTGGATACTGGCCTTCTTTCAGAAACTCAACCTTGCTCATAGACAGCAACAAAGATAAAACACAATGCTAGAGACTTTATTAAACATGCCAAATACCAGAGGTGAAAGTAAGCCGGCACGGCCCGGTACTGTGTGCCAGTAAAACATTTGCTGCCGTTGCGTATCAACTTTTTTTGGCTGTGTTACCGCCATTCAAAAAATAAAATAAACAATCATATGGATTTTAATTATTCTGATTATGTGTTTATCATGTTTAATGGTAATATTAATAGCTGACCTCATTTATAAAATCTGGCTTTTTGGACGTTTTTCAGATGACAGTATAAAGAAAATAATGAGTTGTTATCTGTAATATTAATTTTTAAACTGTAATGTTATTATACACTGTTATTTTAACTGTGTCAGAGTTGGTACGGTGACAGCTAATTGAAAAAAAAGAAAAATCCCAGTTTTTCACTTGGACACGGTCAGACACCAAAATCCAAGCCGAACAACTAGAAAACTCAAATATTAATGTCTACAGTAGAACAATGCAGTGTTGTGTAACTAAAATACTGAACTATCCTCCTACTGCAAGTCATTCCACACGTATAATTAGCGAAGTGTCTCCCTCCCCTTGTCCTTTTCCCATGCTTTCTTCCAAAGCAATATGTAAGAATGTAAAACATGCTATTAAAACCGTGCAAAACTTCAATGGGGGCGGGAGAGGTGGAACAACGACTTGGCAATAATACAGTACCAGTAAGAAATTAAAGTTACTTTCAACTCTGCCGAATACCCATGAGTACAGAAACAGTAATAAATGATGAGTCAAATCACAATATAATACACAAGCAAAGCAAAATATTATGCAAATTCAGAGTTAATTCAATAAATCCTTAGCAGTGTTTTTGTAATCTGTTTTGTTCAACCAGATGCGGTGCGTTGCACATCGGGGATCACATCCTGTCTATCGATGGCACCGGTACAGAACACTGCTCAGTCTTGGAGGCCACTCAGCTGTTAGCCAGCACCTCTGAGAATGTTAAACTCGAGATCCTGCCTGCACACCACAGCCGTCTGCCACTGAAGCCCCAGGAAACAGGTGAGTGCTGGCTCTCAGGGTGGAGATCTTCATGCTTCAGTTGTTGATCCACCACACTAGGTACAATCCAAAGTTGTAAATGTAAGCATAGCATCAAGTTCAGTTTGCACTGAGTTGTGTTGCATTTCCTAACTCTTTATAGTGTTTGTTATCATGTTGGTGGTTCTGTTGGTCCAATATTGAGTCTCTCTATTTGCACAACCTAAACCACTCAGTAGTAGGCAACACTTTTTTTTTTTTTAAAGCTTACAGAAGATATTTAAAGCTATTTACACTTGAAACAACTTAATGTACCCATATTTCTGGATTTTCTTAAATGTACATTTATGTTTCTAGTTTTTCTTTCTCTTACTATATGGGGAGGTATTTTAACTCCAGTTATTGTCCACGTAACTTACAGCTTAAATGAAACCACTTCTCTTCCTTGAGTTTGCAGTTGATTCTCTGCAGGTTACTGTAAGTGTTGCGTTTGGAAGCTGACTGCACCTGTGCAGCATCTAGGCAGGTCCGCTACAGTTCATTATTATTCAGAAATGCAACCTCTGTGCAAGATTAGGGTGGTTTTCAGTTGTAAAACAGGCTGACGTTTTTTTGATCCTCACTCTTTTAACACATGTATGAACAGGGATCGAAATATCAATGTATTTGCACAAACTCTTCATTAACCAAAAATAGGTATACGTTTTCAAAGCTGTTATAAGCTACCCAAACGCAATTCATTTTTTATAGCTATCTTCCTATACACAGCATTACACAATGCACTCTGTGGCCTTGCCAATATTTGCCTTTATTTAGACCAGCAGCTGTGATGATAAATGCTTTTGCTTTATCAGGACTTGACAACTGCTATTGTTGGTGGTGGTTTTTTCTTAAACTTGTCCAGAATGCTTTTACCGCAGAGAAGGTTTTTTTTTTTTATCATTGTGGGTACTGCACATTTTCCTAGGTATTTGTTTTGCATTACCAATGGTGGTGTACATCTTTGTGTTTCTGCGTACTATGTTTCAACGTGGAAGATTTTGCTTTTCCTGGCTTTGAAACAGTCTTTCATGTGTGTAATAGTTTTTATGGAGGTTTAATATTGCCTTTGCAATTATTAATTCTGACGGCTGTTTTCATGAAGCGTTTTGAGATGAAATACTGCATAATTGTTCTTGCATTGTATTTTTGATTCCAGTAAAATCCAGAGATTCGAAGGTTTGTGCACATGCCAGGAATTCAAAGGTAATTCACAGCCTCTGACGGTCTGTCAAGTACAGTCAACCGTATATCAAATCTGTAAAATGACACATTTAAAATGAAAGATTTCTGCATTCGCGCTTGCTGCACCTCTCTTTGGATATTTTTTTGTTATAAAATATTTTGAAATAACACACCGCTTGTTCCCATTCATTTAGCATGCAGTAAATGGTTAAACTGTACAAATAAAAGAAGTAGTATCATTTTCAGTTCAATAAATTTGTAAAATCGGCAACCGTACACATGTTAAATACAGCTGTTCAAACCTCCATTTGTAAAGGTCAGAATCAGCTTTTATTGAACAGGGTGACCTTTATTCAGGTGGAGTAAAGTTTGAAAGGACTTAATTGGTCTAATTGTATCTATTTTGCTTGAATAAGCCTGCAGTGCTGTATCTGATGGTATTGTAGACTGTTATATAGGGAGGGGAGTCAATATAGAGAAATGGGGTGGCAATACATGATGTATGTATCAATATGTATATCTATATAAATACATGTACATATAATCACACATTTGTACCACTGCTTCAAGAATTCAGCTTTAAGGTCAGTTGACTAATAAGAAACTGACTGATCTAAACAGACAAACTACTCCTTACAGGGTTTTATTTATAGTGTGCGGGTTATACTTTCAATGTAAGCTTGAAATGTTCACTGCTGGATGAATAGAGGTGGTCTGTTTTACTGCTTCAGAAATGGGGTATATGTTGGGGTAGCTTCCCAATCAAGCTTGTATTTTACATGTAAGTTGTCCTTTTTTTATCTTTTCTATAGTGATGATACCAGGGGTGTATAAGGGTATTTTAAAAGGAAATGTAGGATTCGAAGTCTAGAGCAGTATTTTAAAAGGAAAAGCTTAGTTCATTGTGCTTTTTTTCGAAGTGCTTGAAATGAGCAGGTATTACAGATCACTGAGTTGTTTTTTTTTTTTTGTTTGTTTTTAAGTATGCAGTTTGGGGTGGCTTGCCCTAAAAGGTGCTATATAAAAATAAATGGATTGATTTTGAATTGATTTAGTATAGACTGTAAATATTGTATGAGGATTGATTTTATCTTTGAAAATACTATAAATTCAAATCAACAGTTTTACCGATGTTTCAATTTTTTAAAAAAATTACCAAATTATTTATTTATTTATTTATTTATTTATTTATTTATTTTATTTTTTTATCCTTATTTTAATATATGTAAAATATACTCTGAAAAATCCCTGTATTTCTTTTTTTTTTTTTAAAGATAAAAACCGAAAACGCGGAACATTTAAGTATGTTTTATTAATTAAAACAATGCTGAAGCCATACAACACAGTCGTAAGAAAATTGTGTCCTTACAACTGGGAATGCTTGCTGATTATATAGTATGACATAGAAGACAAAACTGTGGATGAATGCAACAGTCCCAATGTTGTATTATAAACTAGGATATACTTGTGGAACACTGCAGCTTTGAGAGTGGACAATACATTGAAGTGGATTTGTAAACCTTGCATGTGGCAAAAGCAGTCCAAATATAGCAGTGGTTGTATTGACAGTTTTTACTGTACATTTCCTATTTTTTTGGTCGTAAAGGGAATGTTTTGAGAAAGTTGTTATGAGCGATTTAAAATAAATGGTAGCATGTTTACTACACACATTATAAAAGTAATGAACCAGAAGCCATTCATTGGTAGTTTTAGATTTGCTGTTGCCTTCAAATTGAGTGGTTTTAATCTCCTTTATAAGATTAAGGCTTTTCCGTTTCATCACTTCTGGTTTTAATATATGCTAGGTGTTGGCATTTGCTGATGAAGATCAAATGAAACTCTCTCTATAGATTTATTTTCCAGAAATGTAGCTTCTTCAAAAGACATGCCTGATAAGCTCAGCATAAGTCAGAGAAAGTGAGGATTTAAAATGATTTTTAAATTCTTTAAAGAAATGAGAATTCTATAACTCCATCTATTTTCTTCTTTTTTTATTGCAATTCTCTGCATCATCTTTGTGATTCATCGGTTAACCTGCTAAGTGGAATTTAAGAGGCAGCACTTTTTACCTCCTTGTGAAAAGGAAATATCACTCTTCCAAAGAGCCGGAAGGTTAGTTAGACAGTTAAATAGAGAGTTGCTAGTTGCCAATAACTGAATAATATCAATACTAAGTTTTTCCCCCAATATTAGTTAGAGGTTTCCCAGACGTATGCAACAATGTAAGTGTTTAGACAGACCTGTACAGTATATCCCTGGAATCTAAAAACTAAAGTGTGACATAGGAATGTATAGCCTTACACCTCCACTGTATCTCTGCTACCAGGAATAATACGCTATCCAAGTCAAACATGACTTCCCACTGGTAATATCCTCTGGTAAAAACCTTTCATTTTTTACTGTAGGAATTAGAATTGGTCAGCTTGTGTGTCAAGAAAAGGGAACTTTTAAGGAGAGTTTTGCCTCAACATTGATTGTGTTTACATTTGAGTTTTACATTGTCTATCCATTTTTTTGCGAGTGAAAGTTTGGATGTTGATTGTGTCAGAATCTGCTGCTTAAAAAAAATATGAACAATATGTAATTACATTTTTAAACAAGTGGGATGCAGATCCTCAACGACCAATGGCAAATTATTTTGCACAAGTTATTGAGAATATCTGAATCGGAGGGTATATTGTCTGTCCTTCACAACGTCACACTTACATTTTTACAAATGACAAGCACTTGCCGTATAAATTATATACATTTTATTAACAGATCTGAGAAAACTAGTTCCAAAACAGGGCTGCGTAAAAGAAAATACGTTTTATCACCATTGCATTCTGAGATTGCTATAGAACAAATCGTCATTGGTCATTATTCTCATATGATGGTTTTTTTTTTGCTGCATTTTAAGTAGAAGGACTTCATTTTTCTTTTACAGTAAAAGTACAGAAGAGTGACCACCATCATTGCTGGGACCCCTGTGTCAATTATTATCATACGCAGCACCCAGGACACTGCAAGACCCCCACCTGGACCTCCTCCAACCCACCAACCAACCAGGACTACTGCAAATGTAATTACAGTGCCATTCATTCCAGTTCTGCTGGACATCTTAGCAACCCATTGGAAGATCGAAGTATATCATTGAACAAGTTCAGCATAGGCCAGTGCCTTGCAGATTCCTGGTTTGGCCTTTTCCGGCAGATTCCTGGTTTCCATGAAGTCACGTTGACTTTTCACTATTGTTGTGTGTTTTATTTATTTATTTATTTTTACTCCACAAATGCTACAGAAGTCTATACAGGGTCTTGCCAATTTTATTGGGAAATTAAGCAGGTCAGCTGAACCTCATAATGTGTCATCTGATTTGAATGTTGTGTGTAAGGCCTGAAGTACTAACAGTGTTGTTAGTTGGCTGTTAAATAGGTAGCAGATATTTGTCACAGTTTGACGTGGTACATTTGAGTATTTTGAGTTGGCTGGTTAGCTTTTAGGGCAGAATATCTCTCATTGTATTTGGCGATTTTGTATGAAATTGATGTGCCAACATAAGAGCGTGGAACCAGTCAAATAGTAAAAACTGGTTCATACTTCAATCACGCCACCATCGCCCAGGGCAATTTCTCATCTCTCTGGTCATGCGACTGTCTGCCGATCCAAGGGAAAGTTAAATCCTTCCCAAGTGTAGCTGGTTGTGTCATGCCCTGCTCTCAGGGTATTCACAAGACTTAATGAACCAGTCTTAGGAGGTCCCAGGACAGTTTATGGGTGGCCAACATAGTCACCAATGGGGGAGAATATGTGTTTTAAACTGCTTCACTTTCTGTAAGTAGCTGAATTCAAACTACCTGTCTTTCAGTAGATTTACTTTAGTCCCCTAAATAATCTCAACACTGACATCCAGCACCACAGCAACCCAGACCCAGAATGGAACAGTGAATCTCATTTTTAATCCTTCCCAATTCCAGTTCCCATGTGGCATTAATCTGCTTACAGGCTTTAAATACTTCAGCGGGCCTTTCTGGTGTAAATGTATGCAAAATCTTGACATTTTAGGTACAGTAGAAGATAATTTGCCTAAGCTTTGTTGGATAAAACACTGTCATCTCCCAATGTGAATCACTCTTCTGTATTCTGGTGTGTCACCTCTGTGTGTGTGTGTGTGTGTGTGTGTGTGTGTGTGTGTGTGTGTAGAAGAGTAAATGTACAGCACCTATATCCCAGCACTGTGCCATACTGTACCTAGTAGTCAGACAGTTTAGTTGCAGTATATTAATAGTTGCAGAATATTAATACAATGGGGTTAAACCCCTTTTATGGGTTATAAGATAACATTTCTTCTGAGTATTGTGAAGGTTAGTATTGACTACCCAGTTTGTGCTTTTGAAATATTCATAAAACCTCTTCCTTGCTCAAGTGTTTTTCAGATCCCTGTTCTGTTCTGTCTGTTCCTACAGTTTTTAACATTTTCCCTGTTTGTGCTCTGTCTGATTCTGTTAGCTCTGGTGTCTACCAACTTTTCTCCGGGCTCCATGAACACTGCAGGATTCTTCAGTCAGAACTCAAGCACTCTGCCACGCAACTCTCAGCCCGTGAGCCCTCGTAACACCATGATGAAGAGGAGGCAGAAGAAGAAGGAGCACAAGAGCTCATGTGCGTAGGGAATGGCTGCCCTTTAACAACACTGATAACTGACTGAAATGATCTTGATGATCTCGTCTGCTGATTTTGCAACCAGGCTTATGCTCTCTCCTCCTGCTTGTGCCCTGTCAGTGTCTCTGGCCTCCAGCACAGTGGGCCCCGGAGGTCAGATCATTCACACAGAGACCGGCGAGGTGTTCCTGAGGGGGGACCCCCTGAACGGCTTCGGCATCCAGCTTCAGGGGGGAATCTTTGCCACGGAAACCCTCTCCTCGCCGCCGATCCTCCGTTTCATTGAGCCTGACAGCTCAGCCGAGAGGTGAGCCACACTTTAACATAAATCATTTTAAAAGTTGTTACTTCTTAATGCAACACATTCCAAACCCTCCTGTACACAAGTATAATATGGCATACAACTGAGCTGGTTTGTGATGCTGTTCAAGTAAATGATTTTAATAAGCAAGCTGTCTCTCAAAATGTGTAGAATCAGTATTCAAAATGTTTTACTGCCAATGTGCAATGAGTGGGCTGGATATTTTTTGTTAATTTTCCCCTAAACAGTGGATTTCTGCGATGGTGAATACCCAGACTGGTGTCATAATGATATATTGTCACTAGAGGCTTTCATGATAAAACCGCTTCTGCTAGCTGATAATGTGCACTAATCTTGTAGGCAAAGAACAAGCTAATTGGCTGTAGATGTAGATGAAACTATGTGAGACACGTATTTACATAGTTTTCAAGGATGTATTTTTAATAGAAAAAGGATTCCATTTAGAATTTTTAAAGAGGGTATCTCAGAAAATAATATTATTTCAAAGCTACACCAAAAGCACAGCTAATGAAACAATTACAAGGAAAATAATATAGGTTTCAGGCGATTTTAAAATAGTCTGAAGCGTGGATAGTGGAAATAATTGGTGAATCAGTTCTGCAACTACAGTGTGTTGGTGATGAGCTTGACCGATTTCGATCATTTCTGATCAATGAATGCATTATAATTATCCTTGCGCTGAGTTGTTCTGCAGTTATTAGTTGTGAACCTTTCAAACCTTTTCATATATTCTCATTTATCATACTGGAATATTGCTTGGTCACCTACAAGATTTATGACTTGCATCCTTTGTTGCGTAAAACAGTGTGTGTTTATTTGTTTTTTTCTCTCTCTCTTTTTCTCTTAAATTTGCCATTTATTTTCATCAGTGCGATATCTCACTCATTGCAGTGTCAACTCGGATCTGTCCAGGCTCATACTCACAAGAGTGTTTTTCTTCTGAGCAAAAATAATTAACGCTTAAGTATTGAGACTGGCTGGCTGGGGAGACTGTTTATTAGTAATGTCCAAATGAGGTTAGCAAAGGCTTTATATCCTGGAAGCTAAATAGGGCCAGGGCAATACTTTGAATGGGAAATCCCTTTGGAAACTTCTGCTGTGCTGTGAAGCTACCCAAGTATGTCCAAATTCTAGCCTGACTAAATTCCTAGCTCTTGACCTTGTTCATTTTCTATACCACATTATTACTGCAAAATGGAGTCAGGTTCATTTAAAATGTGTTGTGTGTGGTTTTTTTTTAGACCTTTTCTGATGAAGAATAAATAAAATATGTCCCATAAAGATTGATACTGTGTGCCACTAAGTACCAGGAATTCTGTTACAATCAGTCACAAATCAATATAAAGTAAGCAGGTCTGAGTCCAGACTCTTTTTATTTAAATTTGTAATAATTATCCTGACACTCTTACTTGTATTACTTAGCAAAACAGCATGAAGACATACAGGTCTCGTTGCTTACAGAGGTTATTGAGTGCAACTTCTGATTACAGTTGGGGCAATATGCACTTTTCCTTCAGAACTGAATATATTTTCTGTATGACACTCGGAAGTTATATTACAGGAATCTTTTATCGATCTACAACCTCAGATCATTTTCTAATCAATCTGAATCTGTCTAATGGGGTTCAGATCGTAACCCTTGGGCATTGAATTATAGACTATGGATCATTCACGGTATTAAAGAGGTGGCCTCTTAACCCTTACTCAGTGTAATTGAAATTCCGAATGTAAAGCTTTCCTTGTAAAAGGAAAGTGTTTAACCTTTGCCATCTTGTAGTTCAGACCCAGAGTGGATTTTCAGAGTTGCTTGCGTGTTGTGTTTTTTTTTTTTTGTGTGTTTCCAGCTATTCAATGTCTGTTCAGTTATATTCAATAAACATCCAAGACAAAAATAATCACATTTCATTTGAGCAGCTTCTTGTCTTATTAGAAAGTACTTAACGCCTGTTGCTAATTAGTATAATTTCATGATACTTGCTGTAATTCAAGAGGTAAAGTCATTGTGGTGGATATCAATCTTAGCTTTCTTTCAATATATTAAATATTCTTTCTACAGCGAGTATTTTTGGTTGTCAAAGTCAGATACAGAATCACATCTTGTTTGATTTTATCTTTTTAAATAGTTAAATTGTTTTTAAATTACATTCAAAGTGTGTGTGTGTGTGTGTGTGTGTGTGTGTGTGTGTGTGTGTGTGTGTGTGTGTGTGTATATATATACAGTACTGTGCAAAAGTTTTAGGCAGGTGTGAAAAAATGCTGTAAAGTAAGAATGCTTTCAAAAATAGACATGTTAATAGATTTATATTTATCAATTAACTAAATGCAAAGTGAGTGAACAGAAGAAAAATCTAAATCAAATCCATATTTGGTGTGACCACCCTTTGCCTTCAAAACAGCATCAAGCATCAATTCTTCCAGGTACACTTGCACACAGTTTTTGAAGGAACTCGGCAGGTAGGTTGGCCCAAACATCTTGGAGAACTAACCACAGTTCTTCTGTGGATTTAGGCAGCCTCAGTTGCTTCTCTCTCTTCATGTAATCCCAGACAGACTTGATGATGTTGAGATCAGGGCTCTGTGGGGGCCATACCATCACTTCCAGGACTCCTTGTTCTTCTTTACGCTGAAGATAGTTCTTAATGACTTTCGCTGTATGTTTGGGGTCGTTGTCATGCTGCAGAATAAATTTGGGGCCAATCAGATGCCTCCTGATGGTATTGCATGATGGATAAGTATCTGCCTGTACTTCTCAGCATTGAGGAGACCATTAATTCTGACCAAATCCCCAACTCCATTTGCAGAAATGCAGCCCCAAACTTGCAAGGAACCTCCACCATGCTTCACTGTTGCCTGCAGACACTCATTCGTATGCGCTCTCCAGCCCTTCGCGAACAAACTGCCTTCTGCTACAGCCAAATATTTCAAATTTTGACTCATCAGTCCAGAGCACCTGCTGCCATTTTTCTGCACCCCAGTTCCTGTGTTTTCGTGCATAGTTGAGTCGCTTGGCCTTGTTTCCACGCCGGAGGTATGGCTTTTGGCCGCAAGTCTTCCATGAAGGCCACTTCTGACCAGACTTCTCCGGACAGTAGATGGGTGTACCAGGGTCCCACTGTTTTCTGCCAGTTCTGAGCTGATGGCACTGCTGGACATCTTCCGATTGCGAAGGGAAGTAAGCATGATGTGTCTTTCATCTGCTGTAGTAAGTTTCCTTGGCCAACCACTGCGTCTCACGGTCCTCAACGTTGCCCGTTTCTTTGTGCTTCTTCAAAAGAGCTTGGACAGCACATCTGGAAACCCCTGTCTGCCTTGAAATTTCTGCCTGGGAGAGACCTTGCTGATGCAGTATAACTACCTTGTGTCTTGTTGCTGTGCTCAGTCTTGCCATGGTGTATGACTTTTGACAGTAAACTGTCTTCAGCAACCTCACCTTGTTAGCTGAGTTTGGCTGTTCCTCACCCATTTTTATTCCTCCTACACAGCTGTTTCTGTTTCAGTTAATGATTGTGTTTCAACCTACATATTGAATTGATGATCATTAGCACCTGTTTGGTATAATTGTTTAATCATACACCTGACTATATGCCTACAAAATCCCTGACTTTGTGCAAGTGTACCTAGAAGAATTGATACTGTTTTGAAGGCAAAGGGTTGTCACACCAAATATGGATTTGATTTAGATTTTTCTTCTGTTCACTCACTTTGCATTTAGTTAATTGATAAATATAATCTATTAACATGTCTATTTTTGAAAGCATTCTTACTTTACAGCATTTTTTCACACCTGCCTAAAACTTTTGCACAGTACTGTATATATATATATATATATATATATATATATATATATATATATATATATATATATATATATATATATATATATATATATATAAATATGTATGTCACTCAGTTTAACATTTTGATTGGTTAATTTTGTTGTTAGAGTGGAGTTGGAGGACGTTACTTTGAAAAGGGGTGGCGCTGACAATGATGTGAACCAATCGCATGTCAGAGCGAGACTGTTGCCCGGTGGTGTAAGGATGTTAGGGCAATAGTTCAATCTATTTTTGCTCCTGTGATGAGGTTTTAACCAATCGCAGGCCAGAATTGGTACGCACTGATTATTTATATATATATATATATATATATATATATATATATACACTTTTACTAATTGGCTACAATGGAAAAAATATATATAAAAAAAAATAGAAGATCCAAGATAATCATTCAAGATTTCAGTCCCGTTTATAGAATCTTGTTCTGGATCCTCATCCTTTGTAAACTAATCCCAGACCAGCCCTCAGGGGGACAATTAATCTTCACTAATAATGTTGTTGGCATGTACAGCTCTGTACAAATGAAAAGTCAAAATCTTCCAAATAGTTTTGGATAAACATGAATACATCATAAAAGCAATTGCTTTGACTCCTTTGGCTACCTTTCACTGTTTCCTCTGAAGAGCAGCAGACCAACATGGTGAGAGGGGCTGCTCTATATTGTACCAAAGTGAGGTCAATGTATGAGAAAGTTAATTTACACAATAAGGGGAGCTTTTAAACCTGAGGGACCTCCCATTATGTCGCGTTCTAATGTGGAGGCTCTTCATTGTGTTCACAGGTGTGGTTTACTGCAGGTAGGAGACCGATTACTGTCCATCAATAACATACCAACAGAGGACGGGACTCTGGAAGAGGCTAACCAGCTCTTAAGAGACGCCGCACTCGCCAACAAAGTCACCATGGAAGTAGAGTTTGATGTTGCAGGTAGATTCTTTTTTCTGCTGAATTTAAGTGCAGTAGACTTCTGCTAATGGAACCCTGCTGGTCTGATCTGACCTAAATGTGAACCACACTATTATAATGAAGTGCAGGCTGATGGCAGCTGTAGAAACCAAACTTGAATATCGTGTTTCTGTGATTTAGGGTGTAAAACATGAACAGTTATCACTGTGAGCTTTTATATAATAAAAGGGTTATTGCAAATTTTATAGGAAATCTAAGTCTCTAGCAAACATAAGACAGGCTTTTTTAAGTATCAGTGCTCACTAAATCGCTTATCTCTTCAGTTGCCAACTGTTTATCCTTTAAGTCAATACTGAATCTTGCTGCTCTCGTAACCTTCAAAAGAAACTAGTTTGCAACTGGCTGGCTGTTCAGTTGTTAAGCACCAAGCTTTGGTGTGAAAGGTATTTCTGTTCAGACGTTCCAGATGAGTCAACACAGCTGTGGATGGGTACCTGGAGAAACAGGCAGCTGCCAAAGAGCAGTCAGGCGTAGTTCAGACCAAGTCAATCTACGTTATTGAGGTGACAGAATCACTGTCCTGCTGTTAGTCTTATAGGAGATCTTATTGAGGTTTAAGGAAAAAACTCTCACAGCGTCCTGGGTGGCTTACTTACGTACCATACTATACATGCAATCCAGGACAACAAAATACAAAACTACCACTAAGAATTACAGGCTTACTTTGACTTCACTAAATTAAAATGTAATCAAGTCTAATAATGCACCTGCAAAATGCTGTTACTGTTTCAGTTGTTAAAATAGAACCTATTTACCCCAAGATGTCTGCCCTAGAGAATCATAGCAGTTAGAGGTGGCTATAAACGAGACCCACATTGTTATTTATGGTATT
Source organism: Acipenser oxyrinchus oxyrinchus (assembly GCA_030684275.1). Lineage (NCBI taxonomy): Eukaryota > Metazoa > Chordata > Actinopteri > Acipenseriformes > Acipenseridae > Acipenser > Acipenser oxyrinchus. The sequence goes on from CM060264.1 coordinate 9,262,985, forward strand.
GGTTTCTGCATGTCACATTTACATATTTGCTTATGTCTGGAAAACGTCTTCATATCCATTTCTTATTCTATACTGTTCTGTACATACTGTTGATCTATTGTACGTCATGGTCATCAGCTTTTGTCATCTGATAGCCCTCATTTTACCACCGTGGCAGGGTATGTATGTTCATAACATAACATGCTCATGTTTACATTTTCCTTCCCAGAATCTGTTGTACCCAGCAGCGGCACATTCCATGTTAAACTACCCAAGAAGAAAGGAGTGGAGCTGGGAATTACAATCAGTGGTGAGCAATGGCCAGTGAAGCCTTTTTTTTTTTCTTCTTCCAAACCCATATTCAGAACAGCATCACAGACCTCATACAATCTCAGGCCAGTAAATTAATCTTCTCCTAAATCAATTCCTGTGCAATGTGCTCTGTTCCGTAACTTCAGCAAGCCTGTTAGGGGACTGTCATTCCGTGATGAAGTGCTTCATTAGAAATGTTTTAAAAAAACAGCAGGAGGTTCTGGACATTTATCTTTGTCTATTTACCTCTGTGTTTCCCCTCTTGCTGGAGGGATAACTGTTCCAAATCAGTTGGAATACTAATCTACTCTTAAGTCATAGTTTAGTTAAATAATTTGCAAACAACGGACAATTTCTGGTAAGAGCACAAGGACCAATACAGACGCTAACTCCATATACAGCACTCTCAACAGGACCTAAAGTAGTACCATATGCCATTCCATGCCAAATGAAGATACATGCATGTGCTGTAACATGTATTTCTTTCAAAACTGCACATTTTAGACGAATGTAGAATGGAAGGGCAACATGGCTTAGATTTATTACTTTTTTGTTATTGTTTGTCAAATAATTAACTTAGATTCGCCACTAATAAATACATAAACATTATGTGCAACCAAATTTTTTTTTTTTTTTTTTTTGAGAGGGGCTTTGTCCAAAGGCGTAACTTTTTGCTCAGTCGGCAATTTAGAGGATATCAGAAAGCCTATTGCTCTCCATTTGAAGTGTTGTCCTTGGCGTTCATGGGGTTCATTAAACTCGTTTGGTGTGGTGCAACGTTCCAGGTAACAGGCCTTCTCAGGGCAGCGTGCCCTTGGTGTATTGGATGATTCATAATGCAAAGAACACTAAACATCAGCTTCTTTCCCTTGACAATCTCTGTCTCGTGGAAGGTCTGTAGTGTCCTGGGAAAACTAGGGCAAATGGAAAGTTTGGGCTTTATGCAGAGATTAGGCACAGATATTTGACTTGTGTTTTCTTACATGGCAAAAAATCTGAATCGCTATTAATTCTTTATTACAGCCTGTTTATGGAAACTGTAGGTTGATACAAATAATCTTCATCTGTTTTACTTTCCCCAGCTCCCTGGATGCAAGCAGCGGCTGTTATTCTTTTAATGTTTTTATTAATTGGATCCATTATGAACTTCAAAACATAGCAAGATGTTTTGTTTCCGTGCAGCAAATGTAGCTTTAATAGGTGTTTACTTAAACGCCTGTAGCTTTGTAAATCAGACCTGATTCCTTTCAAATTTCCTTGTCGGCCAGAGAACATTTAAAGTTACTGTCATTTTTACAAAGTACCTTGCTCTTGCCTAATTGTGTTTCTGTATACAGAGTCTGACAAATGTTTTATGAAGTCTGTGTTTAAATGTTCCTTGGGGAATGGTTCTGTACAGTGTGATGCAGCTTGTAAATTGAATGTCCTCTCAATTCTCTTCTCTTCACTGACAGCAAGCAGAAAGCCAGGAGAGCCCCTGATAATCTCGGATATTAAGAAAGGCAGCATGGCACACAGGTACATGTCTCTTTGTCTCTGTTTATATTAAATGCCTTTGGGGGAACTCTTGACAAATTAGCAAATGGAGTTTTTAAATTTTAAAATGTTTCTTTAATAGATAGAATATAGAAGGAGCCAGCATCTTCTAGAAATGCTACTTTGGATTAAGTTTCCTTTTGTTTGTTCGGCAGTACACTGCTGTACTAGATGGTGCTGCAGCTATTGTATTATGAAGATGCTGTTCTAGCTCGCAGTATATATGGTAACTAGAACTGAAGAGCAGCTCCTGAGCTTATTCAAAGCACCTTGAAGCTACTTGCTCTTTTAAAGCCAAAACCCATCTCAACCATCTTGAAAGATATTTGTGTTAGTCCTATTAGTGACAAAAGCACAATGCTTAAAAGATAATAGGGGAAAATAATGGATTTAAAATGAATAATAAAGTGGTTCTATTTTGTAAAAAGACTAAATTGCACGTCATCCGTGTGTAAATACAGTAGCCTCTAATCCCAAGCACATACCGTAATACAGTTTTTTCTTTTTTAATTCCACTCCACAGAACCGGCACCCTGGAGCCCGGAGACAAGCTGCTGGCCATCGACAACATTCGTCTGGAGAACTGCTCCATGGAGGATGCAGTGCAGATCCTGCAGCAGTGTGAGGACCTGGTCAAACTGAAGATCCGCAAGGATGAGGACAACTCTGGTAGGAGCCACCCTCCTGGGCTGGTGTATCCCATTGAGTCAGTTTGTAGGAAAAAGACATGAGTGAAAATCCATATGTGACATGATCACGTTGCCCCAGGAGGACCTTGGGGGGATAACCGTTTATTAAGGTTGGAGAATTCAGAATGGACTTGCTGTCCTAAGATAAGAGTGAACCTGCTCCAAAACATTTCAATTGTTTTAGGAAGGTTTTATTGCTTTATTATTTATATAGAATAATTTTAAACACTCTTCAAAAGCAGTCCTTAAACATTCCTTAAAACACTCCTGTTATGAACAGGGCTCTGAATCCATTTATTTTCACAGTGATTTTTACACAAGCATGAGAGAAATATATTTTGCGTGTAATAAACTGCATCTGAGACCCCTTTAGACAAACAGAATGATTCCTGATTTAGCATCTCTTCATCAATACAATTTAGCTGGCCTCTTTTAAATGAATAGCAGCATGTTCTTTATTTGCTTAGCATTCTTGTTCCATTGTTTTGCTGTGTCAGAGAGGCATGTGTGATCTGATCTTGTCCACTCTCAATCCCCACAGATGAACAAGAAATGACTGGCTCTATAATCTACACTGTGGAGCTCAAGAGGTACGGTGGTCCATTGGGAATCACCATCTCAGGCACTGAGGAACCCTTTGACCCCATTGTCATCTCCGGCCTCACCAAAAGAGGACTAGCAGAGAGGTAAGCACTTCTACCCCTTAGCAAAAGCTAGTCTCTTTATAACGTAATGACCTCCCTCTGGTGGTTAGTTGTGAGAAATGCAACATATTACACTATATAGAACACTGTATTCCACTGTATATAGCGAGCCTTGAAGTCAAACCTCTTGCCAACTAAGCTTTTGTCAAAATGCAGTCCCTGCCACTTCATATCAATTGTGAGGAGCTAGGTCTTACAGTGACTATGACTAGAGGCTGGTTTAAGCTGTCCCCTCCAATGTAATTTGGAGTAATTCTCTGATGAGGGTGACCCTCTTGTATCAAGGTAATGCATTTGATGTAGAGTGCAACAATTAACTTTAACGATATATTTCTGTACAGTCTCATAAAACGCTTGAACAAACCAATCATTTAGAAAAAATGGTTATGGTTTTAGATGTTAAATGGGGAGCTGGATATACATCGAATACCGATGTACTTTTGGGGTCATTCCTTGAATGCAAAATAAAAAAAAAAAGGGCATACATTAAATACAGTGAGTAAAGTAGCAATGCTGCCAGATTGCAAACATAGTGTGAAGGGAGAAAGCCTGTGGTGAAGATGAGCTCCCACGTTCTATTTCTCCAACTTTGTGATATTTGCATCTAGCTATATCCATTACAACCACAAGGGCTACAGTGAGTTAATGCTAAAAGTGTGTGTTTTACTAGACTTTTAACAGCTTGTTAATGTCGTTAGTTTTATGAAAATGCAATCTACTTTAACAGTCTTCTACAGAGTAGTGCTGCTATTGATCTTTTATGGTTTATTTGTATTCATATTTTTATATAACTACAGTATACACACAGTACTACTTACACTAAATGGTGGACTGAAGTCTGCTAATAAAGCAGTTTATAAATGTTAGAGTGGCAGTGTTAAGATCATTAAAACAGACCCCGATGTGTCTGTCTGATACTGCTTTTACAAGTCCACCTTTTTGTGGTCATTTGTAGAAACGCAGCTTCTGGTAAAGGTTGGGCATCCACACTCCACTGCTTTAGAAGTATTTGTTACAATTTGGAAAAAATAAGTGAAAAAAGTAGAATACACATATATATTTTCAATTCCATGAATATTGCAATGAAAATAACTAGACAAAATATTACATTAAATAGTTTTAAACATTTTTTAATAGCGTATTTCAAGATTTGAATCGCGTTACAAAATGAGAAAGAAAGATTCCTTTAATTATAGTTTTACTTGCAAACATTAACAGCCGTTTTTCTCATGGCCGAATTTCATTGTTTATAATTCAAGAGGCAGCACTGATACTTTTAAAATTCAAAGATTTCTAATGACATACACACTATGCACTAAAACATTATTGCAATCTCTCTCAAACATTGCTTCTCAAGGACTGGAGCTATTCATGTGGGGGACAGGATCTTAGCCATTAATAACGTGAGCCTGAAGGGGAAACCACTGAGTGAAGCCATTCACCTCCTCCAGATGGCAGGAGAGACTGTCACCCTGAAGATAAAGAAACAAGTGGACAGTAAGTGTGTGACAGAGAGGGTGGCAGGTGGGCCAGTAATTAAATTCTCCGGCTGCATGATCTTATTATTGGGCTCCATGATTGGCCAGCAAGAGTCTTGCTGGAGGACTGAGAACAGAAAGACTTTCAAGGTCAGAGGAACCGTGCAAGAGCTTAAAATATCCCTCAAGTGTTGCAATAACATATAAATTGAATCTAGATGCTGATACAGCAGCTTGAATTTGGATGTGTCCTTTCACCTCTGATAGCTCCTCCAGTAGTAACCTGCATAATAGAAATCACAATGGAATACACCCAGGTGCTAAAACACCAGAAAATGCCCATGTACACTACCATTCAAAAGTTTGGGGTCACTTAGAAATTTCCTTGTTTTCCATGAAAACATACATGAAATGAGTTTGAATAGGAAATATAGCAAAATGAATAGGAAATATAGTCATTGACAAGGTTAGAAATAATGATTTTTAATTGAAATAATAATAATAGTGTCCTTCAAACTTTGCTTTCGTCAAAGAATCATCCATTTGCAGCAATTAAAGCCTTGCAGACCTTTGGCATTCTAGTTGTCAATTTGTTGAGGTAATCTGAAAAGATTTCACCCCATGCTTCCTGAAGCACCTTCCACAAGTTGGATTGGCTTGATGGGCACTTCTTACGTACCATACGGTCAAGCTGCTCCCACAACAGCTCAATAGGGTTGAGATCCGCTGACTGTGCTGGCCACTCCATTATAGACAGAATACCAGCTGACTGCTTCTTCCCTAAATAGTTCTTGCATAGTTTGGAGCTGTGCTTTGGGTCATTGTCCTGTTGTAGGAGGAAATTGGCTCCAATCAAGCGCCGTCCACAGGGTATGGCATGGCGTTGCAAAATGGAGTGATAGCCTTCCTTCTTCAAGATCCCTTTTACCCTGTACAAATCTCCCACTTTACCACCACCAAAGCACCCCCAGACCATCACATTGCCTCCACCATGCTTGACAGATGGCGTCAAGCACTCCTCCAGCATCTTTTCATTTGGTCTGCGTCTCACGAATGTTCTTCTTTGTGATCTGAACACCTCAAACTTAGATTCGTCTGTCCATAACACTTTTTCCAATCTTCCTCTGTCCAGTGTCTGTGTTCTTTTGCCCATCTTAATCTTTTCTTTTATTGGCCAGTCTGAGATATGGCTTTTCTTTGCAACTCTGCCTAGAAGGCCAGCATCCCGGAGTCGCCTCTTCACTGTTGACGTTGAGACTGATGTTTTGCGGGTACTAGTTAATGAAGCTGCCAGTTGAGGGACCTGTGAGGCGTCTGTTTCTCAAACTAGACACTCTAATGTATTTGTCCTCTTGCTCAGTTGTGCACGGGGCCTCCCACTCCTCTTTCTATTCTGGTTAGAGCCAGTTTAAGCTGTTCTGTGAAGGGAGTAGTACACAGCGTTGTACGAGATCTTCAGTTTCTTGGCAATTTCTGCATGGAATAGCCTTCATTTCTCAGAACAAGAATAGACTGACGAGTTTCAGAAGAAAGTTCTTTGTTTCTGGCCATTTTGAGCCTGTAATCGAACCCACAATTGCTGATGCTCCAGATACTCAACTAGTCTAAAGAAGGTCAGTTTTATTGCTTCTTTAATCAGCACAACAGTTTTCAGCTGTGCTAACATATTTGCAAAGGGTTTTCTAATGATCAATTAGCCTTTTAAAATGATAAACTTGGATTAGCAAACACAACGTGCCATTGGAACACAGGACTGATGGTTGCTGATAATGGGCCTCTGCACGCCTATGTAGATATTCCATTACAAATCAGCCATTTCCAGCTACAATAGTCATTTACAACATTAACAATGTCTACACTGTATTTCTGATCAATTTGATGTTATTTTAATGGACAAAAAATTTGCTTTTCTTTCGAAAACAAGGAAATTTCTAAGTGACCCCAAACTTTTGAACGGTAGTGTAAAAACTGAACATTTATTAGACAAAAAACTAGCCAGTTTTATATTAAACAAGCTTAACTGTACTTGGCTCCCTTGTTTTTTTCCTCAAGATGTCGTTCCACTGTTTACTGGACCAACATTCTGTAGAAGGCCACATGTGTTAAAGTGGGTCTTAGAAGAAACATCGTAGATGTTTACTTGTTTACAGAAGCCAACCTGACACTTGATAGTTAAAACACATTACTATATGGGTCGTATCTGTTACCGCTGTCAACTTTGCTAGCTTGTGTAGATGTTCACAAAACAACCTGAAATTTAGTAGTCAGAAAGAACCAAGGCACAGAATTAAAAATCAGTTGTACAAATGTCTACAGTAAGCAGGCCCCTGTACTACAAAATAGTAAAGGGAATCCTAATCTCTAACGTGCATGTATAAAATTGCTACTCTGCAAAACTTTTCACCCATTACCTTGAGCCTGAAAATACAATCTAAAATGTTAATGCTCCAACAAATAATGAAGCTACTGTATCATGTTTTGTAACATGAAGGATGGTTGATACAATTAAATATAATGCTGTAATTGAAATGATAAAGAAAAAGCGAGGGGGGTTACACAAGTTGTGAAGTCTTTCATGAAAATGAGTGCATACATTTATATTGCAGGACCGAATTCCCAAAAGAAACTAGGAGCCGTGAATGATGTGAGCGATCCTGAAGACGAGCTGACAGACTCCCAGAAGACGAGCAAACTCTCAGAGATTTACTCCACCACCATTCCCAGCGTGGACAGTGCCATGGAGTCTTGGGACGGCTCCGGAATCGACGCAGGATACGGAAGTCAAGGTGAGACCGCTTCCATAGTTACTGGGTTAAGTGATGATGTACATTGAACATTTTGAGTTTTATATTCATTTCAGTGAGCTGTTCAGCACCCCTCCAGGGCTTTTCCAGGAAACAAACTACAGTAACATCTGGTACATTATTGCCCTGAGGTGAAGGCCTTGCTTTATAGGTGCCACATTAAAACATGTCCACATTTCAGCTCAGTTTCCTGCCAACCTATTTGCTTTTAAACTGAAGTCAGAGACATTGGTTGCTGAATAGTGCAACGTACTGGCTTTGTAATTTTAATTAGTTCATTTTACTATTCTGTGTAGTTCACTAAATACAGGATACTGTTTTATTATTAGTTTATTTAGCAGACGCCTTTATCCAAGGCGACTTACAGAGACGAGGGTGTGTGAGCTATGCATCAGCTGCAGAGTCACTTACAATTACGTCTCACCCGAAAGATGGAGCACAAGGAGGTTAAGTGACTTGCTCAAGGTCACACAATGAGTCAGTGGCTGAGGTGGGATTTGAACCGGGGACCTCCTGGTTACAAGCCCATTTCTTTAACCACTGGACCACACAGTCTCCTCTGTTTTATCCAGAACACTAAGGAAGAAAAAAAAACAACAAAACTTTTGTCTAGTGCATTTGTCAATGCTTCTGTTTTGGCAACATAGTTTATTTAAATAATTCCAGTGTTTACATACACGTAGTACAGTTAAGTTTACTGCAGTTTATATGGCAGCCTAACCTTGCACAGCGTTTGAACCTGGCTTCTCCAACAGTGAGCTTTCCTAAAGTGTGAGCCTTGATTGATTCCCCCCTTGTTTAGGTACATACATCCACCAGGCAGCAGGGATCGCACTGCATCCCCACGAATGGAGGAACGTCAAACAGCGGAACAGCACCCCTCCTGCCAACCGCCGGAAGAACTACCCCTACACTGACGGGGGCTTTAGTGAGGATGACTGGGACAAGCCCACAGGGTAAGTGCATCGATTCTAACCAGCAGAGCTGGTATCTTTGTAACAATAGGTTTTATAACACGAATTCAGAGGGCTGAGGAGTGAAAAAGACTTTGTCAATTAAGTTAGAAAACATATTATATAGAATTTCAGTCAAATGGCTTTTAAGAATGAAACCGCAGACAAGCTGTAGAATAATGTCTCAGCTCTTGGTTGCTTTAAAATCTGCATTTTTTTTTTTCGCAAGGCCCCAAGATTACTGCATATCCCTCATGTTTAAGCTGCGTTTTTGTGCCTGCACCTCATTTTCAAGCCACTTTTATTTTTCTTTCTTTTAAAAAAGAGTTGTGTTCATTACCTGAGAAATTCACACTGTAAACAAAACCTTTTGTAGTGTTCATTCTTTCACATTGTCTTGTTACCCTGTGTGTTTTGTTGTTGTTTTTTTCTTTCTCTTCTCAGGTGTTCTGTGTCTCAGATCTGAACTCTGTCCCATCTGCCTTTGTACTAACTGTGAAGCTCCTGGTTTACCCATAATGCATCTTCTTTCTGTCGCTTCTCTATTTCACCAACACAGTCTTCCTAAACCTCCGGTAGTCCAAATACACTTTTTATTTATTTTTATTTTTTTCTGAACTTCACTTTGCTGCACAAACTCCTAACTCTTGGAGGAGGGGCCTCTCGCTATTTTTTAGTAACTGCATGAAGGTTGTTGTTCTGAAGGACTCTTTCTTCCTTTGGCTGAACAAACAAAACTCTTCCCTCTTAATACTAGGACTTTTTTTTTATGAAGACCCCCCCCCCTACCTCCTTACCCAGCAAGTCTTGCAGAGTCTGCCATCAATGATGGTGAACTGTTGTTGCTGTTGAGGCTTTGCTCATCCCTCAAGAGGATTGCTCACATGTTTTGGTTCCTGCATTGAAACAGATATGTCAGCCACCGCCACCAACAACACCCCCACGACGGACTAAACCTGGAACACGAGGACAGTTTTTGGTGCCAAGCTTTGGAAGATTTAGAAACTTGTGGGCAGTCTGAGCTCCTAAGGGAGATTGAGGTAATCTTCCTTTTCCCCAGGAAACATTTAGTGATTATTTATTGTACCAAGCAGTTATTCAGTCAGGTGATTTTTACAGACAATTTAAACACATATCACAGCATTTTGACTTGCTTGGTTATGGCAATTTGGCCTTGCCATTTGGCTCACTTGATCGGCTGAGATATAGGGAGGCAGTTCAACTGCCAAACCCCTTGGTGAGACCAAAAATGAGGTGGAGGCTGGATGTAAACTCAAAGTTAGGCACTGACTGTAGAAAGAGGTAAGTTTTAAATTGACCAGACTTGAATACTAATGGCATCTGCCTCTTATTGAAGGCTGACATGAATGTGGGGAATTACCTCCTCTCTCTTGTATGATTCACAACCTCCTGGCTTTGTCTAAAAAGATATTCTGGCGAATTTTAAATAATTACTAGAAATCAGTCTCCCTCTCTGTGGTTGTAGTAAGTCGTGTCATGGATGTATTTTAAAAAGTCAACATATGATACAAATGCAATATACTTTATTGAGTGCAGTAGTGCTTTTGTCCCACTATTTATTGAGCATTCTTGAGATATAAACAGACCCCCAGTTTCACCAGATCTTAATGTTGGGCATTATTCTGGAATATTTTAGGAATTGCCAAAAAATCGTTTCAAGAGACCCATTCATGGCAATATCTCCTTCGGTCACTTATACAATTTCCTCTGTGCTGTGACTGAAGGAAAAAAAAATAGGCCAAAATTGAGGATAAGTAATGTCAAACTCTCTATATATATATATATATATAAAAAAAAAAAAAGTAATCCCAGGGAGAATTCAACAATCTGAGGCTCCCTAAGGGATAAAGGTTCACATGCCCATAAACTGCACTTTACAGACAATGACTGACTCAAACTGCAGTTAGGTTAGGTGTATATCTGATCATTAAATAACCACGATTGTACATGGCATGTTTCCAGTCTCTTTTGTATATTAAAAAGGCCATTTATTTGATAGTGCACAGGAGGCCAGTAAAGTTCAGGCAGTCTAATGTTTTCAAGGTAAAATATGGCTTGCTGAGTTGAGGACCATCTGCTGTCTGGAAATTGGACAGACAGAAGAGTATTGAGTTGCAGTTGTCAATTTAGAACAGATTCTCAACAAGAATAATGCTGCTAATGCAGTCAAATAGTTACTAAGCTGTATTCTGTTGGTGAATGTACTGTATTCCATTACAGGATGTAAAGAATGTGTTCGGATTAAGCAAGACAATGCAATGTATCTTTGCAGGGTCATCGGTAGAGTCAATCTAAAGCTACGGGAAAATACAGTTGGCACCGCCTAATCGGGATACTGATAATCGGGATTGCTGCTTAAATGGGATGCAACTCTGGGAGACGTTTTTTCCCAATGACATTTATGTCGTTTAATTGGGATGTCACTTCATTTAATTTGGATACAGTATTTTCAGATGATGAACGGAGATTGCTTTTCAGAGCAGGACAGGTTGTGTAGCACAGTGCAGTGAGTGCGTGATTGCACTGTGACTTGCGTAAATTGCTTAAACCAGATTGAATTCTTTGAGGAGTCTCCTGTATATTCTCAGGCTGCTGTTGCAGAAAATGTTGGTGTGTCAACATCGCAGGTGCGATTTTAATTTTGTTTAGGATAAAAAAAAAACTCATTTTAAATTATGTATTTAACATTTAATCACAATGTGATTTAATTTTTTTTTTTTTCATTAAGAATAAAAAAACGCATTAAGACTAAGGCTAAGGTCGTCTCAACTGCCTCTCATTTAATTGAGACAGCTGCTTTTTCAGGATATTTTTTCCTTCTCTGTGGAGCATCCTGTGTGTTTAGAATTTGTATTAATAATGGCTTATACAAATATAAATCAAGCAAACATAATCATATGGAACAATGTATGGGCGAAGGTCTTCCAATTTAATATATTTTTGTCACTAAAATCTTAAGAGAATGTCGAACAAAAACATCACATCACAATGAAACTTCTTACTGGGCCACATTTTCAAAGCCTTAACTCCAGTCTTTAATTAACTCCTACTTTTTAAAGGAGGCAACACATCTGTTAATTTAACAAAAACTAGAACCGAGCAACTAAGCTATATATTTCAGGCCACTTTATTTTAATGATGATGACAATATAGCTGCAGAATATGGCGCATCTGTGGAAGACTGCGAATTCCACGGGAGTCTGCAAATTCTGCGATTTCTGAGGAATTCCGTTCTCCACAGATTTGGACTACCTCTGGTCCTCAGAAGCTACAGTGATGGATGATCATTGTACAGAACAATCGACAGTAAATGATGACTGTATACAAGTGATAATGAAGAGAATTTACACATGACTAATCCAATTTTGTGGTTTAATCACCTTTTAAATCAACCATTTGTCAGTATACTCTATGTAACTGCATATGCTTGCCCCCACTTTTTTGTTAAGGTCTCATATTGTTAGGCCCTTACTAGGGACCTTACTAGTTTTACTGTGTACAAATATATATATACTACATAGACACATATGGCAGTACGACTTTTAATGTGCCTACTACAGTAAGGGAAACTGCTTAAAACATGATATTAAAAAAATGTGTGTATCTGTATCTTTTTCCAAGAACTGTTAATAGTCTAATTAAAAACAGCGTGGTCCTGGAGGAGTGATGCAATATTAAAGCTTGTATTTTCTTGCTTTTGCCAGGCACTGATAATGACTGGAAGCACACTCAATTTGGGCGTTGATGGGAACAAGTCGCACATAGACTCTGTCAGCCAAACTGGTTTAAGCCCTCGGAGGAAAGGCGCGATCCTTCTCCACGATGAGGAAAAGAGGAAGAGCAGGAGTTCAGGGAGCGGAGCTGTGAAGAGCTGGGAGACACAGAGGGTCAAAGACGAGATGCAGGAGATCATGTCGCCAACTCCACTCGAACTGCATAAGGTATAACAGTCCATGAAAAGCAAAGCGGTTGATGAGAAAGTTCCTCTTCAATAGTTCTGTACCACACACTCGTTCACTCACTTGCATGTTTTATGATTTCTTTTTTTTCCAAGGGGAATTATTCACCTATCTGTTAGATGTTAAAGAATTGCAGGATTCTGCTGTGTGGTACAGTAGTCTCTACCTGCAGGAACACCTCCTAAGAGAACGCTTTGCCTAGATTCATTCACAATGGATACAGTACTGTTTTGTAAAAAAAAGCAACTTGTCATCGCGAGAGCATCATGAGCGACACTGATTGGTTTATTAAATTGTTCCAGAACTGCTGACCATATCATTGTTTTGTATTCTGATTTCCACGAGTGCACCTCATCACTACAAAATGGCATGTAAACAAACGGTAAAATGCACCGCTGTTTCTCTTGCTACACTAAGTTGGAAATTGTTCGAGCTCTTGAAAAAAACCTGATTCAGTCACAAGTCACCGAGCAAGTTTCCTATTCTGGTGATTTGCTTCACCATTCTGTTAAATAATGTGCATGTCTTGTATATTGCTGCTGCATTTTGTAACTTGTGTAGGGGTGCTGTGTTAATTTAGTTTGACAGTTAGTTTATTAATCTAAGTTAACCATAAGCAACATCCATTATTTTTGCCTCTACCATTGTGATAGCCTGAAACACTCCCGCCAGCTATTTTTGTAGTATATAGCGATTTAAGCTTTTTGACCAGGTTGTTTTGCTTTAGTTTTATTAATGTTTGTTTGTCTGTTATTATAGTTTATTAACATATACTCTATTGTTTTGCTTTTACTTATTCAGTTAATTTCATATGTTCATGCACGTGCGTCATGACAAGTAATACATATGTATGTATTTATTTACTTTTATTTATTTATTTATTTATTTATTAATTTATTGATTGTGTCTGGTAGCTAACTCCGTCTTAGAGAACACTTTGACTATAAGAACACTTCGCTTGCTTACCGAGGAGTGTTCTCTTAGCCGGAGACTGCTGTATTGTGAAATGGTATCTTATCGAGAAAGAAACACTCATGATATGTACAGTAGCATATGTTTTGTTTAACTGGCTGACCATCAAATGACTCACACTTTTGTCACACTAATGAGATCCAAGAATATTGAAATACATGAGGTAAGCACAATTGTCACTTCCTGTTGAGTTTGTTTCAGCCTGTTATTAGTGATGACATTGAAGCAGTTCAACCCCTACCTTAATCAATTAGTTAGTTACACCGATTAACTTTGTCCTTTAGTGAAAAGTGTTGAATTTAAATCAAGGGAAGTAATGATAAAACTTTACAATGCATTAGTAAGACCTCATCTAGAATATTGTGTTCAGTTCTGGACCCCTCGCTACAAAAAGGATATTGCTGCTTTAAAAACAGTGCAAAGAAGAGCGACTAGAATTATTCCAGGTTTAAAAGGCATGTCATATACAGACAGGCTAAAAGAATTGAAATCTATTCAGTCTTGAACAAAGAAGACTCCGTAGCGATCTGATTTCAAGCATTCCAAATTTTAAAAGGTATTGACTGTCAACCCAAGGGACTTTTTCGACCTGAAAAAAGAAACAAGGACCAGGGGTCACAAATGGAGATTAGATAAAGGGGCATTCAGAACAGAAAATAGGAGGCACTTTTCTACACAGAGAATCGTAGGAATCTGGAACCAACTCCCCAGTAATGTTGTTGAAGCTGACACCCTGGGATCCTTCAAGAAGCTGCTTGATGAGATTCTGGGATCAATAAGCTACTAACAACCAAACGAGCAAGATGGGCCGAATGGCCTCCTCTCGTTTTGTTAACTTTCTTATGATTTGTAAATGAATTGAAAGATGCTTGTTTTGTTGCAGGTCACTGTCGTGAAGGAGAGCGACAGCGATGACTTTGGCTTCAGCGTCTCGGACGGGTTTCTGGAGAAGGGGGTTTACGTGAACATGATCCGCCCAGACGGGCCAGCCGACCGTGGGGGTCTGAAACCCTACGACAGGATCCTGCAGGTAACCCACTAGCTGAGTTCAGTGGTTCTCAAACACAGCTGTGGTGCTCTAATCATGGTCTGGGCTTACATTCTGATTCTTCCTACTGCTACTGTTTTGTCAACCGTAATAAAGCAAAGAGTGTGGTCAACAGGAAGTGGAGGCGGCTCTGTGTGACACTGGCTTGGGTTACAGGATCAGAAGACTGGCACCATGGTAATTTGGTTAAAATCTAGATGTTAGTGATTACTGCTAGCTTCTTCACAAATGGCTTTTAAGTCTCTTGTATTGTAATCTAATTAGTTATGCATATCCAAGCTATAACAGGTGCCTCGTATGGGTAATACGAATTGGGTCTGGATATGTTAACTCATATGTGGTTTAAAAGAAATGTTGCAATCTGTGTTGTGTGTGTGTTTTTTTTGTTATGTATATAGACTGATAAAACCAGACCTAAAAAAATCCTGATTACACAATTCTGGTAGAGGAATGCAGACACTGCCAGGCACCAGTTAGAACGAAGTTAGCAATAATGTTTGTGCTTGGTGCCATTTGTAAGGCAGGAAAATATTTATTGGGTGCCTTTTCTGAGCAGAGCATCTCAAGTTGCGAGTGTAAACATTTTTTAAAATGCTGTAGAGGTTAGACAACTTCCAAATCTGGAAGGATTGTTCTCTTATCTCTCATTTGCCTTTATAATTGTAGCTTAGTTATAATTATAGTTTAATGACTAACCATATATTCCTGATCACATATTAACTCTGAAGTAATTTTACTGAAAGATTACCCAGAGATAACTACTAAAGTAGTTTAGGAGTCTCCTGCTGATCCCGAGTTTTTTCCCCTTTTATTTTTTTTGTGGCAGTTGGTACAAAGATAGTATGGAGCTGGGGATGATCCGCAGATAAGTGCTGTAATAACTTGTACTCAACTTCATACAGAACTAAGGACTTCATTCAAATTGACCTAAAAAGACCAATTAAGCTCAAACCACATTGAGCAAATCCCTATTTTTAGCATACACGACATTTGTCATTGGTAGAAGAGTTTATTTTAAGATATTTTAATAAGAAAGTGTCAAATAGACGACAACCAGCCCACCACAAATTAGCAGGTTTTTAGTTATTTTTTAAATTTAATGTGGGACATTTTGCAGGGTCCATCAAGACTTTCAAATAATTGTTTCAGATGGGGCAATTTTAGGATTTTGAGAATTTTTGTTGGAGAATAAAATGAATTGATAACTGATTGACATGTATCGCAGCATGCACAGCCTCTCCTTTTGGGGCACTGCCTCAAACATGAATGGACAGCGCTGAGATAGGCAGAGAGGCAGTTCGATTGCCAACCCTACTATGTGGCCAAAAATAAATTGATTGCTATTGGTAGCTAACACTGATTTGATGGTTGACATAAATGTTACCTCCTTAGTCCCAATGCCTGCTTGACTTTTGATGATAATTGCATAAATTTTCCCGTCAATCAGATGATTATATTTGCAGGTGTATTCAGTTTCATGCCCCAAAACTTTGCCCAGCTTTACATTGGCATGTTCTGCTTTTCAGGTGAATCACGTACGCACCAGAGACTTTGACTGCTGCCTGGCGGTGCCCCTGATCACAGAGGCTGGAGATAAGCTTGAGCTGGTGATCAGCCGCAACCCCCTGGCACTGTCTACACGCGCTCAGAACAACAGCCGCGAGGAACTGCAGGGCAAGCTTCCGGCCAGGGCACTGTCTGCACGTGCTCAGACCGAGGACAGCGAAGAAATGCAGGGCAAGCTTCCGGGGACCAGGGAAAGCACGACAACCACAATGGATTTATAATAGGGTTCAGGACAGCACTTCATGTCCCACAGCTGACACAGACCTGTTTAATTCACAGTTTAAATTTGAAATGTAGTCGACACAAAAGGATTTTCTTTTTGTTGTTGTGTTTTTTATTTTATTTATTTATTTTATTTTATTTAACTGCTTGATGAGAAGCACATACGCACGGAGAGAAATACTTGAGCAAAAACTCTTTTGTAGGCAGTTTTTGGGATAAAGACTGGCTGAGTCTTTTAAGGATATTTATTTTAGGCTGATTTTTAAGTAGCTGAAAGATGTACTCCAAGAGTATAACGAACAGTCAGCAAACCGGAAACGTCATCCAAAATGTCTGTTGTATCATCTTCATACTGAAAATGTTCTACAGCCCGCCGCCCAACACAAGCCCTCTCAACAGAATCGGAACCATTTTCCTTATGTACACAGAGTTGATCATTATTAACTGCCAAACCTTACAAAAATGTTTTCCACCACAAGAGATGATCCCAGGGCATTTCTTTATTGATTTGCGGTGCCCTTACTGTATTAACAGCTGTTTCATCATTTCAGTTTCAGCTTCAGGCAGCATTTATCTCTGGATAAGGGTTCAGATTGCTTTTTCCTTTCTCTGTTTGGCACCTGGGATTTGTAAAGCTCAGAGGTAGGGGACAGGACAGAAATTAATAGTAGCTTTCCCATCTGGCCCTGTGCAAAACTACACTTGAATCCAATTTTCATTTTAACACTTTATCTCACAACAAATGTTGTATTAGTTATTTGGTTTTAAAGCTTTTTTTTTTTAGTGCCACAAATGATATTTTTTGTATTTAGTCACAGAACATGTCTGTACTTGATTTTGTTTTTCTATAATGGGCACAAGTTTATTATTTTTAATTTTATTATTGGTATTTACCAACACTTTTATAGTGCACTTTCTCACTGTCTCTAACAATTAAATATCTTCCTACTGTCTTTTGTGCCAAGATTGACCTTTTTAAAAGGATAATAAACCAGACATATTTATTATGAGACTTATTTTCCGCTGGATCGCTGTTTATCCTGACACCTAACTACATTTGCTTCATGTGTCACGGGTATAAATGCCCCACCTGAGCCTCACTCTTTCAGTCAAGGGTGTGTGGTACCCGCTGAAGATGAAATGGCCAACCTAAATGTTTTATAGTAAAATAAGTTACTGTGCTAGTGAGAGGGGAGTTATTTTTAAGGTTTGGTTAATATAGAGGCGACCCCTTGCTTAATGCTGTTCAATTCTCTATCTTTGTGTTCTCATGGTGCTATATATTCAAGTATTTGTTTATTGCAATTGCACTGCTCCTGTACATCACCCATACTTCAGTTTTCACAATTCATATTACTACACACTCAGTACCCTTTAAAAAAAAAAGCTTAATTCACAGTTAGATCACAAATGTACATTTTAATTTACACATATCTTGAATACATTCTAGTAAAGCCTGTCCCATTTAAGTTGTACATCCAAGTTACTTCATTAATCTGCATTCATTATTTAAAACACGTATCCCCAAGGTGAGATTGTTAAACCTGACCTGTAGGTGGCACTGTTTCCCATACACATTCCACTTTGTGTTCTCTCACTTCCTTTTTGTAAAGCACTTGTTTATTTTTAAAAGCACTTAAGCACAATAATAAACAGAGGAGATATATATATATATATATATATATATATATATATATATATATATATATATATATATATATATAGTATGTATGTGTGTATATATATGTGTGTGTGTATGTGTATATATATATATATATATATATATATATATATATATATATATATATATATATATATATATATATATATATATATACACTTTTTTCTATTCTTACCTCTTTATCCCCAGCCTGTGTGCAGCTTTGCTAAACAGGATTAGCACTGAAACAAAGCAAGTATTTTATCAAATCCAAATTTAAAAAAAGGTACTAGAAAGTGTGGCTTATATATTTATATAAAAATATATTTCCATTCCTTTTATATATTCTAAGGACTTTTTTGTGTTTTAAAATGTTTGTATAAAGTGTGGTTCTGTTTTGACGGTGTTTATGGACTAAAGGTCACTGTAGTTATGTGCGTGTGCTCTGACTGTGTGAGATGTGCAAACAAGATAAGGGAAAGCAAACGCATGTTACTAACCCCCTCTTGTATTTGCTTGCAGCTATTTCAGGCACGTTGTAGGCAGGGTTATAAAGTTGGCTGGTACTTTATTAGCAATGTATTCTGTTGTGAACGAGTGTGTCCTCTAGTACTGGGACCCCTGCAATGCATAATCCATTAACTTGTTCTATATCTAATTGTCTGGTCTTGGAAAGTTTGAGAGTGGACAGGTTATCTTAGGAACTGATTTTATTATGGGCTGGAAATATCATTTGGTGTTGTCATGGAAATGGATACTCCCATTTATGTAAAGCCAAGAAAGCATTAAAAGAAACTGTCAACGGCCCAATAGGTTATAGTCAGGTAGCTTTGTTTTTTGTTTTCCTCTACAAATATTGTGACTGTAACAAGCTCTTGGGGAAAATCTATTCATTCTTGCAAAGCATGCTGACTAAGAACAGGTTTCTGCATTTAGATTCCATGTGGTGTTTTCAAATGGTCTGTAACCAACCACATTACCTGTCGGAGGAAAGCCAGATCAATTTTAATATTTAAAAACATTATTTAAAAAGCTTTTTATCAAGTACCAGGCCCTCAACCATTCCTGTATTCTTGCGTTTTTATTTCTGTAGAAATTGGCATTGGATTTCAGAATCTTAGGAGTAGACTAAATAGTATTATTTTATTTCGTTTGCGTCTTTTCTTGGAAAGGAGTAGAAAGCTGCCATTGTTAACTTTGATTTTGATTCTTCTCAAAAGAACAATTCGAATCTCTGTTTGCAGAAACCAAACCTGCCAAGAAGGATGAGTCATCCATAACACTTCTTTATTAACCTTCCAAGGAAGCTCTCGTATAACTTGCTTCAAAACAGTGCTGTGAAATGTGTTTTTAAAAATGAAGTAAACTGCTGCTCGCGAAAGTGAGGCTCCATGTCGCTTCATGATGGTTGGATAAGAAGTGTATTTCAATTATTCTTTTTTTTAATAATATTGCCAATACCTAAGTTGTTATATGTAAGTATAGACATGTGCCATATTTGACACCCAAAAGGTATTGCTAAGTGTTTTATATGCAAAATTATATGGGAGCCTGAAATGTGCTTCTGTATGTTTTTACTTCATTTTAAAGGCTTTACATTTGCCTCTGTATCCATCCCTATGCATTTTGAACTATATATTACGTATGCATTAATATTAATGTGTATTTAAGTGTAATATTAAAGATGTATTCTCTGTATAGTATTTTTATATGAGATTTTTTCCCGATGTATCAAGCACAATATTGAAAGGTTGGATGGATTCAGTACCTATTTTAGTCCGGTTGGATGCATTTGTAAATATGTATTCTTTAATAAAAGGGATTGTAATGATTCTTTTCTTTTTTATTAATAAAGACAAATACAGAACAGGCTGCGTATTATGTTCATTTTCAATATATTCCTTTATGGATGGTATTTGTTTTCATTATTAATTCTATCTGTATGTGCACAATATATGTCCTGTAGTTTGTAAGTGCATAAACATTTTTAGCAAAGTGCAATATAAAAGTTATTTCTTTCAGATTTTTTTAAATGTAAAGATTTTTATTATTTTTTTAATAATTAAATATCCATACACAGGTGTGTGTGTGTGTGTGTGTGTGTGTGTGTGTGTATATATATATATATATATATATATATATATATATATATATATATATATATATATATATATATATATATATATATATATATATACACACTACCATTCAAAAGTTTGGGGTCACTTAGAAATTTCCTTGTTTTCGAAAGAAAAGCATATTTTTTGTCCATTTAAAATAACATCAAATTGATCAGAAATACAGTGTAGACATTGTTAATGTTGTAAATGACTATTGTAGCTGGAAACGGCTGATTTGTAATGGAATATCTACATAGGCGTACAGAGGCCCTTTATCAGCAACCATCAGTCCTGTGTTCCAATGGCACGTTGTGTTTGCTAATCCAAGTTTATCATTTTAAAAGGCTAATTGATCATTGGAAAACCCTTTTGCAATTATGTTAACACAGCTGAAAACTGTTGTGCTGATTAAAGAAGCAATAAAACTGGCCTTCTTTAGACTAGTTGAGTATCTGGAGCATCAGCAATTGTGGGTTCGATTACAGGCTCAAAATGGCCAGAAACAAAGAACTTTCTTCTGAAACTCGTCAGTCTATTCTTGTTCTGAGAAATGAAGGCTATTCCATGCGAGAAATTGCCAAGAAACTGAAGATCTCGTACAACGCTGTGTACTACTCCCTTCACAGAACAGCGCAAACTGGCTCTAACCAGAATAGAAAGAGGAGTGGGAGGCCCCGGTGCACAACTGAGCAAGAGGACAAATACATTAGAGTGTCTAGTTTGAGAAACAGACGCCTCACAGGTCCTCAACTGGCAGCTTCATTAACTAGTACCCGCAAAACACCAGTCTCAACGTCAACAGTGAAGAGGCGACTCCGGGATGCTGGCCTTCTAGGCCTGCAAAGAAAAAGCCATATCTCAGGCTGGCCAATAAAAAGAAAAGATTAAGATGGGCAAAAGAACACAGACACTGGACAGAGGAAGATTGGAAAAAAGTGTTATGGACAGACGAATCTAAGTTTGAGGTGTTCGGATCACAAAGAAGAACATTCGTGAAACGCAGACCAAATGAGAAGATGCTGGAGGAGTGCTTGACGCCATCTGTCAAGCATGGTGGAGGCAATGTGATGGTCTGGGGGTGCTTTGGTGGTGGTAAAGTGGGAGATTTGTACAGGGTAAAAGGGATCGTGAAGAAGGAAGGCTATCACTCCATTTTGCAACGCCATGCCATACCCTGTGGACGGCGCTTGATTGGAGCCAATTTCCTCCTACAACAGGACAATGACCCAAAGCACAGCTCCAAACTATGCAAGAACTATTTAGGGAAGAAGCAGTCAGCTGGTATTCTGTCTATAATGGAGTGGCCAGCACAGTCAGCGGATCTCAACCCTATTGAGCTGTTGTGGGAGCAGCTTGACCGTATGGTAATGAAGAAGTGCCCATCAAGCCAATCCAACTTGTGGGAGGTGCTTCAGGAAGCATGGGGTGAAATCTTTTCAGATTACCTCAACAAATTGACAACTAGAATGCCAAAGGTCTGCAAGGCTGTAATTGCTGCAAATGGAGGATTCTTTGACTAAAGCAAAGTTTGAAGGACACAATTATTATTTCAATTAAAATCATTATTTCTAACCTTGTCAATGACTATATTTCCTATTCATTTTGCTATATTTCCTATTCAAACTCATTTCATGTATGTTTTCATGGAAAACAAGGAAATTTCTAAGTGACCCCAAACTTTTGAACTGTAGTATATATATATATATATATATATATATATATATATATATATATATATATATATATATATATATATATATATATATATATATATATATATATTTTCTTTCTTCTTACAAAAACGTATTTAAATTTGAACTGGCTACACAACATTGGTGAAGGAATCCACCAGGTTCATTCTTCAGTATGACAAAAATAAACAAAATGATATGACTGATCTTCCACTAGAAATCTGTTATTATGATGATGTATTTTTCATGCCTGTTTCATGAAAACTTTGCTTTAAACCTGCTTGTTGAAGGGACTTTGCCCATTGCCTCCTCATTGGGCACGGCAATCAACCCCACTTGGATATGAACCAAGAGATAGCAGCAATATATAAGAGATGGGAGGCACTGGATGTATCCCTCCTTCCAAGCTCTTTAAAAGGATAACAGCGAGAGGTTATTGGACTTTAGCCAAATGCAATCCAAAATGTCTACAGGAAGTGTGTGAAGATTGGTCAAGGTTTTGAATGAGGAACCCAAGTAGTTTTTACGTATTTTACAAAGTGAAACCCTTATGAATCCATGTTCAAAGTATCCAATTGGTGGGTAGGCTTATTTCCTTGAAAAACAGCAGGCAAATAGAGATTTTGTTTTGCTTCCCTGTCCTCCAGCCGATTTACATTTATAAACGCTCGAAGCAGCAGAAAGTAGAAGGGTTGTATCTATTTATGGCATGACATTTACTGTAGGCCAATCGTATCGAGTCCGAGGGCATGCGATCAGACTTTGAGGACATTCACGCAGGTTGTTGATTGTATCAAAATATGGGGGTAGAATAAAGGCTTTCTGTCTGACCACCCTACTGTCTGTATGTCACACTATGTCGAGGATGTATGTGTCTGTCTGCATGTCGCATACATTGTGCTATTGTGATGAAACTTGTAAGAAAAAACATTTTTGCACATTTTATGAAGAGCACCAAAATCTGTTTGTATTTTACATATATCAAGTGAAGAACTTACTGAATTGGGTTTAAATTTGGTTGGTTATTGAGAGTTTCCGAACAGAGGCGTCTGTCTGTCATTTCTACATGCGATTGCAGAAAATCACTATACAATGAAAAGCAGTCCGAGGTCTAGCTTGCTCATTGAGAGCTATAAAAAAATGAAACGTGATAACAGTGAGTGATGCATTGCCGGCAGCTGAGAGATGCATATGACGGACGACATCCAGTCTCTTCTGTTCCAGAAATCTGGCAAAGACTGTGGACGTGTGGCAAAGTGGTTTGCAGTGCACAGGTGTAGAGGTGATGCGGTGCTCAAGTAATGACAAAAAACAATGTTCACAGTGCAATGATGGTTTATTTATAATCCAAAGTCACTTGACAACTGTAAATAATAATCACTGGCAATACACAGCTATGTGTACTGCTCAGTAAAACCCCTGGGGTTCAGTCCCGAAATAATAATCACAGTAAATACGCACACAGAACACAAACACGGTCACAAGTGCAAAGTGAGTGCTTTTTACGTGCGAGTGGTGAAATACAATCATTTGTGAACAGTAGTGCAGTGTTGTCCAGGTTGGTGCTGGCCCCCGGTACATGTTAGCCATCTAACAAGAACAAGCGTTTACAATTAGTACGACAAACAAACAAACACTAAACACGATATATCACAGTCCTTCAACGGTTTTCTCATAACCGTAACAAAGGAGCAGTTCACTCGGCCACATTCCCTTTAGTACCTTCAGCCATGCCCCCTTGGTTAGCGAGTGCAATTGCTTTTCCTCCAATCTGCGATTGCCATATTGCTTCCCGTGTGGCGATGATTTGGTGTACTGTGACTCTGCCCCCTTCCTGGATGGCCGACTTCCGACAGACACACACGCCCAATCCCAACTGCAACACAGACACAGATACAGCACACAAACATACACACACAATCCCAACTGCAATACGATCCACAATTCTCGTGTGCAATCTCTGAAAATGGAAGTTAATCTCATTTACAAAATTATACTACTAGATTGTCACAAGGAGCCATGTGGTGCAGTGAGTTAATTTATTAGCATGCTGTGCTGGTCCTCCTTGTGGGACTGGGTTTGGATCCAGAGTAGTTCCTTTATTTTCAATTAATCGGTTTGTTTACCTTATAGTCAATGCAAATAAACAATATTATTATTATTATTTGTTTATTTAGCAGATGCCTTTATCCAAGGCGACTTACAGAGACTAGGGTGTGTGAACTATTCATCAGCAGCAGAGTCACTTACAACTACGTCTCACCCAAAAGACAGAACACAAGGAGGTTATTTGACTTGCTCAGGGTCACAAAATGAGTCAGTGGCTGAGGTGGGAGTTGAACCAGGGATCTCTTTATTACAAGTCCTTTTCTTTAACCATTGGACCACACAGCCTCATAGTATGATCTACTGTTCTCATTGAAGGACTGGGTTCAAATCTTGGAGTTTTTTTTCCTTTATTTTCACTAAGTTCATTTACCTTATATTCAGTGAAAAAGGGAACTCTTCCATGGAAGAGAGATAGCACAGTGGGCTAATTCACTAGCATGCTGTGCTGCTCTCCTTGGAGAATTGGGTTCAGATCTAGCTGATTCCTTCCTTTATTTTCAAAGAATTTGCTAATTTGCCTTATAGACAATGTGAAACAAGGAATTTCCGGGGAAGCTGGTGGCGCATTGGGTTAGTTCCCATGCCTTCTCTCCCTGCAGATGGCAGTTCAAATCCCGCACCCGGAGGTGAGTTCCTGTGGTAAGTAATGGCGTTGGTTGTAAGTAACAATGTTGGTTGTGTTCCCACAGATGGAAGAGGAGGAGAAGACCTGCCCTGCAGAAGGAGGAAGAAGTAGGAGAGGTGGTAGGAGTGGATAGAAAGGGGGCCTGGCCCCGCAGGGAGAATAGTGGAAGGCGAGTGTGTTGCACCTTGATGGAACATTTTTTAAGTAGAGTCTTGCCTTGTCATCTACTACTATGCATATGTAAAAAAGATTCCTTAAGTAAATGTAAGACTGAAGTTAAAGACTCTTTACTTAAAGCATTCCATCAAGGTGCAACACACCCAGCTTCCACTCTCCTCCCTGCCGGGGGGGCCAGCCCCCCCCCTTTCTATCCTCTCCTACCACCTCAGAGCAGGTCTTCTCCTCCATCTGTGGAAACACAACCAACATCATTAATTGCAACCAACATTATTACTTACCTCAGGAACTCACCTCCGGCAGCAGGATTTGAACCACCATCTTCAGGGAGAGAAGGCCATGGGATTATTTCGCTGCGCCACCAGCTCCCGCAGGAAAGTTGTGTTTCACACTCACTATAAGGTCACTTAACCAATGTTTTGAACATGAAGGAACATCTAGATTTGAACCCAGTCCTCCAATGAGAACAGTACATCATGCTTGTGAATTAGTCCACTCTTTTATCATTGTCTATATAGGAAATTATTCAGTTCTTTGAAAATAAAGGTATCAGCTGGATTTGAACCCAGTTCTCCAAGGAGAACAACACATCATACTTGCGAACTAGCCCACTGCACCACTTTGCCCCATGGTAGGCAAAATGGGACAAGGTAAGGCCTTAAGCATAAAAATAACAACATAAAAAGGGATACAAGATCAACACCTATATTATTTTTATGCTTAAGACCGCTGACACCTTATCCCATTGTGTAAAACTGAGTCTGAAAATGAAAAGAAAACACATGCCCCAAATATGGGGTTTGAACTCACTAATCTAGAAATCAGGGTGTCAAGCTCTACCAACAGAGCTAGCCAGCCAGCTGACTTAGCTGCTGCGTGAAACACATTATTACATTTTGTGATATGGACCTGGGGATAAGCTGATTATCAACTTCGTTTCCTGTGACTAACTGGATTCAAAGCCAAACCTCATGTCAGACTTGAACTGTCTTCCCTGTGAATCAGAGTGCAATGCTCTACCAATTAATTAAGGATGGCCATTGTATCAATAGTGTTTTTGTTTTTTCTGTTAATTTCACGAGACTCGTGTTGTAATACTAGTTACTGCAGACCCCAATACTTCTAAAGTTTACGTTCTCACTGGTCTGTGAGAATTTGAAACACTTCATTGATACTAATACTCATCCATCCCCATCGCTATGTCTTCTAGATTGTTCCAATTGTATGTGTTCTTGTACCTTGACAAGACTGTGAGAATGCAAGTAGGTTCAGTATTAGTACTCATCCCCTCAGTTTGTATTGTGTCTGTGTGTTATTGTCCCTTGACTGGTCTGTGAGTAGGTCTCCATAATCAAGAGTCTGGGTTCCGAGAGGCTCAACACAGTTAAAACCATTTGTCGGTTTCATTGATTTTCACAAGGTAGTTGTGATTGTGTATTGCAAACAGGATGAAATTGCAGGTACTCTGCCTGCTAAGTGGTCAGTGTTGTTTGAACTCCCACTGTGTCTCCAAACACTCTTAAACTTGTACTGAACTACAAATATGGTACAGGTTTAGTGGTGGTGTTTTACAACACGTGTCAACTTCTTCAGCAGAACACACACTCACCCTGCAACCTACTGTTCAACATTCATGCCCCTGAAGCCATACTTAAAGCAAACAATGCTCACAAGACCCTGATTGAAAATGAAAGTGGTTATGGAAAGACAAATCTTGAAGGCAATGGTACAGTTGTAAAAAAATCAGGACTTTCTCCAGGTAGAAGGGGATTTGAGATTTGGTGCATTACGGTTTCATCAATTACATAGTTTTAATATACAAATTTAGTATGCACACAAGTAAAAGACACAAAAAAAAACCCCAGGACCACAAAATAGTTTTCAGTATGTGTTTTTTTTTTTTATTACCCCCCCCCTCCCTCCTCTCACAAAGTTGTCAAATGTCTATCAAAGCAACGAAATATTACCAAAATATGTTTGTTTTCTCTAAAAATGCAAAAAGACCATTAAATAAAATGCACAAGCTATGAAGTGTAAAACAGTTATATGAAATATTGCCACAGATTTAAGTTTGGTATTACAGTACAGGAAATGGGTGGAACAGGAACATCTTTCAGGCCAGCATCACTCCAGCCTAAATTATGACTCAACACTACAATTACATTACAATTACCTTTCACCGACAAAACTGCAAGTTTGCTATTGATCAGTTTAAGCCAAAAGTAATGACGTCTGGTATTCGATTGGGTGATAATTATGCAAACCACTTACATGGTAACATGATTTTTTTTATTTATTATTTAAATGATCCTTTTGGACCAAAACCTGACTGAAACCTTAACCAAACCAAAACCAAGCTTCAAGAAAATTGATCACGTTGTATAAAGAAGCCCTGTAAAAAGCTATTAAACTGTACAGCAATTTGTTGGTTTTCCTTAAAATATGTGCTGTTTGACCCTCAAAAAAATCAAAACAACCTGCAAAGGGAGTCATAATTGGATTTAAAAAAAAAAAAAAAAAAAACGTTTCCAATGGCCCTAGCTTCTCAGGGCAGAGACTGTGCAATTACAGTCAGTTTTGGTCTCTGTTTTGAAGAGAGCTTTCTGTGGAATTTCAGATTAAGTGCTTGGATGCAGTTTCCTCCATCTGAAACACAGCAATCTCCCGTTTCACTTCATTTAATAAATAGATACAAACCAAAAGAATAACCATTATGGTTCAAACAGTATAGCTTGATTTTACAATCAAAATTACAAATATTGACATTGGCCACAAATGTCTGATCATTTCAGTAACATTTTTGATTGGTTTACATATCGATTGCTAATCTGGGAAGTAAGGGAAAATTCATTGAAATGATGAGGGCGGTGTTCCTTTAAAATTGCTTAATGTCATCCATTACTATTTTAACCCATTGCTCCGAGACCAATTGTTTCCAAGAACTTGACACATGTGCTCTCTATCAATCGTGTCTGAGCACAGCACTGGAAAGACATCCTGGGTTAAATACAGAAACACATTCCAAGTAAATCACACCATGTGACCATGTTAAATGTGAAACTGGAAAA
Source organism: Acipenser oxyrinchus oxyrinchus (assembly GCA_030684275.1). Classification (NCBI taxonomy): domain Eukaryota; kingdom Metazoa; phylum Chordata; class Actinopteri; order Acipenseriformes; family Acipenseridae; genus Acipenser; species Acipenser oxyrinchus. The sequence goes on from CM060264.1 coordinate 9,290,678, forward strand.
ACAATCCATTATGAGCAAACAGGCTTCAGTTTAAAATCAGCACATTAAGGTGCAGTAGATTTAGTTAAAAACAGTTCATTTGAGAAATTACAGCAGTTTCAAACTGTAGCAAAGTAACTGACATTCAATAATGCAGGTTGCTATTTTGAAAGCAAGTGCTTTTTTACTTGATAGTAGTGGTGATGGAAGGGCCAACAGGAAGTAGTGTTGCCATCCAATTGATGGATTTTTCTTTCTACAGTTTCACATCTAATTTCAGATCACGTACAATGTATTGTGTTGGATATGCATTTACAGCAATACTCAAATACCCACGGCTTTCGCCAGCACTTTGTTGTCAAGTAATAAAAGGACACGGGGCTTGGAGGTTGGAATATTTGGATTTCTGGGCCATTGCCAGTCTTCAGACCTACACATGTAGTCTGAGTTGCCTAATTCTCTTGTAAATCTGTTAAGAAACTGAGCAAATAAACTGCACAACAGCAGTTAACAAAACCATCCTTGTTTAAATCTGCATGAAGTGGAGTTTGATCCAGCCCATGCAGTGGTTTAAATGCAAGGAGAAAGCTTATATGCACCTTGCTCAAGTCCTGCTTTGGAAGTTTTGTGTTCAAACTTTCTTTTTTTTAAATGACCCTTTTAAAATTAATAATGGTATCTTCAGTAGTGAATTCATTTTGCTGGATGCATTTCTGATGAGCATCATTTTTACTATGGAAATATTCGGGTTGTTTTTTCTTTGAGATTATCGGATCTGGTTTATGTGAATTTGCAAGTTTCTTTGACAATGCAGCTATATTAAAGTCGTTTCTCAGTCTTCAACAATACTTATTCTTGTAAAAATAAAAAAGTGCACAATATTACCTTAACATTGACATAGCCTCTGCTCTACCACTCATTACAAAACTGTCTTTCTATCTAAGTATTGCACAATAAAAGCAAAATTTAAGCCAATTACATTATTGTATCCGATTACTTTGTCTTGACTGATGAGCTTTTTTACAAAAAGACGTGTGATTTAAAAAAACAAAAAAAACATATATACAAGTTTTAAAATCAAATAACCAGTTTGTAAATAAAACGATAATTAAAATAAAACTATTTGAAAAGCGGTTTGGAAATATAGGAGTATGGTAAACCTTTGCTGTAGTGTACAAACACACTATTATATTTGTTAAAATGAAAACATAATATGGGGGTATGCCAATTAGTCCATCCTTGATTAGTATTTCTTACACACAAAAACACCACATTTTAGAAACTGACTTCTCTGGGACTTACATTTTCTCTTTATATAAAAAAAAAAAAAAAAATGTTTTTTTTTTGTCTGTGTAAGATAGTGGATTAAAAGAAAAAGGTTTGTTTTTAGGGGGTTTGTGAACACAAGCTGGTGTTAAAGCTTGGCAATGTTGCAGAGAGAAATCTTATTTAAATAATATATATATATATATATAAATATATAAAAAAAGGTCAGCAGTGAGCTCAGACTACAAGTTTTAATTGCAGGTATTCTTAACAGATCATGAGGCTTCCTCATTAATATAAATGATGTTTGTGGAAAGTAGTGTCTTTTTGTTTATGAAGGGCATGTCATTCATTGGTGTTTTAAGAGCTGGGTTGATGTTAAGTGCTGTGGGTGTTGTGTTGTTAGGTGGCTGTCCCACCTAGTAGAACACTCGACACAAATCAAAGAGTGCATATCTGAACGCACTGGGGTCAGGAGTATGCTTAGCCCAAAGGTTCTACTAAGCACCACTTGCTTTGATGTGCCCATTACACAGTGTGCCTACTGGAGTATCCTGGATTTTAGAACTGGTCAGAATCTCCCAATGATATGCTTGGCTGATTGTGTTGCTGGCTTAGGTGACATGGAGTTGTATTTTACAAAACAACAACAAAAAGACTCTTGCCATATAGGATACTACCACTTTAGCATAAAAACATGATGATTCAAGAGGTTTACATTCTTAAAAACACACCGACAAATTGTAATGTCACTTTCAAACACAATACACTTTAGTTCATATACTGGAAATGGCTGTCCCCCTACTTGTGGCCATTTTCATTCCACTATCTACAGAAAAGGAGGTAAAAAACAGGCCTTTAAAATGGCCTATTTGAAAATACAGACTCATATTATGAGATCAATGCTTCCAACTACAGCAATAAAAAAAAAATAGTAAAACACAAACAGAAACAATATGCAATTTCCCCTGTACAAAAAGGAAATTATTGTGCAGATACATAGCAATGTAAACCTGGTCCTACAGTTAGCAAATATAACAAGAAAAGCAGGTCTTTATTCCTCTCACAGAGAGCGCTCACATCATGGTTTCTACAATGGTGTGGGTGGGCTTTATCAGACTGTTGTTCCCGTTGGGATCCAGGATCTCGCTCTCCTTGCCCTTTGGGTGGTAGTCAGCAGGGCGTGAGCTCGCTCCTCTGGCTGGAGCAGCAACAGCTTTAATACGCTGGGAATGGGAAAGGAACAAAAACGTGGACACTTTAGGATGTCATCCTTATTCACCAGCTGTCGAGACATCTAGCAGTAAATAGGTTTTTGAATGATTACAATTTGGAATCCATCTTGCATTCACTCAAATCCATCGATGGAATGACCAGACGGAATGCACACACTACGCTGTGTTGCTATTGAGTACTCAAGTCCTTTTTTCATACACTGTACTTTTTATATATAAACATAATACTATGAATGTTATGAAGTGCTGTGCTTATTTCATGCATGTTTAATCTATAAAACAATTGGAAGACCTGTAGCAAAACTATAAGAAAATGCCATTAAATCAAGGATTTCTATCCCACTATGTTATATAAACTGTCCACATGTCCCCATCTTAATATTGTGCATCTTACATCACTGGTACTAATGCAAATGTACCTGATGTAAACCGATGACAATTTACGGCTGAAAGTACTTGCTTTACAAAGTATTTAATTTAAACAATTGTAAACCCAAGATGTTTCTTGCAAGCAACTTTGAAACTGTGCAACACAGACACAAATTGAGCCCAGCAGCCCTTGTACACTGCATCTTTGGTGCAGTTTCCACTGTCCATATGCACACTAACTACTTTATTCTGAGCCCACAATTTAAAAACATCTTTTACACACAGATTTCAAGTCAACCTTGTGTTTTACAAAAAAATAGTAATAAATTGGGAGGCCCAAACTGCATTCCCAAGTACTTTAAATCCACCTCCTGGGCAGAGGGACTAGTGTTATACCACTTTAGAGAAATAAAGACAAAGCTCACGAGAAAGCTTACCTCAATGAGAGGTCCATCAGACCGAATGATCTTGATGACAACGACCATCGGGATACAGATCATGGACGAAAGAGCCAGGAACCAACCCAGCCCAACTGACCACTCTGGGTACTCATAGACTTTGTTGTACCTCAATGGCGTGTATTTGGCCAAGGAGAAGATAAAGCAACCCTGTTTGGAATAAAAAGGCAGGAAAATTGATTAAAAAAAAACAACAAAAAAAAACAGGTTTGTTTTCCCGGTGTCCAAACACTAAAAATAACCCTTTTGATTTAAAGATGCTGTTAACAGCTCTTACTAATTATATCAACTTTATCTCAGATCATGTCAACTCCATTGGAGTGCTATATTTAGCAGGAATTGATTTCAGGTTTAAAATTGGACGTGTTGACATGACATTGGAAACAGATACTTTGTTCATCTGGCAACAGCTCACGACCCACCACTTCCAATGAAACACATCACCGATACGTTCTAGATCAGCAAACACAGATTATACCGCATGACAATGAGAAAGCCTTTAATGCACAAGTTTTGTGCTGTAGCTTGAATGATAAGTGATTGGGGGTTAAAACAATTGAATACTTTAAAAGGGTAACCAGGTGTCAGAATTGTATTAAATTAGAAACAAATATCTGATCACCCATACTCAAAAGAATTTTACAAAGATCTGATTAAACAAACCAATTTTAAAACATCCCTTCGTGTTGAAGGTGAGGCATCACTAGATTGAACCTCTACAGACCAAATCTATACACACAGCAGTGACTGACCAAGGACTGACCAATGATTAGTGTCAGTGTACTGATCTGCCAAAAGAAATGTGCTCATGTTGAGCTCTCTCCTGTATTGAATGGACTGGCGTTTTGTCCTACAGTTTGACATGTGACTCCTCCTCTATCACATGAGGAAATGAGGCAATAGATAAAAATGCACATGTATTTCAGCAATGTCTGTAATTCTTTAGTGGCGACACCCACTCAACTGTACACCACCAATGACGATTGAAATCATGTTCAGCAAAATGCTGAGAGATAGAAGGGCAAGTTTCTGCCTCTGAATGAGATGCCTGGATCAGCAGTGAACCAGTTAAGATGTGGGAACCAAGTGATTTCTGTCTGCATTATTCAAATGTTACTCATGTTTTACACAAAAGCACTTTGTTTGAATAAATACCCTACACTGAGTTGAAACAGAGATAACTATAACTTTCTAGAATGAGCCATTCCTTTTTTTAATTTAATGTCCAAGTAGGAATAATAATAATAATAACAACTCACCATACAAAGGACAGGGGTGATCACAGACCAGCTCCATTTCATCCAGGGATTTGGTCGGTAACCAATCATGTCTTCAATCGCATCATAGAAATTATCAACGCCTGTTTAAAAGAAAATGAAAATGAACATGCAAACAATTGGATTAAGAAACAGTACAAGGAGATTCGCTATATATTATTTCATAAATTCTATTATTTGTGTAAAACACACAGTGGTTTGGACACCAAGAGGCTAATGTTCCAATGCTTTCCCTCCGGGTCCCAGGTGAGGGTGGAGGGGGTTAACTCAAGGTCATACCGGGATTCAGGTTGAAGAATTAGAGCCGGATTTCCCATTTCTAAATCTTATCTACAGCTCCTGTCATAGCCAGCTTCGCGTCCTTATATGATCTGTAGTCACAACTAAAGTTATTTTACAATGAAAAACTATGGAGGAACTATAATTAAAACAACTCATATTTATATATTACTTACATTGCATTTAGAAAATAATATTTGTAGCAATCAATCAAATTTGTTTGTTATGGCAACACATCCCGCACAGTTTAAAAAAAAAAAAAAATCCCAATCAGCAGAAACAATATACTGTTTATTTTCCAATACCAGCATGTTTGCTTAAATAGTTCAATTTTTCATGAAAGCGATTTCGAATCACCCCTACCCAACCCCTCCATACACAAGTGATTTGTAATAGATTGTAATATATTAACAGTACACTGTGACCCAATTACAGCAACACTTACCTTCTAGAACAACAAATTATAACTATTGTGCAATTAAATCAACATCAAAAAATATATATATATATTCTAAGAACTATTTTAAGCTATATATTGTTAACATTAATGTGACATCAACTCAACTAAACATTTCTAACCTGCAGACTATCCAAAGGAATAATGTATTACTCTTCTTTGAGACTTTAGTAACTTTGACACTTACCATAAACCCAGGCTACAGCAATACATTCAAAGAATGCAACCCACAAAAGGCACACACCACTGGCTGCATAGTAGTCAAAGAGTTGAAACACGTACATGCCACCCTAAAAACAAAGTGAAGAAAACTAAGACCTCTTTTAAACCTGTTTTACACAATACAGTATGCTGGAAATGGAAGTCACCAGAAATACTGAAGGTGGCACCTTTTAGATTCCTGTTTGTTTACATTCCCTCAGTCTGTGTCTCATCAACTCATCAGAATGTGCTCCAGCAACAAGCGTTCACCACACACACACACACACACACACACACACACACACACGACAACTGCAAGCTTCATGACAAAGTTCCAATTTGGTCAGGGAGGGTTTTGTTTATGTAGTGTTGTCTTTATTAAAACAATTTGGTTTATTGCACTGAAGGTTATTTTCAGCTCCTATGGTTTCCAATGCAGAACTGAAATGCATAAGCATAGGGAGATCTGATGTAATGGAAAGACCAGACCAAGCAAAACAAATGGCATTCCCAGTGTGCTACTAACTTAAAAGCACACTGGAGACCCATTGTGCTGCTGCTTCAAGGGAAGCAACAACATACATTTGACAACATGCCCGGTCTCTTGCTGGAGACGTCAAACAAATTATTAATGTAAAAAAAAAAAAAAAAAAATGGTGGGAGTTTCACATGGAAATTTCATTAGTCTGTGGTTTTCTTTTCTAACTGACATTTAGCAGTTGAGTAACTGACATGAGCCAGTGTCCCCTCCCATGTTTGGAGCCTTGTTTTGAAATAAAACTGGACTTTTTCCATGTCTTAAATTTAGTTTTTGTAGTGTGGAAAAATCTAAAAATATCCATTTTGTAGAGAAACCAAAAGTCAGGAAGAGACCACAACAGGCACAAAATGGCACAAAATGTCTTTTCAAAAAGGTCTTAATCGTATGAAGAAACTGGAGGCACACTTGATTTCTCTTGATTGTCTATACAAATATACACAGTGGGTTGGTGTTAAAACAAAGGTTAGGCAGGTTACAGCTAACCAACCTAGAGTATTTACTATGCCATTAAATACACATGACCAAAAACATCAATCATTTGTTTATTTATTTATTTATTTATTTATTTTTAAAAATATATTGGTTAGGATACGCTTGCTCTTGTGCCATTTGCATTGTATTTTAACAGAACAAACTGACAAACTGATCCAAATCTTTGATCAGTTAGTTTGAGTTACATTCAGGCGCTTATGAAAGGACAAAAGAATTAGGTGCTACACTGTCCTCTCTGCAGGCTGGGGGCAAATTAGACACATTAACATTATAAAATGCTATATTTGTAAGTGAAACTGTGTACTTACATTAGTAACCATAGCGAGCCCCAGAATATAACTGAGGAAACACACTATAGCGATAAAGATTTCCCGCCGGTAACCCTTCCTTAGGAAGGATGGGTACAGATCAACTAATGAAGTGATCTGGCCTTCTACTTCGACAAACTGTGAATACAAGAGAGGAAAAAAAACACATTAGAACTGGACACCACTCCTGGACTCATCTGTAACCAACTGCTGGATGGACTCGCCCCTCGGGTGAAACCCCACGGAACCTGGGCTACCTGCACCGACCCCATCAAAATTGTGGAACTGCCTATTGGGGGATTTGACACAGTAAATTGGACTCCTGTGTAATGATGCTTAAAATGTCAGAATTACATTTTAATGATGGCACTGTATGCAGGAACTGAACGCAAAACCCTGTATGAAATGGCTCCAGAAACATATCATAGTTCGTTTTGTTACTTGTCTGTAGCAGTAGTACTCAACTCTGGCCCTCGAGATCCAATCCAGTCCAGGTTTTTTTACTCCAAACAGGTTCTAATCTCGTTAATTGACGCGGCTAAGAGGCAATTAACTAATTTAAGACCGGGTTGGAATAAAGACCAGGACTGGCATGCATCTCAAGGGCCAGAGTTGAGTACCACTGGTGTATAGAGTACACTGGTGCCATAGTTCAAATGCAAATCATTGGATCAGTTATTTGAATGTATGATCTTTCATAAAACCAGGCTTTTATTTCAGATGTAAATCTTTCACAGGGAAGATTGAACACCACCAGAACAGGGCTGGAAAAAGATCATATAGTCTAGGGGACTAATGGCTTGAGATTCAAGCGGACTGAGCAAAGACAATGGCCAAGGGTGCAGGGTGTTACATCACATACTAAACAGAATAATGCACTCAAAAGCTAGTCCATTTATTAATGTCAGCAACGCATGATGCTCCTGATCTGTTTTTTCCGTAACAGTTAACTGATTACAAGCTTGGACAAAAAACTAGCTGTTCTTTTACTGATTATATTCCAGGATCCTTTTCAAAACCTCAGAACAGAGAATGCGTAATTCATTTCTGAGTAAGAACACGTTCTCCGTTTAGAAATGTTGATTCCCCATGGGAAAATGGGTTGCCTATTCACAAGTTCCTGGCAAACCGCTGGGCCTCTTAGTTGTGCTGCCTTTCGCCAATAAAACAGAGAAATGTTCTTTGGCATGTTTGAGGTCAGTCGAAAGAAGGGAGGTCAATAAATGGGCCGGGTCAGGCAAAGAGCCATAGTAGGAGATGCCAACATCCAGGGATATGTCCTTAAAATGGCTTTTTTTTGTTTGCATTATAAAAGTACCACATTCCCTTGTGATCTTTTTGTAAGGGACACAAGGCTTGTTAAAAACAGGAATTTAATAGGATTCCATGAAGTTAACGACCTTTGGATCGGAGACGAGTCTAAACAAGCACCTTGTCTACTGACAGACTGATCTCCTTAGGGTTGCAGCGCTGTTAAAAGATACATATTTTATTTTAACAGCAAGGAGCTGTTACAGCTAAACAATCAACCACCTTCTATGGGTTTACATTAAGTGGCTGCACCCAGCTTCACTCCAACTGAACACTTACCAGGTAGTTTTGTATGCCAAATATCATATCCCACCTGGTGTCAAACTTTTTTTATCCCCAAAAAGATACTTGTATCCCGTGTACTGATGATACACAATGCAAGTGTGGCCAAAATGCGCTGTATGTTAGCTTGAGGTCAACCCATTGGCTTGACTTGAAGAATGAACTACAACAGTTCAATCCAAACCCTTATTTCAGCAGGGTGAAAAAACAAAAAACAGGGATGACTTAGCAGTGTAGAATTTCAGTGTAGATGTCTTGCCTCTGCAAGTTTTGTTCATGTTTAAAAATATATGTTAAGGTTACCAGCAGAATAAGCCCACCAATACTTTCCATGCCCATTAGGGTTATAACAATATTTACCTGTGTTATACAGACTGTATGCTGTATACTGTAGGTATTCTATAAAGTATACTATTGCTAGGGTTGTGTACAAGAGTAGAGTTAGACAAGACTGCTCACGCATGCATGCTGTACACAGGGTATGAGCTACCTAAGCTAATGCACATAAATATTTAGTTGGAAATTCTTAAAATGAGTGCTAATATGATGGGAAACGCAGGGGACACAAGCAACAATCAAACCAAGCTATTGTTTCTTTCTTGTGTTAGACAAACTCCGAGGACCAGAAGACTCACCTGACTGTCGAGGCCCAACAGTAGAAGCATTATGAAGAACAGAATAGCCCAAAACGTGGGCAGTGGCATCATCGACACCGCTTTAGGGTAGGCAATAAAGGCCAAGCCTGGACCTAGAGGGGGAAAAAAACAGAAAAGGGAAGGGGGGAGGGGAAAAGGTAATAAGTAGCTGTCTCTTATTTTAACCTGGTATGTGCCAGCACCATGTAAAAAAAAAATAAACATTTGAATGGCACTTGGCGCAAACCAGATTAAAATGCTAAAATGTGGGATTTCATTTGATTAAAACTGTAGCAACAACCGTCGTCTCTAAAACACATCTGGTCTAGCTGAAGTTTCTTGAGACTTCTTTCCAGCGATGTAACTACAGTTAGGTTTAAGCAATTAAACTATATTAAAACAATAAAACAAATGAACATTAGTCGTTTGCAACTACTTTCATACATGCATGCTGTACTAAAAACAAGTGGAAATGAACTACGCTGTTACAACAGAGGCATTGGCACTGCACAAATTCTTCCCGTTTCTTTACACTTTTGCAAGGTCTGTAGAAGTGCCAGTTTACCTTTTCCACTTAGAGGATGCTGCAATTGACTGCTGCAGAGGTTACAGTAAGAGCATTCAACCACACATTTAAACAAAAGCAAAAAAATAAAGTGTGATCTGATCTGTCCCTTTATTTGCGGATCATAAAATTAGCATGTGATAATTCCACCAATACTTTCAAATTATGCTGCTATCGCTTTTTTCTATTGCTGAAAAACTAAAGCATGGCTATTTTTCAAACTAAAGCATGGCTATTTTTCAAACACGAAATACCGATGTTCAATTTCTTAAAAAAAAAAAAAAAACTACTTGATAAACACACTGAAACTTTTTTTTTTTTGCCAAGTTACAATATGAAGAGAAAGTTTCAAGGAGTGCGAACATGCGGCAATGAAGATGCTTAACTGGTTAAAAAAAAAAGACAAGGAAACAAGAATGGTGTCCATCTCAGGAGTCAGCCAGCTGTTCTTAATCTCTTGAAATTCCAAAGAATTCCCAGTGGTTGCTAACAAACATTTACATGGTTCCAGGCAATTAAAGCATGTGAAACTGCAATTATACAGCACTAGTCTACTTTTCTTTCTTTTATTGTTTTTACTTGGTGCATCGCTAGACGTCCTGGCTGGTTGATCCATTTATTTATTTATTTATGTATTGCTTCACTCCAGTAGCTGGTCGATAAGCTGTCTATGCAGTACACTTAAAATCTAAAGCAAATGAGGAAAAAAAAGACATCAAACTTTACCAACAGCGGACTTATTTTTGCTGCGTTGTATATATATAAAAAAAAAAAGAAATAAACTTCAGTGTTCTAATCAAAGTCCATTAAAGTTACCAGTGTCCGCTTGTCAAGCCAAAATCTGGAAACAGTTTTAGAAAAACAAACCAGTTTAAGATTTATACAGTACATTCATTGTCTTTTCCTCAGGGGTTTTAAAGAATTGCTTCATTTTAGTTTATATCCTTTTTCTACGTCCGTGAATTAGCGTCCACAATGATGCATTTCAGTGTCGTTTTAAATTTTGTATTTTGGGTTAGGCTTTTCTTTTTTCTTTTTTTTTTTCTAGAAATTGAATTTTTTGACCAACTCTTAAGTAGCAGTGCCCACCATCACTGCTACTATTACCATCGTACCTGACTCTGCCACATCGGCAATGTCCACCCCTTGCTCTTGTGCCATGAAGCCCAGGACGGAAAATATTGCGAAGCCAGACACAAAACTGGTACCGCTGTTCAGGCCTCCCAGCAGCAAACAGTCCCTAAGTTACACATATGTCATGGAGTTTGTTAATTAACACAAATGGAACCTAGGTCCCCACTTTTTCTTTTAACTCAACTTTACAGCACTTCACCCCCTCCCATCCCCACGGGTTGCAAACTTGCCTATAGCAGTTGTATCTGTATTTGTTGTAGCTTCCAAGTGATGTCATCGCACCCAGGCAGATTGCATACGAGAAGAAAATTTGAGTCCCAGCATCTATCCACACCTAAGAAAAACTAGCAGTTTAGTAGTGAAATCCTATGGACAGAATTGCAGATGAAAAAAAAAGCACTTGGCTTTTGAACAAGGTTCAATGCAACTACAGACTGGCATTAACAAAGGCTCCACTGTGCAAGACGACAGACTCTACAGAGCGTAGAAATCTCTGAAGCCTTACTGCCGACGACTCCAAAAATGGATTAATAAAAAATTAAAAAAAACTTGTTACAAACATTCTGTAGAATCCAAGCTATTAGTAACATTGCCTGGTTAAAACTAAAATGACATGCCCACCAGGGCTGACAGTACAAAATTAGAGAAAATTAGAAAAATATGCTCCGTGTATACAATCAGGGTCTTCTATCACCAGATTTGATACTCCCAATAACTTTTCCAGTTTCATCACAATTCGACATGAATCTAATACTGTTTGTGCAGGTTCTGCCACTACATCTGCAAAGAAGGCAATCACTCTAGTGTCTTCATAGTGTTTTATCCCAGCAAAGGTTTCCAATTCTCCACATTGTGAAAGAGCCTAGTGTTGATTTGACCAATGACTGCTGGCTGGCTGGCTGGCTGGGTAAGTTGTTTGGGAATTTAGCAGCAATGCTTCAAGTTACCTCACCCAAACTACTGGAACAGTTAGTATCACACTATAAAACAGCCTTCATTTAAAAAAGTCTTATACATCCAATCTTTTAATACCCAAGTCCACGCCCACTAGATGGTTGTCTCATGAGTCACTGTTGATCATTTAAATGATATTTATATCTAGGTTAATGGTTAGCTTAGTATGCTTCGGTTTTCAACACCAGGATTCCTCGCTATAAAAAAGATAACACATCTCAGGGTCATATCTGGGTCATGGAACAAAGGTGAGACTATAAAAAACTTTATTCTGAGAAGGGACTTTATATATACACTTTCCCAGGAGCTAAAGTCGGCGAGAGGAACATGTTAGCTTTCAAGAGCTAGGTGATTCAGATTAAAATGTCTGTGTAATGGGCAGTGTTGTGTGATACACTGCCGTTAAGGATTCTGAAACCGTGAACGCAGTTACTGTATTCTTCAGTCTATCTAGAGAGGGCTCCAAGTGCAAGGTTTAATCAGTAAACTGTACCTGTTGCTACCGTAGAGACGGTGCGTTTGCTTTGCCTATAATATTTAGCACTCTACCAGTAACTGAATAGATGTATAAAGCATGGCACCAACCTCAGGGTCTGCCAGGCGGGAGAGATCTGGATAGAGATAGAACTTGATTCCCTCATAAGCTCCTGGCAGAGTCACCCCACGGATCAACAGCACAATCAGCATGACAAATGGGAACGTTGCAGTAATGTAAACAACCTGGTCAAAACACACAAGAAATGGAAATCATTCTGCCCTGAAGGTGTTCAAGTTTCAGTTGAAAAAAATCGCAGGATTTAGAAAATGGCAGCTCACTGTACTAAAGTACCAGACTTGTAACGACCAGATTAAGCACAAACTTGGCCAACCCTAATGTTGCCTTCATAAGGTAGTCCAAGATTTGTGCTGTTTGAGGGATTTGAAACCAGCCATGTTTATTCCATTGGCAATCTTCCTGGGGGGCGTTAATACTCTGGTAGTGGCATGCACACTGAAGTATCACAAGTTTCACCCTTCTCTCCTTTTTTGTAGCCATTGGTGAAAGTCTAATTTCTCTTAATTTATAGTATCATCTTTAAAAGGAAAGGGAAAAAAAGCAGCTCTCACCTTCCCTGTAGATTTGACTCCCTTCCAAATGCAGAAGAAACAGATGACCCAGACAGCCAGCAGACACAGGGCAAGGTCCCACTTGACAACGCCCATGTCATCAATGCCACTGGAGATGCTCAGCACATTCCGTCTGAGGAGAAAAAACAAGGGTCCATGTGTAACAGTCTGGAGTAGCCGTAACATCGTGGACAGATAGAAGCAAAAAAAAAAAAACGTATGGTCACACTGCATTAAGACAAGAGGTTTCATTGAACTTTTATAAAACTTTAAAATGTGGGTCGTTTTGGCCTTGAAAATTACATTTGGGTCTAAACTGAATGAAATCAATTCATCTGTGGCATTTAAGTATTGTTTTCTACAATGACTAGAAGGCTAGTAAGTATTATCGTTGCCTAAAACTAGTCCGCTCCTGCTCTATCCAGTCCAATCTGGTCTGTTTTACTTGCTATTTAAAATTGTCCAGGTGTTGCCTTGTATACTGTACTGTTTGTAAACCAAATAAAAGCAGAAGAAAAAGAAAGGGCTGCTTACTCCCAGAATTCAGTGACTGGTGAGGTGAAGTTGGCGGAGTTAGTTGCAATCAAATGGCTCATGTTTTTGCGGAGGGTGTCCTCGATGCAGTTCTCTGTATTCCAGGGCTGATTGCACTTGGCCCAAGGCAGTTCAGGTTGAAAGCACTGGAACAGGTAGTACAAACCCCAGGCCAAGATAACGATGTAATACACATTCAGCAACGAGACGATCACAATAGAAGCATAACCAATACCTTTTTTAAAAAAAAAAAAAAAAAAAACAAACACACGTCAATACCATTTTTTCTTATATTAGCAGCACACAAAACTCTGCCTTTCTTTATTTGAATAAAGAAAATGTAAGTTTAGTTAAAACACACACAAGTATCAAAACACCAGAAAAGCTTTAAAGTTAAATGTGATTTATTCTCCCTGTCATCTAGTATTCCTATTACTCATCCTGTAAATAAACAGGATAATAAAATATAGGGATTTTGCTTTACAGCAACAGACTTGCGTAAACTTTACAGCAATAGACTGGCTCTGAGTGACACCGTGCCATTAAGACAGGCAGCCTTGCCAATACAAGTCATTTGATGATCCTGTATAAAGTAGAAGTTCCCTCAAAAGGGATGGTGTGTAGCCTGTACTGAGGCACCTGAAAATGAGTGATGGCGCCAATAATCCCACCACCTGTTTCCGCTCATATTTTCGCACGTCTCTGTGATACATACTGACAGCCACTTCAGCTGCAGTGGATTAGCAGACGAGCTAATTAACAGCTGGTCCAGATCTGCAGATAGCTCTTAATACTCCGAAGCTTCAAGTGGACCTTGGCCATGTAAATATAAACTGCATCCTTTGGTATATTCAGCACACTGTTGTGTGTGTTGACATTCTAAGCCAATTGAAAGGGTCATCATCACAAACCTAAACTGGACTCTACATTTAGAAAGGGTTTTAAGATGGTTTAAGAGAGTGTACTGTGATGGGTGGTGAAGTTGGGTATTCAACACTCAGCGTGTTGCCATAGTTACAAAGCCAAAGGGTGTGAAGGGTTAAACATGCAGCTTGCCATGAGGTCAAAAGCCACGGAAACTTAGAGATCAACTTTCACCACCTCCTTTTACAGAGAACTTCTTAAGTACTACCTTGTGTGTGCATGTTGTTTTTACTCAGAACATTCATGGTTTAAGGCTTGACACTGACACTTAACATTGCTTATTGACAATACCACAAAAAGTGAATTTTTCACCAGATAAGGCTGTGCTGTTCATAAGGTAATCATACTGTTTACCAAGCTGTCTTTCACATCCTCTTGCAGGAAGTCAAACCTTAACCCTTTGCGGTCCTATGTCGGACCTGGTCCGACATTGCAATTTTCCTTTTCCGGTCCAATGTCGGACCCTGACCGACATCAAAAAGACGTAAAAAAAGAAAAGGGTCTCTAGTCGTTTTTTCTCCAGAAAAAGCAGAGAAAACCATTCAATGACCAAGTGAGACTGATAGGAAGCGAGAGAAACCATAAACAAACAAGACACCTGCTTATGCATCCTGCGTTCAAAGAATATCAGACATTTGCAGAGCTTTTTTTTAGATGTTATAGTAATAAAATAATGACTTGGATCGCATTATTGAGGAGTTTGGTGATAAAAAGAGTGATCAGGAGATGATTTATCGGTATGCACTACTATGAAGAGGTATGTGAAAAATACAGCGAACAAGGGGTGGGGTGGGGCTGGAGATGCAGTACTGAGTGTCCTGTTGATATGCAGTGCCTTTTAAACCTGTTTTACTGTGAAAAATACTTTCAAACAGCACGTCTAAAATAAACTGCGCGTGTGAAAATAAATTGGACCCGACGCGCCTGAGAAACACTGAATAAATGGACCACTAAGGGTTAAAAAAGCATCTAGGTCTGCTTTCAATCCCCGGGCCTGCCGCCGACGTTTTCCTTCTCTAGCTGCTGCCATGGCAACATCGAATACAGCATAACCCATGCATGTTCAAGACTTTAGACCTGTATGCTTACACTAAATCCAGGCATACACACAAAAAAGCAGCCCTGTAATGTTTCAGGCCTGGAATTATTTCTAAAAACCACACACATACAACAGTACTGAATGGTTACTGTTGCAGAAGCAGACAGGAAATTAGAGGTGGGCGTTGGGATTGGGAGCAAGCCCAGCATTTGGTTGGTATGGTAGATATATGGATAATGCAGCACATGCTCTAAAGTACCATAGGGAAGCACATTGTGGTAGCCCTGGCCACATCTCTTTGTGTTTCAAAATATAAAGACCAACCCTGCACCCCCCTTACTGTCGTAACAGTATTTAATAATGTATGAGTCTGTTAAATAATTACTTTATGCATTATGACTACAATACAGGATACATTATTATTATTATTTATTTTTTAATAATCTCCATTTTGTACAGTGCTGGAGCAGAGCAAGGCTATCAGCATTCTGTGTTATCTATTGAACACTCCTGTCCTTGCTCATATCACAGAATGGCAGCATGACAACCACTTACTGCAATGGAATTAAGAGATTGTAACTCCACACCAACATACGCAAGCTCATTCATAATGCCTTTGTGACAAACTCAGGTCTGGGTTTACAAAGCTTTTGCTGGTGCACTGTTCGATAGTCACCTACCTAAAACTACATTGGTTATTGATAGCAATGATCCAATATAGTTGCCCAAAATGTTAAACTTTAGATAAAAAATAAAAGACTATGTTCCTCATCTAACTGCAATACAGAAGTTATGAGTACTGCAATACTGAAGTTATGGGTACTTATGAACCAGGGTTGAAAACTACTGCTTTAAAAATTATAATTATGTGTTTTTTTTTATATAACTTATTTATAGAAAACATACCTGTAAAGATGGGGCAAAGCTTTTCCCAGCAGGTAATTCCACCCTGAGAGGTGTACTGGCCTAAGGCCACCTCCAGGAAAAACACAGGCAAACCTCCACCAAACAGGAAAATGAAGTACGGGATGAGAAATGCACCTGGAGATTTGAAAAGACTGCTGTGTTAACACAGAATGGTAGACTCTCCCTGGTGAATATGAATGTTAGAACTGGAAGTCACTGATCACAGTTTGTTAACAGCTTTTTCTTATGTATTAAATATTCCACATTTATAAAAACATGGTGATCAATTCAATTTACATTTATGTGTAAATACAATGCATACTCTTCACGGTTAAAAAGACACAACAGATAAAAACTACATTTCCTGATTCTTATTGCAAAAATAAAATTGAGGGCCTACAAGAAATAAAACACAGTAGTTATTTGAACTAAGACCAAAAAGCAAGATATGCTTTTAAAACAAGACTGCTGTTGTCTTTGACAGAGCAAAGGGCAAAGAAAACAGGAGACCCATAGTTAAAATCTCAGCCAGTGACTGACTGTGTGATCTTGGGTCAACATCCAATTTTCAGACTGAAGCTCAAAGGGGCACAGTGCTCTCAGAGTTTAACTCTGGAAAACATATTTAGTTGTGTGAATTTCAGTTCAGCAGTACAAAAAAAAATTGGTTTAATTACAAAACAAAATGAAAGGTTACTCACCTCCGCCATTTTTATAGCAGAGGTATGGAAAGCGCCACACATTCCCTAAACCGACAAAGCCGCCAGCTACGGACAGGACAAAGTCGAGTTTGCTCGCCCACTTCTCTCTCTGCGGATGTTTTCCTTCTGCCTCATCCTCAGGCCTGGTCCCGGGGCTCTTCCCAGGAGACGGCTTCAGGGTGTCCTTGTGGAAATCCTTCAGACACTGGAGCTTCTCCTTCTGAGACATGCTGTGCCGGAGAAACAAATACAACAGGCTTTAGGTCCTGAGGAAAAGGCCTTAAGCCACTGTTGAACAAGTAGCCGGATCACAAAGCAGGAAGCCAGGTCAACTGTATATATGGATGACAAGCCCCCGCCAGCCCCTCCCCCTGCTACAGTTAGGAATGTCCCAAAATTCTTGTAGCGTATGAAGCTGACTTGGCCCTTCAAAAAGTTATTAATCCATCAAATATGAAAGGTTGTTTGCACAACATTCTTAATATACTGTCTAGTAGGTTAACGGACATCAGTTCAAAGAAACTGATTCTTCCTGCAGTTTGTACATAAAAATATACAAACATTTAGACAATGTGCCACTTCCATGACTGCTTTAAAAAAAAAAAAATGTTTTTTAAAGAGACGAAATGTATGGAAATGACTAGAATTACACAGAACATATGCAAAAGTATTGCTGTTGCACACCTTCAAATACCAGTTTATGGTCTCCCTGGAGATCCAGTGCAATACTTCCAGTGTAAACCTATGCTAAATGTACAGTACCGCATCCTAAAATGCACAGGGCTGATTCAATATTCACATTCCAGTTACGGCACCTTGAGCCACAGCAGAAGCTTCCCACGTTGAAGGCAAGATGCCACCAAACAGGAACAGAAACGTCTCTCATACTCTCTAGTACGTGCTCATTGTGCTTTTACCATGTGCTCTAGACTGCTTTCCATCCGACAGCTGTATAAATCACACTAAATGCTTGGTTTTATAGACTACAGGAGTGGGAGGCCATAGTAATACAGTACCAATACCATTAAAGTTACCTGTGTTCTTAAATAACCACATATCGGATTAAAATCTAAAGGGGTGTGACACTATGGGACTCGCAGCTTTTTTCCAGTTTGCAATTTTAAAAATATCTGTCTGCAATTTCTATAAATTTTTGTAAACAGAGGAATGAGGGGAGCGCTAGCAAGCACAGTTTGGCAGAAATGTTGGAAACACATTTAGATGTGCTCTGTTTAATGAAAGTTATGTTTACACTGCACATTTCTATTCCCAAGAAAAAAGATTTATTACCAAATGCAGTTTCAGATTCCCTGTGAATAAACTGTGCCAGAGCCCAACAAACCTGCCTTAATGTGACCCATCTGGCACATCGTTTTAGAATTAAATACTTTTGTTTTGAACAGCATTATTTGAGTTCTTATTGCCAAGATGAAAAGTCAGAAGACGGCTGCTTAGCATTTCAAAAACATTAGTTGGTCAAGACCATCAGATCACATTCCCATGTGTAATGCAGGTCACAAAATGGACACTATTAAAATTTGTCCTGAATCCACTACAGAAAAGTGCAAAAAAGGGGACAAAAGTCAGAACCTCCGTGTCGCACCCAGTTCAGGACCAAATTCTATGGCCCTGAAGGGAACTTAGAAAAAGTCATGTGGAAGGCATTGCCTTGTGACAACCAACAGCCAGTGACAAACACGTTTCTGAAGACGCATTACTCAAAAGGTTTTTGGGTCATAATTTACCCATGTCCCTTGAGGTACTTTGACATGCCACACAGCACTAAACAAATTCCAAAGCCAAGTACAGGTTAGACCACTCAAATGCAGGTGGGGGATAAAGGGATATCATATTTATCCCTTTATCAAAACCATGGTTACCAACATTCTAATTGAAATAACATTTGGTCACAGTAAAGCTATACCTTGTAAAGCTAAAGTTCCTACACAACTTAAATTGTCTCAAACCGTAGAAAGTGCAGCATATGAAGCGTATTACACAGATTTTTATAGCATACATTTACATTTCCCTCACAGTAGTTACTCCAGCGGTATAAAGAAATGAAAGCGGATAAAAACAACCCCCACAAAGGCTAACTACAATTAATTAAATCTGGAGATTGGGCACAGCTCACGTGACACTACTGTAAATTTCCATTTATCAACAAGGAGAATCTACTGAATAATTAACTCTGTATACATGAGCTTTAAATCTGGAACCAAGTGAAAACCGAGGCTGCAGAAGCAGAAGCAGAAGCACGGCTGCTCCAGGTAATCTGAACAGGAACCTATGCTAATCTTCTTACATTTCCACTAGAACACTGCAAATGCAAATCCTAACATTTGAAATGAATAAGCATTATATATTGTCACAGAGATATAGTGACAGAGATACATTATTTTATAGGCCACAGACCACTGGTAGTATTTTTGGGTTCCCAAAACCGCCGCATTGTGGTCCAGCACAATCCTTACTGGTAGAAAAACAAACAGTACCTATGCAGTGGATTTAGTGTTGGCGTTTTGAAAAAAAAAACAAACAAAAAAAAAAAAACCCCACCACACACTTTTTTTTTTATTTTTTTTTTTTTAACTAGAAGAAAAAAAAACCCACTAGAGAAAAATGAAAACAGGACACATACAGAATGTCACAGTTGACCTGTGCATGGACAGGAACTGTTTTGCATGCAGGCAAACACTGTATATAAATCCGATACCACTGCGTTCTTGTATTCAAATTCATTATTTACCGAATGGTTTCCAGTGGTAATCCCTTGCTAACCAACAAGAAATCCTGCTTAAACCTACTAACACCCTGCACAATTCATTATATAACAGACTCCAGTAATTGGGGTGGATAATATTAAGTTGTGTGAAATGCCAGGACCTGCTAAAAATGCTGCTTTCCATTATTCCGCATTATAAGAGTCATTTTAAGACTGAAATGGGTCCAAGAGCTCCAAGCTGTACATGGATTTAATGCCTCTAAATCTGCTTTATATTTTATGCTTTTATATTCACATTAAAACTGGATTCGACATTAAGGAGATTTCTCTCATTTACCAAACACTGATTAAACAAATAGGTTTGAGCTAAAAGCATGGTTTCACCAAGAACTACGTGATCAAGCAATGACCTAGAACACGTCTCTGTGGTAGGTAACTTAACTTACAAAACCTGTTGCCTAATGCAGAGTTTTAATCTGCCCTTCAGCAACATCATGACATGATATGCATCACTAGACATGGAATAATCCTGATACGTTACTCTGTTTAATAACTGACCGTAAAAGGAAAAATCAAAAAATGACATTGGGGCACCTTGTATTCATGCCACCATAAACTGCATTTAGTAATCATTCATTAACTATTTGGTGGACTACGTAGTGTACATCCACACACTATATAATTTAATGAAAGCATCACGATTGATACACACCCATATTTAATACCAAGTGATTTTTCCAAAACCTAGATGCGATTAGCTTGCTTAAACAAAGGAAATCAATCTCATTGATTTCTTGAATGTTTATGGATAGATAAAGGTTTAATTATATTTACGAAAAAGATACTGCAGCTGGCTGACGGTATCCAATTTGGTTACAATTCATTTCATTTGTAAACTTCAAAACAGGAGCGCGTACTCCTAACTCAAATGCACAAAACACATTTAAAAATGGTTAAGGAAGCTGCAAGCTGTGTTTTGGATCAGCTGACAAAAACCATCAAGCTATTTTAAGTTATATGCAGAAACATGTAATCTTTCTAGACTTCATCTCGCATATTTCAGATGTAATTATACAGCATGTGGAGGATGATCTGCAAAATGCAGCGACAAAAGCAAGTCACGGAGACAAAGATTAAGAAACCAGACTAATACACTACAATTACATTTACTATCCTTTACAATATGTATCGTTAGCCTAGCACATCAATTAACAGTGTAGTTCTGTTCTGTTTAGGGATTAAGCAGGTAGTGCAATCTTTCAAGACAACATACAGCCATCCATGAGGCAGGCAGATTAAAACAGATTTCACTTATATCATATTCATTAAAGCTGCTCCAAGAATGAAATTGTAGTACAGTTGTTCAACCATCATACATGATGTACAAAGGATCTCCTGTTTGGCAAGTCTCACAATCAGGAAACAAAATTGAAACCAGAATCAATGAAACTAAAAACAGGGGTGCAATATTATACACGTGGTCTTCAAGTTACTCAATTAAAAAAAAAAGTCAAATTAAAAATGTTTAATTGGTGTATGTACATATTTTATGAGAACCATATTGGCTCTAAATTTGTCAGATCAAAAAAATTAAATAAAACAGAAGACGACACAATTGATTAAACTGAGTTTTCTTCACCCTCTAGATCAAATTTAAGGGGGGAGGGGTGGTTAAAAACATGACTGAGTCGTGCAAAAGCACTATTGTATTGACATAAAACACTTTTAAAATCGTACTTCAGCTTTGTGCGTGCATAATACCAAAAGGTGTAGCAGGAACTTAATAGCCAAAAACATGCTTTGGTAGTAAGCATCTTTTAAAAGTTTTTTTTAACTGGGATAACATGCTTCTATGCACCCATCTATAGTACACTATGGGCTAGATTCTCAATGCAATTTTCGGCAAACTGTCATTAACACGCTTTTCCAGAAAGGAAAAATGCATCTGAATAAAGTTAACCAAAAAAAAAAAAAGTAATTCTAAAACATGGTACGGATAACGATTTGCAGTGAAAACCTTTGAGAATCTGGTCCTAGATGTAGCCACCTAAATGTATCCATAGCTCAATGATAGAGTAGCTACGGACAATGCGGTTAGGGTGGGTTGCTATTCACAAACTGCATGTACAGTAACAAGGTAGTACTTCAATGTAAAAAGTGTTAATGCTACACAATTGTGACCAGTGTTTTGTCCCATCTGTGCAGAATATCCTTCGAAAAAGTAGGTACTGCATCATGATTTATTGTGCACTGAGCTACGCCAGATCAGTTGTACCTTAGGGGTAATCATTTACTACTTCATTTGTGTTTGTATTTCAAAAACCAAACCCATAGCTGACAAATAAGGGTATTGGTTTAGAAGTGGCTTTCTAACTTGACAAATCAATTGTATCCAAACCTTTTTTAGTCTTGTTGCTATGCAACCTCTATCTAACTTAGGAATATAGACCAGTCAGGCCACATGCCATACATCCTTCAATTGTCAAGTTGTAGTCAAAAAACCTTGTTTGAACCACTTCTGTATAAACTGATATTTACTCATAATAAACATTAAAAACAAGCCCCTATGCTGTATAAGTTGACAAGTGCAAACTTTAAGAAATGCCAAGAACCCTCACTTTCATTTACCTTTCAATGCCTGCGTTTGGTTTTGCAACAAATGTTCATCGCAAACAGCTCCTTTGCAAGTATTACCTGTCAATGCCTGCTCCAGTCTCGGCAGAAGGTGCAGAGCATAGCTCTGCTACGTCAGCTGGCTCCAGCTTTTCCTTTCTTTCAGCAGCTAAATGCTTGCCCTATTAGCAATAGGGAAGCAAGCTGCTACTGTGGCCGGTAAAAGGTCCAAAAGAAAAAAAAAACGGTCAGTACCCCTAGGATTCAGATGCAACTTGACAAGCTGTGTTCGGCTGCATGCTTTAACCCTCTAATATACAGGGGGTTGGACAGCACAGCGTCATCTTGGTGACACAAGGACTCTTTGGAGACTAGAAGAATGGCAATTTTGCCAAACCTACTCCCCCCCTAGGATCTAGGAAATACATTGTTAATTCTGTGATCGCTAGACCACAAAGTTTATCATAACTGAGCCATTTCGTCTAAACAGAATTAGCTAAATGCTGCAGTGTTGTTTGTTTAAAGTCATTAGTGGGGTGAATGTTTACATTCTCAAATGTCTAGTACACAGACACTTTATTTATTTATTTATTTATTTTTAAATACACCAGCAGGGGGAGTAGCACAAATTGCAATGGAACATAAATCCCTCAGGATAGACCAACGCAACTGCTGGTCTTTTCTTGTTTTTTTCTAAATTAATTATACAATATATAGATTAACTCTAATCACTGACCACAGAAATCAATAAAATGCACCATTTACGGGGAAAAAAACAAATTAAACAAATGTACCTTACTACATAAAAAGTCTGGTTTCATATAACCTACTTCACCACTTAAATTGGTATACTAAGATTTGTGATCGGTGTAGTATGAAGGAAAAAAATAAAATAAAATCTATAACTCAGATATACAGTTTGACACCTCGACCACCAAGCACAAACTCATGATCAAGCTCAATCTCACACACTAATGGTAATAGGAACCAGCACAGCGCCTCCCTGCAAAGTCTTAATGTATCTCATACAACACACAAGCGCCTCCATTTCAACTTTCTGTAATGTAAGTATTATTTAAACTTTTACAGTTGCTCAATTACTTGTATAAATAGCCTATGTTCTGGGTGCAGGGAGATACCGTACATATCTGACAAGAAAGCAGGCAAGTATAACATGCTGTCCTGCACATGGCCAAAATATTTATATATGCAAACAAAGAAGTACGGGACGGGACGGGACAGGACAGGGGTATCCGTGCAGTACCCAGTCCAACAGTCTGGTCGATCAATGCAATGCAATGACAGTGGATTAACAGGCACTCGAGTACAGCAAACCCCTCCTCCTTACCAATCAAATCGGGTACGGCATGTATTTTTAAACTCTTGGATCTCTATCAGTTGTTTAGTGTGCTCTCTTTCCCTCCAAGGACGCTGGCATCACTACAGCCTACGTCAATATAGTGTAAATTAACCAGAAATAAGGTCTAGCAGTAACGTTCTATCTAATTTCATATAAACACAAATATTAAAAGGGGACCACAGCCCGTTTATCACATTGTTCATACCGAGGCACTGCTAATACACGCTAAACACTCTTCAGAAAAATCATCAGTTTGCTGTAGTTCAAATAAAAGCAATAAATCACCCGCACAAGAATGACTACGTTAGACTAAACTTGCATTTCAATTGTGTTTTTTTTTTTTACTTAAACATGCTCGGTGAACAACAATTGACAGTAATCTTTTATGTGCTGTTGTTGACACTTGATCCTTGTCAGCAGTGATGCTACTTCAAGTCTTAACAAAACCTAAGGCTACATACTGACTGTTAACATCCGAAACATATCGCGCACCGCTAAGACAGTGTAGCTGTTCGGCAAAGCTCTGCTCCAGACAAGGGAGCAGATTCATAAAAATACAAATCCGCCTAAAAACACAGTAGATAAATAAAAATAAAAACAATAGCCCACGCGCTAGACAACACAACACTGAAAATGAAATGTTATCAACACACTTCTGACCATCATTCATATGCGGTTACCTTCACAAAAAGCAGAACAATGACGGGCGTTGGTAGAAACAACGCTTCTTAAACAAAGCAGCCAGTTTTATATTACCGTCTAAAATCTCCGAAATAAAATGAAAAATGGTATTAAAAACCATACGAAAATTGTATTTAAATAACACATACTGTAGGGGAAAAAATACACTGTGAAGAAGCAAGACAATTATAAATTCACATCACACAACTACTGTCTAAACCCGAAAAAAAGAATATAGACAGGTTACATTTACACACTGCCACTGACTTATAGTTCAAGGGGGTCTCGTGCATACCGCTGTAAAAAAAACGAATAAAAAAGGTTTTAATAGCTTTGTGAAAAAAAAAAAAACATTCTTGTTTCAATGAAAGACTCCCGCCCATGTAACAAAGACCGCCTTTGAAGCTTTCTTGCAAAATGCAACATAAAAAAAAATGTTTAGTAGTCTACACAATATAAATAGGATATATAGTTACCTTATGTCAACCTGAGGAAAAAACAAAACGCGTCGTAAAAATATTAAAGTAAGAAATATCTGTTGTGCAGGAGATTACACGCCTTACTAGCTACAACAAATAAAAAATATCAAGTAGTGTACTTATAATTTCTACTATAAAGCTAAAAAGATCCTTCATTCAAATCTAAAACAATACAGCATCCTCAGAACCACAGGAGGAAATCAGCCACATACACATAACTGCACTATGTGGCGCAAAATAACGATGATCAGAAAACACGGAATCCTGGAACCTAATAATAATACTACTAATAATAATTTCCAGCCAATTAAACACATGTGGAAATAAAACAATCCTTTGCGTTGTTCTCCCCTTCCTCTGTTACACAAAGGTAATGTGCAGTTGTTACCTGTATTGTTATTTCGTTTTTATTCCTTGCAAGTGTGCAGTCCCTTGTCTCAGTGTTGAATAACAGAATCGCAAGACTACATGTAATTTATAAGCTTTTCTTTCTGACCTTTGTCTCTTAAAATGGGTGACCATTAGACAGCCGCATGAGTGGAAAAACACTAGCCCGACAGCCTGCATGCGCAACAGATCTTCTTCTTAAAGAGGCAGTTGCCTGAAAATAACCTTCGGCAGCAACGTTTTCACTTTCAGTATGAAGTGTGCAGAGGCATAACCACGCATATCTTGTTTACACACGCATTCCGTTTATTCTTTGTCTGAAAAGAAAACAACGAATAAATATGCTTTAATTATGCATGTTAAATACCCACTGTAAAACGGATTTTACGTATATGCATTGTTTAAAAGCCTAACTGCAGAAATGCAATGCAAATAGGTGCCGACGGCCGTCACATCGTCTTAAACGGTTAGGTTTGTTTTAATCGTTTTAATTATTTGACATTGTAAAGCTGGGTTCTATTCGGATACACCTGGACGACTTTTCAGAGTTAATATCGTTTTGTGTATGTTCCACTAATTAAGCAAGAGAAAGGCGGATAAAGAGACACGTATCGCAATTCAATTTGCTTATCAAGATAGAAATAGGAAAGGCGACAGCAGGGAGATAATCTGCATTTTAAACTGACAATAATGCAGTTTAATTTGCAAGCAACATCTCGAAAGGTAACCCCCAGGTTTGCTGTGAAATCACGCACGTTATTATAAACATGTTACAAAGTGGTACTGTGTATGAGCAAAACCATAAATTAGTAAAATACAAATCTTCAATTTACCGGGGGGAGGGGGTGCATGAATAATGCTGTGCAATGTTTAAAACGCAACCAGTTAGCTCCCATCAAGGAGATTCCGTACATGTTTAACAAATAAAACGAAATGTTTAAGTATATCAGGAACTGGTCTTTCAATTCAGAGGCATGGTTTGATTCTCTTTGTATTAGTGTTGGCCCTGTGGGCACAAAGTGAATAAGCTCAACTAAATGGTAAGCAAGTGGTTGTATGCCACTGCAATATCTGTGTATTGGTATCAAAAATGTACCTGACACAGGTAGTGTTCTGAATGCATCACTTTTATATGTTTACATGTTAGCATGAAGGTAATCCACTAACACGTTTCTAGTGTGCGTGTAACCCACAATTGATAACTTCAGAATGTTTACAGAAGTGTACCTCTTAATAAATGGTAACTAATACCAAATGCTAATATGGAATGCATACCACAATTAAGCAAACATATTTAAACAAAGTGTTACTGTGCTTTGGAAAAAGGGAGTGGTGTGCAAAATCATTTTTCTTCTACTCAAAGCAATGGTTTTGATGAATATGAGTGCAGTATGAGCAAATAACCCTATTTACCTAGGAAAAGGGATTAAAGTTATATGCACCATGCTTTATGGTTTATCGGGAAAACCAGAAAAACAAGTATAATCATAGGTGTCCTTATGGTTGGATGGTGATTAAAATCATTGCATGGGTCATAAAATTGTACTTTCTTTTTTAATAGTACAACAATCACCAGTTTATTATTCCGAGGGAATGGAGCATGCTGCAACAATTAAACTAATATATTGGCAAACAATTGTGTTTTATTTGTAGCTACTGCATACAGTGAAATATTAAGTTGAGTATATTGGTTAATGTAGCTGATTCTCATATGTAAGATAATATATTTATAATTATATTTTAAATATATTCAATGCACTTTGCAATATATTGACATAGTGTATGTTGTTTCATACATATTATATTTGATGATTCAGTATTTTAATAGTTGGTGGTCAATACTGTCCTGAACTAGTTAAAAACTGGAACGTAGCTTCAAATTACGTTTGCTAGATCAGCCCAAGTTTCTTTATACTGTATTAGGCAAGCTTCCGCAGCATCTTGTGCCAACAAAACAAAGGAAGCGTGCTCTAAAGTGGCAGAACACTAGATGGCATTTGCTCTTCTATAAAGACATTTTGGCTGATCTAGCTTACGTTGTATATGTCTATGGTAAGCAAGTAGAACTAAAGAACAGCTCCTGGAAGTAAATGAAAGCACCTTAACACAGACTTCTAAAACCACCCAAAGTGAAGAGAAAATCATGGCACCCAAAGGCCCATGCATTTAGGCGATTATTACCAATGTATTACAGATGCAGTGACATCTTTTTCATTTACTTTGATGGCAGGGATATAGGCGGATATAGAGAAAAACAGGAAGCTCATAATTATTAATAATAATTAGAAATAATAATTGCCACACTAAATTTAAAAAAAAAATTAAAAAAATAGCATGGTTTCTTTAAACGTGGCACTAACACATCCTTACAAATTGGGAGCTGCCTGTATTTCAAGTGTGGTGGAGCGAGACAAGCAGTGGAACATTTTCCAGAGAACTTCATAACAGGTGGAATGTGGACGTTGCTGAAAGTAATGAGTAATCAGCTGTATTAGAAGAACACGGTAACAGTCCAGTTGGATCACATTTGATTTCATGTATTATGTCAGGGAACAGAGCTCTCTTCCCAGAAGTATGATGTCATCTTGTTGGGGAGTAGAGCGTTGCAACCCCATGAACCTTGACTGAGAAATAATTTTAGGGAATGTAAGTTCCTACTCATAGGAAACACATTTTGCCCTTACTATTGTAAAGTAGTGCGACCACAGTGGCAATGCAATTGCTTTATGCCAAGGGTCAATGACAGCACAGAGCACCTACAATGAAATGGATACAGTGGTATAAACCAATTCACAAACAGGTAATTGCAGTACCTGTGTGGTGCCATTTCAGGACCACTGTGCAAAATTCATTTCAGATCCATGGGGTTACTTTCTTCATAGAATTTCATCCCAGTTGTTAAAACTATTCTGTTATGGTAGCCATTAATCTTTGTAAAATCTTGTTGTCATACTGGCTGAAATCATATTTTAATTTAAGGAACAATAAAAAAAAAACTAAAAAAAAAAGACTCCTCACAGCATTTTACTTTTCTCAGCCTCAGCGACATTGTGTCTACTGTTGAGCAATGTTGAAAACTGGCAGTGGACCCAACATCCAAGCCCAAATCAGTTTTCACAAACAGCGATATTAAAAACAGATTTTGACAATAGTTGGTCATTTTATGCAGCTGGAACCCATTCACATAGCACTCATATTTTCTTCAGCCCAGATACTTAAAAGTGCTACAATGTGTGCTACAATACCATTGGTGTCCCAGTTCGATCTGAGCTGATATCGCACTGCTGCACTTTCAACAAGATCCAGATGGCAAGTGCCAACCAGGCTTCAGTGCAGACTGTGGCTAATACGATGTAGTAAATGCCAGGAAATCGCTGACCCATTTCTGTTAATAAAATATCACAATGAAAATGATTTCACAAAGTCTTTACGCAGACAATGTACCAGCAATGCATCTGTAACATTATACAGTATTCCAGTAATCAATACTATGCAGTAATGCCTGATATTTATTAGTCTTGTTTCCAGTACTGGAAAAGTACAGGGTGGAAGATTCAAGCACATGGTGACATACAGTACAATCTGCTTCGACAGTCAGATGCTATTTTCTGTGCAGCCATCCACTCAGGGAAACCTTTTGAAAGAGCCAAGTCAGTATCATTGTTTTTCTGAGTAATGGAGCTACCAATGGTCAATAGTTTTTTTTTTTTAAAAAGTTGGTACTATTAGGATATCATGGATATTGTCCTATAAACATAGCAGAACCATAAACAGGCTTATACCACATGCAATGGTGGATTTATAAAAAAATAAAAATAAAATAAAAAACCTCAGTGGTCCTGATATAATAGAACACATGATGTAAGCACATTTCTAATTTTCCTCTCTGATTGTCTCTACCTCGATCTGAGATTGCTAGGAGAATCCTTGTTGATTGGTATTGATACCCTGTGGTATCTGATAATCATTTAGCTGTATGAATGTACAAATGAAATACTTGATTAATGTTCAATTAAAATACATACAGTATATATTGCAGATCACCCCATCAGTTTACCCAAAAGTGCTGCACCTGATGGATTGGCTACTTTCAAGGCAAAGCCAACGTATCCACCATGCCATTATTGTACATGGATAGTTTGAGGAGCATTCCACCACAGTCCCTGGATCTCAATTTAATTGAGCATGTTTGAGATGAGCTTGATAAACACATTTGTTATCACAATCCTTTGCTTACCTCTCTGTGCCAATGCGTGCAATATTAATGAATACATGGATTAACATCCCTCAGTTCATGCTCTAGCACCTTGCAGAGTCTCTGACACATCGTGTCAAGACTGTGATCAGAGCAAATGACGGCCCAACTCATATATTACACACGCATTTTATAAAGTGGCTAGGCAGTGTATATTTACAGTAATTCCTTACAACACAGTAGAGGGAAAAAAAGCCTGCCATTGAAAGCTGCAACCTGTTGTTGTAAGGATTGTCTGCTTATAATGCCAAAACTAATAAATCGAGTATGTTCATTCAAAGTTAGCTAAACATATAAATTAAAAGATAAAAAGCCTTGGAAGAATCCTTCTGTTCAGGAACATTATATGCACCCAAATCTGCTTTTAATTTGTATCCAGATATTGTGTTCTCAGGCCACATGGTAAAAGCAAGCAGTTTCCTTTCAGTTAAAAGTAAACTGTATACTTTCAGTTCCTGAAAGCGTGCAGCCCCATGATTTGCTTGTGGTTCCAGCAGGAAAGAAACCTGTTACACAGTTAATAAAAAAAAATGAACATGTTTCTCAATAAATCCCTGTGTTATTATTGTTAATTGTCTTTAGCTGGGGTTCAGTTTCCAAAGGGAAGGCTGTACCTTATCCTTAGTATTCATTCTATCCTGTGAGTAGTCCACTAGCCATCCAACAATTTATAAGCCACTTCTGAAACACAAAACATTATGTACAATCTATAATCAAATTCCATGCAGTCAGTGAAATCGGGGCCTTACTTATAGCATATGTCCTGTAGTCTTACGTTGTTTAGTTTACAGAATAGCTTAATCTCCAAGGCCTCACTTATCACGACTTAAAACCTGGACTAGCTGGATGCTTTAGCTGAATTCCTGTGTAGAAACCTTGGTTAATTAAATAATTACTTCCCCTGTAGGAATTTGTGTTTCAGTTGCTGAGGAAAAGCCAATATCTGAACAAACAATGATTTATAAGTCTTGGGTTTTAACATGTGTTTAGTTCTTGTTTTTTTATGTTCCTGTTTGTCATGAGTTTTCAAAGTTAACACTATGTGACATTGCATTCAACACACTGTAAATATGATTTCTGTGTAAACACTAAACAGCATATGTTTATGAAATGCTACCGCTTAACAGCTGGCATGTAACTTCAAGGTGTTAACTATACTATCCCAACCCTATAGACTACTGTTGTTATATGCCCGATTCCATTGATCTATTTCACATACTTTTCCATGGAATATCCATGAATAAGTAAAACCAATTGACTTTTAAACTCACTTTTCATTATGACATACCAGACTGAAGTCTTAAAAAGTAAGCAGTTTCAGGTGTCATTTTAATTGTTTTATTTATATGCCCCTTACTATTTAATGGTGTTTTTAATCATGTTGAGTGGTTCTGGTTCTCCCTTCCTCAAAAAACCTACCCTCGACCCCACCTCCCTCCGGAGCTACCGTCCTGTCTCCCTCCTACCCTTCCTCTACAAAACCCTCCAGCGGACTGTACACCGCCAGCTCTCTGCTTTCCTGTCCAGCCACTGCTCGACCCTCTCCAATCTGGCTTCCGCTCTGCTCACACCACTGAAACCGCCCTCCTGTCTGTCACCAACTAACTAAACTCTGCCCGAGCTGCCTCTCTCTCCTCTGTCCTAATTCTCCTCAACCTCTCTGCTGCCTTTGACACTGTCGATCACTTTATTATTACTATCCTCTCTTGCTGACCTGGGAATCTCTGGCACTGCTCTGGCCTGGTTCTCCTCCTATCTCTCCAACTGCACTTACCAGGTAACCTGGCGTGGAGCAACCTCCACACCTCGCCCTCTCTCAACAGGAGTCCCACAAGGGTCAGTCTTGGGTCCTCTCCTGTTCTCTTTCTACACCCGCTCCCTGGGCCCCCTCATCACATCCTATGGTTTCTCATACCATTTCTATGCTGATGATGCTCAGATTTCTATGCTGATTTCCTCTCCTTCCCCACCTCCGACTCCACCATCCCCTCCCGTATCTCTACCTGTCTGTCTGCTATTTCCTCCTGGATGCACTTGCATCACCTCAAACTCAACCTCTCTAAATCTGACCTCCTTTTCTTTCCCTCCTCCTCCTCCCCCTCCTCTGATCTCTCTATCTCTGTTCCTCTGGAATCTACCACACTACTACTGCAACTCCATTCTGGCTGGCCTCCCTGCGTCCGCCACCCGTCCGCTCCAGCTCATCCAGAACTCCGCTGCTCGCCTGGTGTTCTCTCTGCCTCGCTTCTCCCATGCAACTCCACTACTCCGCTCACTCCACTGGCTCCCGATCACCGCTCGCATCCAGTTCAAGACTCTTGTACTAGCCTACAGATGCCTTGACCAGACTGCACCCAGCTACCTCCAGACCCTCATCTCTCCCTACACCCCCACTCGACCTCTCTGCTCCGCCTGCACTAGAAGACTGGCTCTACCTCCTCTACGCTCCACTGCCTCCAGAGCCCGCTCCTTCTTCACCCTCGCCCCGCAGTGGTGGAATGACCTTCCTACAGATGTCAGGACTGCCCAGTCCCTGACCACATTCTGGCGCCTCCTCAAGACACACCTCTTCAGAAAGCCCCTGTAGAACTCTGTTTTTCCCCTGGGACTCATATCATCCTTCCATAAATGCGCATTACTTGCTCTTATCTGCCCCCTATTTTACTGCATGTAATCCTGTACTTCAGAGTACTGTAATCTGCCAAGTGTTTAATCTGTAG
This sequence comes from Acipenser oxyrinchus oxyrinchus, assembly GCA_030684275.1. NCBI lineage: Eukaryota > Metazoa > Chordata > Actinopteri > Acipenseriformes > Acipenseridae > Acipenser > Acipenser oxyrinchus. The sequence goes on from CM060264.1 coordinate 9,322,852, forward strand.
TATTTTGTATTTAATTATATCCTGATGTAACTATCACTGACACTGTTATCTGCTGTATTATTGAATTGTATTTTGTCACACTTGTACTTGCTTGAACCAAAGTCATTGTATTCATCATTGTATTTATCTTGCTCTTAATTGTATTATTACTTGCACTGTGATTCTTGAAATGTAATTGTTGACGACTGTAAGTCGCCATGGATAAGGGTGTCTGCTAAGAAATAAATAATAATAAATAACGAGTAATTTCTCCCACATTCAGTTTGTATCATTTGCTTTTACATCGCTTTGAACCTACTTTGACATTGTCTGGGAGTATCCTAACTGCCAGGACTGAACAGTCTTCCTCATTCCATTCAAATCATGTGACAATATGACTTTTCAACTCTGCTAGCCCCATCTACTCTACATATACATAGAAAGAGAGAGTAGGCAGGGCTGACTTGAAAGCTTATATTGTAACATGATTCTGAATAGAATGAAGAGGACTGTTAGTCCCAGCATTTAGTATTGAACTTACTCCAATAAGTATTTGCTTTTGGTTTTGGACAATTCACAGAAATCTGAAGAGAGCATCGTGGTTTACTTAATACACGCTAGTGTCATTAGCATAAAGGTTAATGCAACAGCTTGGCAAATCACTTGAAAAAAAATTGTAAATGCCAGAAGCCCTCAATGATCCCTGGTGAACATGACCATTTGACTTTACTTGAAACAAACCAGGCAGCTGAGCCCTTTATGAAAAAAAAAGAATTCTCAAACAATAAAAGCTTCATATGTTCTTCCTCGGAAATGATCCATTATATTAAAGGCTTTGGTTATATCAATAAAAAAAGCAGCAAACAGGTATGTCTCAGTGAAGTTTGTTATTACGCATATTTAAAGGCACTTGAGCCATTTTTTGATTTATTAACAGTATTACTCTCCCTTATATTGTGTTGTGAATCTCCATACTATTGCAATACAATCTATAAGCTGCTGCATCCTTGCTGTAGGACACATGGTCGGATTGCTGCTAGACCATTGGAGCAAGTGTGAACGACTTGGTACCAGGAAGCAGCAGTAACTTTTCATCTACATTGTTGTCTTTGCAGTATCTACATAAACCAAACTGAAGTATAAAATACAAGCAAAGAACCAAGCTTCAGCAGAAGGAAAGGGGAAGCGAGTGATAATACTGCTTGTGCTAAGAAGCGGAAATTAATTTCAAAACTTTGGTTTGCACCACTTAAAACAGACAGTAATTCTGCATCACCTTATATTTGTAATTTAAAAAAGAAATACTGATCATGAGGTATGAACACATGATTTTGAATGTCAAAAACAAATATGACGACCCTGACTTTTTTTTTTTTTGGAACGTGTTACAGATATACTAGTTTAATGACACCCCGATCATTGAACTATGACGCCGTCACAGATTCGCATACTGCATAATTATCTTTTTGTGAAACAGCCAGTCAGTGACACACCGGATAATAATTACTCAATCATCTGTTTTAAACCCTCTCAAAATCTATGTTCGTATGCAAAGGGATGTTAAAATGTTGCTTGCTTTTCTGTCATTAACCAGCCAGCTGCCCTATTTACTGACATGCTTTCAATCTTTGACATGCTTTGATCCAAAAGACAGTGCTGAGGTGAAATGACTAAGGCAGTGAAGCAGTAACAGACTTCCTGAGAGAAAGGCATGAAAAGTGAGAACTGTAACCTATTGTAGTGTACCACATATTATGATTTAAAATGAAAGCAAGTGTATTTATTTCATACTGCACATTTAAGACCTATGTCGCAAATGGAAGTACACAACATGTAAGATGTATGGACTTATTTTGTGAGCTCCAACCACGTTAAGATATTTTGCCTGTATATTGTAGGCTTCTGTTTCTCAACTCAGTGTGCCTGCATGGTTTTGCTAGGCCTTCCTCAAACCAGCATTTAAACTCAATCATTGTGAGTTCATTTTCTGAAGTGAAATGTAAAATGCACATAATTTGTTTCTACTCTTCTATTTAAAATTTCTGTTTAAAATAATATATTATGTTTGAGGTCAGGAATCAGCCAACAGAAAGTTATGAGGGACTTGTGGTCATGTAGTTTTCACGTTGTACAGTTGTTTTGAATTAACATGTTGATCTGTTCCATTTAATGGACATTGCACAGTTTATAGCTTAATGGAATGCTATTTGAAGAGTTCTTAAAAGTGTGGCTTGGTTTTTATTGATTTAACTAAGCCTCCAGGAAAGAAAAAAATGGAAGGTTTGCATTTTTTCACATGCGTATTTTGTGTTTCAGGTTTGACTGTTACTTCAGAACAAAGCCTTACAGAAGTAGAAAAGCAGCTTTGTCTCTTGGAGTCTCACTCTCTTGGTGGTTAAAATGAGATTATGTCCCCCCCCCACCACCCCACCCCTCCGCCCCTCCCTTGACCTCATGGCCTTCTGACAAGGTCCAGTTAAACCAGTTTGTAGTGGTTTTAGGAAACTAGTAAAGAGGCCTTCACCTCTTCTTAGCAAACCTTCAAAAGTTACTGGTACAGATAAATAAATATAGTATAACCAGTGAGGTAAGGACTTTTTCTGGTTATAGCAATGGTTCTATATATATACTGTATTTTTATATATAACATGCAATATTATGAGGGGGGATAGGAGGAGGGAAAAGGCCACATTTACATAATGTTGCACTTCATGCATATACTGTAGTTTCTCCATACCAATGAAATAATATTAGGTCAAACAATAAATAAGAAAAGAGTTAACCAGAAAAATTAACACCAAGTCTTATAGTCAGTGTGGATGATGCTATGAACAGAAAGGGGTTCTACGGACATTTTTTTTTTTTGCAATTTACAATACAACACAAACAATTGGATGTTGCAGCAGCAGGAAATTAAAATAACAAATCCCTGATCTATTATGAGGCTCTAAGCAGTAGGTGTCTTCTGCAACCATTTACCTACCAATAATGTTAACATTTCATGAAAATGGGAAAATGTACAGCTTTACGCAAGAAATAAAGACTTTGGGATGTATTGTGCCATTATTGTACATGTAATTATACCTGTCAGGGCTAGAGATTCTTAACATGTAATTTGAAAGGCAGATGGTTTCAATGAATGCAATGCTTCTGGAATGTAGTGATCAATAGGAAAAGACTGGGGGGGGGGGGGCAGCTCTGTGTACTGCAAAAAAAATGAGACGATTTTAATTAGATAAACACAAATGGAACAGAAAGACCGGAAAGAGGATATTTAAAGGGGTGACTGTGTAAGAGTTGAGTTAGATTGAAAGACAGCTACAATATTGTTAAATTTTGATTTAGATGATGGTTACAAAAGGACACAGAAATGTTACCAATTACAATAATGAACTGAATTTAATAAATCCAGAATTCATTTACATTTTTGGGTCTTTTTAAAGAGTAAGTAGTATCAAATGTAATTCTCATTGCTTGTTAACATTTGTCTTACTGTTTTATGGTGTTTGAATATGTTATGGTGTTTGTTACATATTGATTTATTGTCATGTTCCTCATTCCATTCAAATCATGAGTTAATGAGTATATAGTGAGAGCATGTGGGGCTGGCAGAGTTGAAAGGGCACATTGTCACATGTAGGCCCCTTAAAAACTGGGTGCTTCGGACATTGTTATAATTGACTGCGTTAGGAAAACTACAAGCCCCATTATGCTATTTCGCGCCCAAAGCGGATTGAACTCTGCACTGTGATCAAGGACTCACCAAGCTGTGAATGTGGTGAGGTGCATCCCACCAGTAACATCACTGATGATTGCCCAATACACGCAGATTCTGGCGGAACAAACAGACTCCACACAGCTACCCCGGATGCCCTGGCATGGCTTACAAAACTAAAATTACAACTGTAGCCCGTTGCTTTTCAAATGCCATACGAAAAATGAGAAGTTTTTTTTTTTGCTCTTCATTTTTTCATTTTAATGACACCCTCAATGTGTTATTTGATAAGAAATTATTTGGCAGTGTTGCCCCACATTTTTATGCTGAAAGAGTTCTATTTTCTGGCATAAATGTTACCACATATTGCTCTACTCATATGTGTACCAGCGCTCTGAAGCGCTGCTGTCCTTATCTTGCTGTAACTCACTTATCATGCATTTGCAAGAATCATTTCCTGTGCAGAGAAAAATACCACAATAGGGTATTAGTTAGTGCTTTCAAAGGGAGCATGAAAATGACTGTAGACAGGCCTATGAAGCTGTGAAACATGGGTTTCCTCGTCAGCTTCCGGTATGAATGGAAAGTTACTGGCTCTGTATCACCATTGTAAATTATGCATACTGGAGTGTTACTAGGATTTAAACAATAATAATTAATGAAGAAATAAATAAAATCATATGAAGTGAGTGCGGGTCTTCTTTTAACATGTAATATGTCTCTTTGACCAAGGCACCCAAAGTGAATGTTATGAAAGTGTTCTTTGGAGTTAAGCAGGCCCTTTGATTTACTAGGATTTCTATTACTAAGATATATTTTTAAACCCCTCAACAACATGTCATACGAATGTTATAAAGAGAGTGTACACAATAGCTCTAAGTGGGTAAGACAAATAATCAATGAATGATGGAAAACACAGAGGGCCAAATTGATTATTTTTGAGTTACCCACGAAGAATACCCCTTTGTGCGTTAATTCTAAATGTACCTTATAAAAACAAAGTCACAAACGACAGCTGAAATATTTGCAGAATTGTATGCCAGTTCTGTACTGGCAAGCACAGTAACGCACTGTCACCATGTAGACCGCTCACTCCCTTAAGCCAAACTTAAGTACATATATCCAATACCAAGGACACATTTACTACAGAGTGGGTAATTTGCCTGCAGTTTGCCCATGTGGAAAATATACAGTTGGTTTTAAAATGATTGTAGATAACAGAATTATTCCATAAATCTTACCTGTTTTGCATTTCCATTAGATACTTAAGTCTCCAATGTGCAGTTTTGAAAGAAGCAAGTTATTTATTCAAAACATGATGTGTGGTTCTACACTTGGAAATTTCTCAGTTTCCATGCCTTATTATCAGAAAAATTGTTACACCTGCACTACTCAGGTCATTTCACCTCAGTGGTGCCTTTTGGCCTAAAGCATTTTACTGGTTGAAAATATGTCCATCAATTAGAAAAGTAGCTGGTTGGTTCACCCTCCAGGTGAACTGACCAAGGAAGTGAAACTCTCTCTGAAAGCATGGCTTACAAAATAGAGATTTCTTTAACCTGATGCCAGATATCATGTTTTAATATCAAATACATGTTTACAATAACCTGTGTTTCTTTCAACACCTCTTTTTTTAATAATCTTCAAAACCTTCAATAACACATTTAAAGATGTTTTCTAAATGAATACTGTAACTAAATTGATTTTGATGTGTGACTTGTAAATATGTACCAGAAGATAAATAATTTTAGAGAGCAATTAAAGTGAAGTAGCAATTTGAATTTATAGCATGTCCTGTCAGCACCTACGTTGTTTATCTTTGTGGTTGATTTATATAACCTTTATCCCATATAGGTGTGTCTATTTTGGTTGAGGGAAGATTTTTTTCTTTCCCTCTGTTGCCAAGACCACAGTTACAGATGATGGAGATACTTCCTGCGTCAAGTCACATATTCTCTTGGTCACCATGGAAACCACTGGGCTACAGAAAGAGGAAAACATGTAGGATTTACAGGGGGAACCAAATAACAACCTTCTGGCAGGAGTTATTGATGTTGTCATCTGAAGCCTAACAAAAGCTAAAACTAAAATTATAAGAGGAAACATGCAAAACTAAAATTGGGAAACAGCCATCTGGTTTCATATTTGTTTTGTGCTTCCAGTAGCTACATGGTTCTCAAATTTGTAGTTTTGAAAGAAACACTTTATAACAAACATGTATTTTCAAAACTTGACACATGGTAGGTTAAATAAAGTTCTTAGTTTCCATGCTTTATTCTCAGGGAATCTGTTACACCAATAGGTCATTTCACCTCAGCAGTGTCTTCTGGGTCAACCCTGTGACAGAGAGAAGGAATCTGAGCTGCATATCTCCCTCCCAACTAGAAAGGGCGCTGTGTAAAGTCCATATAATTTACATTATGGCCAAAAGTTTTGCATCACCTAGTACAATATTAGGATGCAGACATAAAAATTAAAAATTAAAAAAAAACTATATATACATACTTTCAATATTTTATTTAACATCATGCAATCTAAGAAACTACAAAATTGTATCTCAAAAGTCAACTGGAAACTACAATAGTAGTGCAGTATTTCATGTTGGATTTCGAAATGTCACATTTTTCAATTTTTGAAAAACTACAAAGCGATACGTCATTTCAATATGTCAAAGTAACATTATTTATTCTACAGGGAAACTTTTGGCCATAGCGGTATTGCCCCCCATATAATCTACTAAATAAAAACACTGGTTTGTTTTTCAAAGTTGTTTTTCTTTGAAATGAAATGACCAATCAGCTTAGCAAAGAAACATATAATTGTCAGAAGAGGGACTACCAGCGCCTCCTAGACGCAGACCAGAGCAGGAACCGCAATTTGTTGTTTAAAAAAAAAAAACGGGAAAAAAAAAAAAAAAATGACAATGGCAGAAGACGCCATCAAACTGCGGGACTGGGTCCTGGAAAATGCTGGGCTGGAGGCCCAGTCTATGCCCATAGCCATCCGGATCCTGTGGCTGATGGACAGGGAGAGATGGGAGGCGTATGAGGGGAACACACCCCAAACTCCCTGGAGGAAGGTGTGGAGTTGGTCCTCAGCTACCTGGAGGCAGCTATAAGTGAAACAGCAGCCCAGGTAGCAGGATCTCCAGCAGGAGGATTCATGGCCAGCTGCACCTTCCTAGAGATTGGGGAGGAGCCTGAGCGTCCACAGCCCAAGCGGGAGGAGCCTGAGCGTCCACAGCCCAAGCGGGAGGAGCCCGAGCGTCCCTACGCCTGAGTGGGAGGAGCCCGAGCGTCCCTACGCCTGAGTGGGAGGAGCCCGAGCGTCCCTACGCCTGAGTGGGAGGAGCCCGAACGTCCCCACGCCTGAGTGGGAGGAGCCCGAGCGTCCCACGCCTGAGTGGGGGAGCCCAACGTCCACAGCCCAAGAGGGGGAGTCGGTGCGTCCACAGCCCAAAAGGGAGGAGTCGGTGCGTCCACAGCCCAAAAGGGAGGAGTCGGTGCGTCCACAGCCCAAAGAGAGGGAAGTCGGGGCTTCCACAGCCCTAGGGACCCAAGCTGCCAGCAGAGGGAGAATGCCTGCTGGTTCCACCTCCACCAGCAGAGGAAGAATGCCTGCTGTCCCCGTGTCCACCAGCAGAGGAAGAATGCCTGCTGTCCCCGTGTCCCCAGCAGAGGGTGAATGCCTGCTGGGTTCCCATCCACCAGCAGAGTGTGAGCGTCTGCTGGTATCACTTCCCCACCGTCACCACCCGAGGAGAGGAACAGGAGCTGCCTCTGCCTCCACCACAGTCCCCTGCAAGAGCGGGAGAGCCGCACCAGTCCCCTGCAAGAGCGGGAGAGCCGCACCAGTCCCCTGCAAGAGAGGCGGAGCCGCACCAGTCCCCTGCAACAGTAGGAGACCACACGCTGCTCGCACCTCCATCGCCAGGAGACTACACGCTGCTCGCACCTCCATCGCCAGGAGACTACACGCTGCTCCCACCTCCACCGCTTCCTCCACCAGGAGCAGAGCAGCAGGAGCTGCCTCTGCCTCCGCCACCACCAGGAGCAGAGCAGCAGGAGCTGCCTCTGCCTCCACCACCACCAGGAGCAGAGCAGCAGGAGCTGCCTCTGCCTCCACCACCTCAACCGCTTCCACCAGGAGCAGAGCAGCAGGAGCTGCCTCTGCCTCCTCCACCAGCAGAGGGTGAGTACCTGCTGGTTCCGCCTCCACCGTTGTGGGAGGACTGCTTGCCCCTCCCACCTCCACCAGCAGAGGGTGAGTACCTGCTGGTTCCGCCTCCACCGTTGTGGGAGGACTGCTTGCCCCTCCCACCTCCACCAGCAGAGGGTGAATACCTGCTGGTTCCGCCTTCATTGTCGTGGGAGGACTGCTTGCCCCTCCCACCTCCACCAGCAGAGGGTGAATACCTGCTGGTTCCGCCTTCCCAACATGGAAGGACTACTTGCTGCTTCCACCTCCACCACAGGGAGGCACGGGGCCGGAGCCCCAGAAAGGGGAGCTACCGGCTACAAAGACAGGGGAGAGGTCAGGAGACCACTTTCCCCAGCAGCAGTTTCGCTGCAGGAGTTCTTGTGGCGGAGCCCCACAGGAGGGAGCTACCGCTACTGAAGAAAGGGGAGAGGTCAGGAGACCAGCATCCCCGCAGCAATTTCGCTGCAGGAATGGACCAGCATGCTGTCAGCCGTGCCACTACCGGCAGGGGTGCTGACAGCATTGCCAGCCATGGGCCCACTGAAGCCTCCCTTCCCAGCCGAGACTTTGTCCTGGACTGCTGGGTTTTAAGGGGAGGTGGCCGTTGAGGCCATGTGTGCTGCGCACAAGGGGGGTATATGTGGCAATGTGGCCACGCCCTTGTGCGTAGTTTGTGTTATATGTTGCATGTTGCGTGTGTAAATGTTGGTGTATAGTCATTGGTACACGGGATATAAACGGGTGTGTGTTTCACGTGTATTTAAGATGTAATTGTATTTAGGCACGGGATTGCACATCACTGCACGCATTTAAAGTATTTAATATGTGAGCACGAGGTTGCACGTAATTAATTCACGTGCTGGGATTCAAGTGAATAATTAATTAGTAATTGAATCCCAGCACAACAGTATATATAGATGCACGTTTCACTCACTCGGGGTTGGGTGTTCGGTGAGTGGAGAACGGGAGAGAGAAAGAGAAAAGTACATTTATAGTGTTTTTTACTCACCGTGTTTGTTCGTCCCTGTTTGTTAGTGTGTGTTCGTTTTGTTTACCTGTTTATTTTGGCGAAAGTGCCGTGTGATGTTTTTGTGTTCTTTTATTTTGTTTATTAAATGCTGAGCACAACCAAGTGCTCAGCTTCACCAACCTCACTGTCTGTTGTGTGTTACTTCCTGTTTCTGGTCTGACGTCACCCACTGTCCGGCCGTCTTTGTGACAATAATACATTGCTGACAGCAAGTAGCTTACTACTAAAGTGTTAGAAAATATATATTTTACAGCCAGTTATTTAGTACAAATAGTAGTGAACTACAGAAATAATAAAAACAAAAAGGCAAAATGTGATAACAGTATCAAATTGGCTAAAAGAAGGATGCTTATCAGTGGAATAGGTCCAAACCTGAGTTTGATTGCTGTGTTATCTTTACAAACTATGTTAGGCAAGATTGGCTTCATTCAAATCAGTTCAAACATATCCACCATGATGACATTTCAGGCTGAAACAGTATATAAAGAATACAGGTCGGCCCACGAGGGTAGCAAGAAGATCAAATCCTTTTCAAAACACCATTTGGTTGTGCAGACAAGTATGAATTCTGAAAACAACTGTTATATGTGTCTGATGAGCCTCTACCTTCTTTATTCAACTTTCCTTTTCTTTCAGCTAACTGTCTATCACGAAACATGGATTATTAATGTGTTTGTTAACAAAGAATGGTTCAACTTTGTAACTCAAACTAATGTTTAAATATTCATAAATGGTACAGTATGTACAAGCCATCCTTAACAAATGTTGCGTTGTTGCAACCTGACTATGGTTTCGGAAGTGCGGTGGGTAAAAAGGAGATATTTTTCTCATTTTTGCTAAACAGTTTTTCTGGTATGACAATAACACTGACGAAGACACGCGCCGTAACATTTGTCTAATTAACTTCTTATGAGTTTGATCTTGTTTGTATGTACTGTACTCTAGAGCAGTGGTTTTCAAACATCAGGGGTTAAACGAGAAAAATCCTGTAATGGCAGACAACGCATTTTCTTTACCAGGTTGTAGTACTTTGCGACTTAGCATCGAATAAACGATGTTGAATCTCCTTTCAAATAAAACCACAGCCGTACTGGTGTACGTTTCCTTTCTGTTGGGCACGGTTAACTATAAAACCCAGCCGGCTTTTGACAATGCATTGAGCGTTGAGCACACACATTGCTAATGTACATATTTAAATAGCAGTGCCTTGGTTACTGGAGTCTGTGGGTTAAAAACAAACAAACAAACAAAGATTGTCATTGTATGATGTTGCTTCTTTTAAAAATGTGCAGTTTTTACTAGGTAAGTTTACTTTCTGGAGTTTAAATGTTCAGTGTTAGTAGTTTAATCAGTTCAGTGTTTTATCTATGTTTACATTTTTAAATAACAGTATTATTGAGTTGAGCAGGCAGCTGGGCCGCCTGTGAAGTCACTACACTGGAGCTGGAACGACATGACTGTTATCTTTACTTGCAATGCTTGTATGTGTTTTTTCATTATTAATTAATACGTTGAAGAACTCCTTTGTCGTGTGAGTGTATTACCCTATGCCTCCACACCGGTAATTATTAATAAAAGCAAAGGGACGATATTATTATTACAGTATTACAAAAATGGAATCGTGGGATTAAAAAAAATAAAATCAATCCCTAAATCTTGAGATTGGGAAAAATGTCCGGAATTGAATTCCCTACTCCAGACCTATTGAGTGTGTTCATATCATACAGCAAGTGCCCATCAACAAGCTTTAAATCTTACAGCTGATTAACATGAACAGACTACTGCACTAAACACTTAAGCATTTTGTTAAAAGTCATTTTGACTGCCTTATATAAATATCCCCTTTCTACTTTTAACAAATTAGCTTTTTGGAAATATTCACTTCAAAACAATGTGCTTATTCTGACTGGATTCAATACCGCACAAGACACACATAGCATCTTTCATTGTCCCAGCTCAACTGCTCAACAACAAAATTCGAGTTCAATTAAAAAAAAAAGCCTATATTTGTAACTTTAAAAAAAATCAGTTTTCTCTCTACACTTCTGCATTTGTTGGAAGAAATGAATGTCGTTTGTTGAGAATTGAATTGGAACGTTAGTTTTGTTTTTCAGAAGCATAACCTGTTTTTGCACATAACCTGTTTTGCATAACCTGTTTTTCAGTATACTTATTGGAGTCTGGATTTTTAAATCATTTGACAGAGCATTTTTAGCTGGTGCATTTGCACTGTAGCTAACTAATAATTGTATTTTATTTTGTTTTTAACAGCAGTTTTCCATTTACAGTACTTGATCTAGTAATTAGAAAATACCATATTTTTCTTGTTTTAATAGGTATATTATGGCCCTATCTCAGATGGAGGTAGACTAGATTATTTGGAAAGGGGTACAGGGCCTAAAAAGTTTGAAAACCACTGATCTGGACATATAGAAAATATTAGGAGGCTGTGTGGTCCACTGGTTAAAGAAAAGGGCTTGTAACCAGGAGATATATATATATGTAACCAGGAGATCTCTGGTTCAAATCCCACCTCAGCCACTGACTCATTGTGTGACCCTAAGCAAGTCACTTAACCTCCTTGTGCTCCGTCTTTCGGGTGAGACGTAGTTGTAAGTGACTCTGCAGCTGATGCATAGTTCACACACCCTAGTCTCTTTTATGCTCTATATAGTTTACATACCACATAAGTTGTATGTTACAATTTAAAATAGCTTTTATTCAAGACTACATACATTTCTGGATTCAAACAGGGTACCATGAAGCTTCCATGAACGTTTTAAAGAATCCAAATACAAAGCAAAAGGATCATTCAAACCGACAAACTGAAAAAAAGCAGCCAAACTTATTTAGATAAATGCTTCTTGTTAAATAATCCATTGCAATTTTCTAAGCAATAACACCTAGTGTGTTACGAATTCAAAAAACAGCATTCTTTAATGAATTCACTTCAATACGTTTACAATAGATTTCTAATTGGACTGTAAACTTTGCCGCTGAGGGACTCTTTCTCCTCTGGTATCTTTCCACTCGTTTTGCAGTTTAAGGTCACAGAGCCTAATCCAGACTCATTTATTGAAGTCATCAGCATCAGAAAGTAAAATGGTTAAAAGAAAACATCTCTGCTGGTATCATTCCAAGGATTGAGGAACCAGGAAAGACCTTTTAATGGTTTTTCCTTTTTTTCTTTTTTGTGGCCAGCGTGTACGTGAGCATATATGGTCTAATCCCATTTACAAGGACTCAGCAGTTGTCATGTGAGGTTTAAGCATCTGACAAAGTCTGTTGCCAAGAAGGGAGATTAGGCTAAAATGAACTGCGCTCCAAGTTGATAGCCAGCCATTGAAAGCTATGTCAGAGTCATTTTATAATTAGAAGGAATGAATGTGCTGGACCGTGGCCTTGTGTGACCACAGGTCAGTGACGGTTTGCTGACGCCCACCGGCAGAACAGCCGAGTGGGAAGAAAACAAAAAAACACATGTGGATGAGAAAGCAGTGATTATATATATATATATATATATATATATATATATATATATATATATATATATATATATATATATATATATATATATATATTTAAATATTTTACTTTGTGTTCTTGCTTCATGGATACATTTCTTAAACACCAGGGATCATGTAGTGCTAAATAATTCTAAGACAGTTAAACACTTTACATTAAGTGTCTCTAATTACTGTGTATTTACATAGTAGTTACTTAGTTAATGCATAATTACAATGTTATTATACATAGTTACAATGTACTTAATTTATAAATCTTTTTGCACGATTCAATCCTAGCCCCAAACTTAACCCTAACTCCCCTAACCCTAACCCTAACCCTTTTCTGATACAAGTGTGTACTTACATATATTGTGCAAAAATATTTAAGTAGACTGTAACTATGCATAATAACATTGTAATTATGTGTAAGTGCATATGTATTTACTAAGTGACTACCATGTAAATACACAGTAATTAGAGACACAATGTAAAGGGTTACCGAATGTTTTATGTGAAATGAACCCTCAATGTGCTTAGTGCTTAAACAACTAGTTATCATGACCAGCACTCCAGATAAGTTTTGGGTCTGGGAGTAACTTACCCTCTAATATGAACAGTGAGAGAGTAAAATATATTTTCAGAGGGTAAAATGCAACGTTACCTGTAATTTTCTTGGGAACCCTTATGTGCTGATCATGTCCGTCAGTCAGTCGTCCACATGGTGAACACAATAACTGCCTTGATTTTTGCATACACCCCTAGCCTCACATTGCATGTCATATGCATATGTATTATATATTAGATCAGCAAATGTGTCTTTATAGCTATCTATGCACCATCAAAGGGCGGTGTTAGCGCTTACATCTGTAGATACATCTATATTACATATAACTATGGAAGCCAACTAGAACTGAAGAGCAGCTCCTGAACTCAGATGAAAGTGACAGTAAAAAAAAATGTAAGTTACTTACACTGTTGTTACAGAATTAAATGAGTATTCATTATCTCAGCTTTCCCCCACCATGTGATTTTACTGTACAGTAAGCCTGTACATGTATCACATTAAAATTGCAATGACTTATTTCATTAAGAACATTCATTTTCATGTTTTCAAAACACTGGCTTTATTGTCTTTAGTAATTCATGTAAACTTGTTGAACTAGTTCTATCTACAAGTTTAAAAATAAAGCTCCCATTTCTGTTCTGCTAATTGTATTTTGCAACCCAGGGAGCATGAGAGCATTATGCTTGACCTCATTTCCAGGATTGGATTCTGATAAAATTGGTTTAAGTGAATTTTGGTGGGGAAAAAAGTTAGCTTTTTACTTGTGATTCATGCCAGATTTTTAATCCACTTTAATAACAAGAGTTAGGCAATCCCATGTCTCACAGCATATACTTCCTTAATGACTTTAATTGCTCATTTTCTATTATTGAACTGTTAGGTGTTCAAGTTTCTGCTTCAGCTGTTGCTTAAAGTGGTATTTTTTGAAAGATGTTAACTGCTTAGTTGATTTTTGTGGCTGTCTATTATTTGTCTTAACTGCACTCTGGGCCCTATTTTGAAGCAATTGCAAAAGCAAAGGGACATTTTCAGAGAGGAATAAACCAGAAAGAAACTGCTCAGAGCAATAACTTAACAGCTCCACGCTGCAACGAAATTAAATTAAATACATATTCATACACATAATTGTTTTTTTCTTCTCTGAAAATGTAACAAAATAGGCCCTCTGTGCTTTTATACCATGTTATATACCAGGTTTTATTAATGATTAGGTGTTAAAGCTGTGTGAATTGAATCCAATACCGTTGTTTTGAACCAACCTGACAACAACTTGCTGTAGCAGCCAATCTTCAAGCTCTTTAGGGTCTGACATATGTTTCATCTTTAATTTCCCTTGGAAAACAAATGCAATTTCCTGCAAAACAAAAGGAAAAAGGAGAGTTCCTTGACTCGCGATCGCTGAAGGAAGAAATCCTACTTACAATAATTCAACTCTTTTCTGGAACCTACTTCCATTAACTAACCCTGGTGTCAAGTATACTATCTACCTGTAAAACATTATCAGTACAACAAAAATATTATTTTGAAAAAAGGATATCCTTTTTTTCGTTGTGGTGCCATGCATTGCAACCACGGCTAAAGGGTTGATTTGAGCAGCCTGTATTTCACAGGGATGAATCACAACTGGATTGTAGACCATTTACAGCATCAAGGAATCCATCTGAGTTACATCACCACTTATTTTTAGGGGTAATGGGTTGGTGGTTTCTGAATCCAAGGGGATTACCCAGTGCAGTACAATACTCAAACCCAGCTGTGGTTTAAGTTGTAGGGGTTTATAAAATCACCCCCTAGGTTTTGCCAAAGAAGTCAAAGTGTGACCATGTGGTAGGGTAGCATTGCGGTCAAGGCTGGCCTGCGGCAGAAATAGCAGACGCAGAAGACTGCAGTTCAGCACTTTTCACACACTTTTATTAAATGACAAAATAAACAAGATTCAGACAGACAAGACAAAATCCAAATCAAAAGCAGCACCTAAGCCAAGCTATCATGGCGCTCAACCTGCTGCTCCCAGTCGGCTCCCTAAACTAACCTCCCCAGAACAAAGGAGTTGGCTCTTCTTTTAAAGCATATGGCTGGGCTTAATTAGTCATCAATTAATCAATGAAGACCCAGCCACATTCTGCACATGGATTTGCCAGGGATGGGATTTTAACTCTATCCCTGCCTAACTTAAATTCAAAATATATCAACTTTATTTATACAAATAAAAAGAAACCAAAAATACAAAATGTTATTTACATGGGCAGAGCTTCAGCCCTGCCACAGACCACCTTCTTGGAAGTGTTTGTTTTAAACCAGGGTTCACGGTGCTAGCAAATGCAACGTCATAAGGCTCTCTGTTGTAGCACATTGAATGATGGTTTTGTGACCTGGACTTCTGTCTGCTCCACTGAAACTACAAGAATCAGTTCTGCAGTGACCTAAGGTGGATTTGAACCCATTCTGACTGGTGATTTGACAGCTTTGCATTAAGCCACTGATCCTCCAGATTAATTGGAAAAATAAATAGCAAATACATCAGATATGCTACTAATCCTTATTTACTGATTTCAAGAAAATAATCTGACATGAAAAAAACATATGAATCAAAATCACTCTGATGAGAACAGAAAGCAAGGTTGCAAGTGTACATAGTATATGTGTAGGATTTTTGGGGGTCTACTTTCAGTTTCAGACATTCAGATTCAGAAAATATAAAGAAGAGCATTTGCCTGGGGATCTTTTAGTGCAGCAACTTGTTTTTGCAATGTTTTACAAAGGCTAATAAGAAATGGTTTAACAGATGTTACTGTGCTGTATATCTTCAGGTCACAATCAAGTTCAGATAACAGGATTATTTTTGTAGCAAAGGACAGGTTACACATTACACAAAAGATGAAAAGCAATATTAACGGCAGTAATACTAGAATAACAACGCAGCACCTATAATTGGAATGGTATTTTCACCTATTGATCCTACTGTTCTTGAAAACTACTTCAGGTTTTAGGTTAATGCATGTTCCTTGGAATAGATGTTGTGTTACTAAGCAGACAACACAAGTGGCATTGAAGACAGATCCTTGAAATGCAAGGAGAAAAAGTGTGGTTAAAAGATTGTAGAGCCATGCAAATTTCAGACAGGTAAAAACACATCAGCAAAATGGACAGGATAATTCTTGCAACCATCACCCAAAGTCAAGCTGTCATTGGACTAAGGAGGTAACACCCACATTTAACCCCATAATGTTCAATCAGTGGTAGCTATCAATAGTATTCAAGCCAGTGAAATGTAAACCTACCTCTCTTTGCAAACAGTGCCATGCTTAACCTCATTTCCGGCCTTGTCAGGGTGTTGTCAGTCAAACTGCCTCCCTGTCTATCGCTCAATTTTGTCAATCAATATTGTGAGGCAGTGCTGAGTCTCCCAGACAAGGCCAAGTTCTACTCTTTAACTATATCAATCCAGCTGGGTTGAGTGGAACGAGGTCTGCAAAAAGGAAAAAAAGCTTTATAGGACGGCAGTACTGTCAACCACTGTTTAGATCATTAAAATAGACCCCGACAGCAGTAATTTGTTTATTTAGATATTAGAGTTGAAGAAACATATTTGAATGTAACCATGAGTGTTTGCAAAATATTAAATTTACTGATAATGGGAGGACAGAGAAAATGACATTCATCACACATATTTTTTTATTTGAATTAATATGTAAAGTTATGATCCTTGGTATGCTTTACATGGTTATACATTGTATTATAAGTTATGCTACATCTAAGGCTGTCTGGTAATTACAGTAGATATACGTTAACCTGACTCAGCAAGGCTAGGTGAAGGGCACCACATGCAAGCATTGTTTTTTAGTTCTTCAGGCCTAACGCATATAGTCTGAGTAAAGCCTTATGGGATATCAATTTTCCTGTGTTTTTTTGTGTTAATTACAGCACTAATAAAGAAAGGCAATGCAAATAAATACACAATAGTTGTTTAAACGAGTTTAATTCAAGCTGCATAATCTCTCTTGTTATTGTTACATTCAGAGTACTCTGCCCCAAAGATAATGTGTCACCAACCTACTCAGAAATAGGGTAATTGAAAATAATCATATTATGTGAGGTCTGATGTTTTTCAATGCATTCCTGCTGTATATGGGTACAGGAAAGCTAACTGCAGACTTAAATTACAGTGTAGGAACGTTACCTTGTGCAAGTCCATATTTACAGTAAAATATACCCATATTATTATTTATTTTTATTGTTTCTTCTTAGATCATTACTTACCACGTTTGCTAACGATTCCAGCCAATCTCATCCTTTGTCCTTGTATGCTGTCCTTTTATATGTTGGCACCCAATCTTCCAGGAGCATATGCACATAAACTTAACCTTTAATCACAATCATTCACAAAACCGTTAACTGCACCCTAACCTTAAAGTTACTATCAAGTGTGCCATTTCATGATATTCAAAGTGTGGAGGCTCCCAGAGCTTTTAGTACCTGATAAATTGTTGCAGAGGGAGCAGCGTTTACAGTTGCACACCCCTAGAGGTCATTTCTCAAACCATCTCAGTACAGAAATTCAGCCTTTAGGAGTCATTGCAGAAGCAGCCCCTGTTGTTGACATAGTAAATATGATATTTTCTTTAATATATGTGCTGATACATAGAGACTGTTTTGGAGTGACATGACTATTCCCAAATAATCACTTGAAATATCACTCCTGACCATGTGTTGTTCACTGTTGTATCTCTGAATTTAAGAGATGCACTGCTCAACTGATAGAATAACATAACTACAGCACGAAACAGCTGTAGATGTAATGAGTCTTGTGGAAGAAATTATGATGAATTCCTCTGCTCGGTCACTGAAAGACTGCCCTTGCCAAGCAAAGGCTGTTTTCCAGAAGGCTGAAATACTACCAGTTACCTTGGCCTCTCTTTTGGAAAGACTTAACGGAAAAAAAAAAACCTCTTCATTTGAGAAATGCTTTTGAGTTATATATATATATACTGTCACACTGTCCCTGAGGGAAAATATGCGTCTCTGAGAAGTGTTTGAAAATCTTGCTTTCCACACAAATCTGACATGCACTGCCTGGCCACTTTATTAGGACCTGTACCAAATGTTGGGTTACAAATGGTTACCCATTATCGTCTTTAAAGTGACCATCACCATTATGGTACAAGTGTAGCATTGTTGGGTGTCCTTCCAGAGTAATCAAGGGGCTGAGGGTATACCAGGAGAACATGCCCCACAGCAGGACAATGCCATGGCCAGTTTATTTAGCAGACGCCTTTATCCAAGGTGACTTACAGAGACTAGGGTGTGTGAACTATGCATCAGCTGCAGAGTCACTTACAATTACATCTCACCCAAAAGACGGAGCACAAGGAGGTTAATTGACTTGCTCAGGGTCACACAATGAGTGGCTGAGGTGGGATTTGAACCGGGGACCTCCTGGTTACAAGCCCTTTTCTTTAACCAATGGACCTATTTCAGATTTAAATGAGAATAAATCAGCCTTTCTCAGAGAAGAAAAAGAGTTACAGATGAGAAGCACATTTTCTCCCTGGGTTATGTTTCAAAGGACCACACAGTGATTTATTTTCATACTTAATGGGGAGAGGGAGTGGTCCAGTGTTTAAATATTGGTTACAGATTAAAGAAACTGATGCTGTTCTTAACTCGAAGGACATTAAATATGAGAATTTGTCAGATTTACACACCTGCCTTTAAGATGAGCAGCATTACACCCTAATGCTTATTAAACATCTTCAAATGGACTCTTCATTTTATCTCATGCCAGAGTCACATTGGTGTCACGTTTTAGCATTTCAAAAGCAATGTGGCTCGGAAGCCGCCCATGAATAATCTCGTTTTGATTTAGAGGGCTCTGAAATACATGACAAGCCTACATTAAAAGACGTTCCAAGGCCTAAAATCTCTGCAACCGGAACTGCAAATATGAAAGGGAAAAACTATGCTTTTTAAGGTCAAGCTTGATTGGATCTGCTTTTTCTGGGGGAAAAAATGCCTTTTAAAGTGGTATTAGAGCAAATACAATAGATGCTTTCAATCTAATGTAAAAATGCCATAAGGCCGCTGAAGATTTAAAACTAATCAGGATAAAATATACCCCATGTACTCGACAGAGAAATACTGCCTGGAACTAACCCTCTGTGTTTAGTACATTACAAGGGTTACAGCTGAGCCTGCTTGCCTTAAAAAGTACCGTGGATATTGAGGCAATGTTTTGTTATTGTCCTATGCAATGGTATTGTGGGCAGTGGCACATACAAAGAACATTCGCAAAGATATTGCATTCCATCCTAGTAAAGCTGATCGGTCTGCTCTGAAAATGGAGCCAAGCCAGTCTCTGAACCTGAAGATTTGTGTTCAATTCTCAGTCACAACACGCTCTCTATATTGTGTTAAGAAGGCACATATTAAAGCAGTTCCTTACACATTTTGATCTGTGTATATATGTGGGAATCCGCTGTGAAACACTGAGTAAGAGAGAGAGAGGGGGATTGTGGTCGACATCAACGGCACCGGAGTCTTTCTAAAAGTGGGTCGGGGTTCGGGGGTTGTTAAAAGCTTCAATGTACCTCTGTAGAAGCTGGTGGCACAGCTATCGAAACATTAGGATTATTGTCTATCAACACAGTTCCTGTGTCGTCTTAATTTGTGGATTTATTTGACTTATCTGTGTCACTGTGTTTTGGAAGAATGATGAGATTCAAGGTATTCAAATATATACTTTTTTTTTTCTTCTCACCCTCGCTGTTAAAAGTGCGTGGGCAGTGGCCCATTGGCCCACCCGTCTCCGACTGGCATGCTGGCACAGGCCTCAAGGTTTGATTTACAATTGACAATAAAAATCAATTGCTATGTCAGGTAAGCACCATCAACAATGGCAGTCCTAGTGCAGGATTAAATAAACACAAAACATTCAAAAGAAAACACTGTTGTCTAGTGAGAAAGGAGGTCCCCCCACAGGAAGAGTCTCCCTGATACTTGCTCTCTATACTGATTGTGGGATCAAGATCTCCTAAGCTATTTCCCTATTCTTTCCAGTACTAGCGATCCTGATTGACACATTGTGATCCTAGTTCTAACAATACCGGTATACACACAGTGATCAAGATAACAATATGTTGTTCCTTCCATTTCCTTGCTCACCCTGGTTAACACACACAGTCGAGAGGATTCACAGCCAATCTGTCTCTCACTGACATTCAACTCCAGGGACCTGACTTTCCAGCTCTTTTTTAGAGCATGTGGCCAGGGCTAATTGATAAGTAATAAACCAATTAAAACCTGGCCACATTCCACTCCTGCCTTATCAGGGAGGGGGATAGTTAACACAACCATATACATTTCAACAAACTTTATTTACAAAACCCAAACACAATTCTAAACACTATTTCCATGTGCATAATGGTACTTACAATGTGTGGCTTTTAATTTCTTGCAGCAGAAAAAAAAGCAAGAACTCCATACTTATATGGAGCAGAAGTACTGCCATGATCTAGGCCAGTGGTAGTAAATGTAGGAAAATCAGATAACATGAGAGATGACCTCCTTATGCACCAGCTCCATTATGCTAATGCATTTGCTATTACAAATAATACTTACTCATATTGATAATTAATCATACTGAGCCCAAAATATGTTCCATGTCAAGGTTGTTTATTAGTAGTTGTTCTGGCATGACATTTGTATTTTAAACAAAAACACAGGCCTCAGATTGCGCACCCTGCTATAACACATTTAATGTAGTCTTTATTTGTATTTCTACAGAAGAACAAGGGAAACTTTAGGCTAACTTAAACAGTTGAAAATCTTCTTGCGCCTTGATTACCTGTACTCAGGTACTCTATTACTTAAAGAGTAAGTAGCAGGGTTCTACAATATATAGTGTTATGTGTCCCCAAGTGTTGCTACAACTGTTTAAGTAACTTACCTGTAATTTTTCTTTTCATTGTTAACATCCTGACAACTTTTTATACTAATAACTTTAAAGTCTGTTTCAAAGCTCAAAATGGCTGCTCTAGTGCACTGGGGTTTGAGATCTGTCCTCTAAATCAGTTGTCCCCAAACTTTTTTACCTGAGGTCCACCTGTTCAGCTACATCAGGCACTGTGGCCCACTATGAACACTTTTTGGGAAAAATGGCAAAATACAGTAGCTCATGTACTGTTTACATTTCCACACAGGGGTTTTAATATTCAATGAAACATCTTTCAAAATGTGACTGGAATTTGGGATTCTTTTTAATAAACTTTAATAAACTTTTTAAAAATGCAACATCTATGATACTACCTTTTTTTTACAACCCAAACGCCAAAATAGTCAAAAACTAGTGCTTTTAACAACAACAGTGCCGTCCTTCCTGTTCATCAGTTCAACCTGATGATTATGTTAAAACATGAATAGGTACATGCAGCTACCGGCACCAACAATAAAGCGCGAAACCCAGATCCACAAGCAAATGAGAATTTGAAGCATATATGGAAGCTACTGTAAGTCAAGGTCGGCACATTAGGTCTAGAAACACAAATGCTGTCCCTCTTCCTTAGTTATAAGACCAGGTACCTTTCTGTTTACAAATGAAGCACTGAGAAAGAGTACTTCACCTCTAAATGCAACAAGCCAATGAGCAGGATCAGCCTTATTTCCATGTAGCTGCCCGTGTTTTACCTGCTTGCCGGATGATGCTCTGTGGCTATATTAATCCGTCACCTTCTTGGAACACAACATCCCTCACAATAACATCAGTAGCCAATATCGATTTTAAAAAAAACAAACAGAAGACTGTTTTTATTGTTTTACCTTTAACAGACAATAACACAAAACCAAAAGACAATAAACAACAGTGAAACAATGGGGTAACATTACAAGGTATATGGACCTATGCACATATAAGCAAATAAGATTACATACCTTAGGAATTGTTGTACAATAACTCATTATTCTACATTTCCAAAATGAGGAACACAGCAAACAAACAATCAAAGAAGATAAAACATTTATTTGTCCACTTTTTTTTTTCAACTTTTAATCGGAGAGGGATCCTCCAACACATTGCCCCAGATCTTTTCAAATTGAGCTATTTTGCTTTTATCTTCAGCCAAGCTTTTGTAAATAGTAAAGCATTACGTTTTTCCATTGCTGGATTTTAGGAGCTGAGCTTGACTTCCAGTTTTGAGGGATTAGCTTCTTTAGAACAAGCAAAGACAACATCACTATCCAGCCAAAAGGATACCTCAGGCTAAAGTCATAAAGTCTTGGAGCAGGCAGAGGGAGGGGGTCAAATGTATAGTAGTCTGTAAAGTGGAGGACAGCCAGCTCTCCAACTCACTCCACAGTCTCCTAATCTTCTAGCAATCCCAGGAATGTATCAAGGAGTCTGTTTGTATTTTATATTTTATCTGGGATGCTATTGTTAATTTTGTTTAAAACATAATAAATTCTAATCATTAGTTTATGTTGTATTAAACATAGATTTTCATTAGTAGTGATATCTGATGTTTGTACCCAGCATGCTTTCCAGTTTACAGCTACATTATCTAGACCAAGATCCAAATTCCATCTGGCATGCATTTTGTCTAAAGAGGACTTGTTACAAGATGCGTTGAGCAGAGTATTATAAAGTCTACCCGTAAGATGTTTGCTTAGATTTGTATTAAATAGTATGAGTTCAACATCACTATTGTCAATAATGATTTCTGTTGAAAAATTATGTGAAATAAAGTTTTTAATCTGAAGAAATCTAAATTATTCAAAATTGGTTAGACTGAATTTATCTTTAAATTCAGAAAATGTCAAAATTGCATTATTTTTAACCAAATCATTTATGTGATTTATACCAGTAGATCTCCAAGAGGGCCAGGAAAGGGAACTATCTTAGATCTTCATCCAGGGATTATTCCAAAGTTGTGTATATTTGTGAATTGCAGTAGATTCTTTTAAGAAAGCTTTCATTTTAAACCAAGATCGAATTGTATTATTAATTATGAAATTCTCAGTATTGTGACTTCTGGTTTTTGAAAATAGCTGAAAGAACTTGAGAATGTTCTATATTTATCCACAGTTCTGCTGAAGCATTTATGATATGATAGAGGTAGAAGCCTTGTGAGCCGAGAAGGTAAAGTTCAAGATTTGGAAGGTTTAATCCACATTTGGATCTTGGGGAGTGAAGTAAGTCTCTCTTAAGCCTGTGTGACTTATTAGACCAAATAAATGATGTAATTAAAGTGTATATTGTTTTAAATAATAGGGATTGTCAGAAGACTATTCTTAAACCAAATGCTATCTAAGAAAAGGTACTGGAAAGCTACAAAGTAATATTGGAAGTGAATACAAAGAAAATACAAGTGTTGCTTGAAAACTTATTAGCTAAAAACGTATCTAATAACAGAGATGGAAAATAACGTCTTAAAACACTGAGTAATTTGCCATGAGAGTTATTTGTTTTCTGTTTACACTGAAAAGAAAAAGTTGATGTAAACTTGTATGACTGGGTTGCCTTAGCACTTGCTCCTATTTCGTTTGAGGCTTCTTCCTTTAACTTTGCTTCTCCAACTACCATTTATTAACAAGAAACCATGACGATTGCTAGATTACTGTAAATCATAATAGATTTTTACAAAGTAAACTAAATGTACAAAGATACAATGTGCACGGTATTAGTAACCTAGCTGATTCCAGGCTATTAGGTATAATATTTATTTAATTCTTCCTGTCATCTCTGGCACACCCATCATTATTAGATAAATATTTTACCTAATAGCCTGCAATCTGCTATCCTATAACAACACTTATTAGGACTAGCTTTTTTATTTGTGTACCTTGGTCTGTGCTGTAAGCATCCAATGCAGGTGTTTACAGCAAGCTAACACCTCCATGTAAATGAGAAATGTTGTTGTCAGTGGATTGGGCCTATGTGTATAGCTCAAGATATAAGATATTTAGGAAATAAAATGTAGTACGCTTCCTAAACTTTGTATAGGCAAGGTGAGTCCAATGGAAACATTGCTTATATATTAATGACATAATGCTTTACAAATCTCTCAGCTCCAACATTACCTTTAAATGTTGATGCAGTCTGCAACTTTGGTTTGATAACTCCCATCAGTGTGATGTATCAGCTTCAATTCAAGTGTAACTTACCATTAGGAGTGACCAGGATCATCCAGTGGACCTATTTTTAATGAAGGTATCAGTGTAATGGCTTCTGTACTGGTAATTTATTGAAAAGGTTTCTCAAACTTTGATCTAGTACTCGTCTGGTGTATTAAATAAATCAGAGATGTGGCTTTCTCTGTCTTTTGAAAAAGAGCATTTTATTCACTAACAGAGTATTCTGTGATGTTCCAGCATCTCTAACTTAAAGACCAGAAGCATTAAGCTTAAATGCATTTTACTTCTGCATCCGTTTGTATACAGACTTGGAAACATAAAACAAGCACTACATTTAAAAAATCTGTAAAAGTTTCCTTCTGTGTCTCTGAATGTTTGCATTTAAATCAAATTAGACACATATTCAAAACAAGCGCTCCAGTCAGATTACAATTTGCACATTCCATTAATTTCATGGTGAAGTGCTATAACCTATTTGCAATTGAAATAATGTTTCTGGCCTACAGCTTATTACTTCACGGCTATCAAGTTTAGCCGGAAAAGAGATGCAAATGAGTAAAGCTCAAAAGAAAAACAAATGCTTTCATTTGTCAGCATGCAGTAAGATAAGGTGCACTTTTGAAATGCACAGATTTCTCCCCTTTATCTTTTAACATCAGCATTGATTATGCTCATTGAACAAACATCACACAAAATCAGAGCTATCAGTAACAGGACAAAGTAGATGACCATGACCTATATCCACAGTATGCACATGTATGTTTTACAAGCAGACCAACAGACAGGTGCCGCCATATATTACCATATGATGATACTCTCAGTAGCGTGTATCAAATAAGGTATTTGATCAAGTTTAAAAAATATCAAGTCTAAGGTATCTGCAACATACATCCACTTCCACAATATCCTGGATAATACTGATAATAAACTATAACACTTTTTTAAACCCTGAAATCCTCTCAGCTAATCCATTACCCTATGCCAATGACATTCTCTTAGGGCTTAGTTTGCAAGAACAAAATGCAGCCAAGAAGAAAACAAACCCAGTCAAATGTTAAGAAACGTGTTGATTATTCAGTAGCAATATCCTCTTTATACAGAATATAATTAGATAGAATATTCTTACATTTCTTAATTGGCTATCACTGGCTGCTTGCAGTACACGCTATTTTTTGTTTCCTTTTTTATAACTACAACCATAAACTTGTTTCCATCATTTGTACTTTCACATTGAATATGGTCTAACATGCTTATTTTGCTTTAAAGCTTTTACTCAAATTATTGCAAATGACACAAAAATAAGCAATAACACTGTGCAGCATCTAGCTGGTTGTCTTATATATTACACATATTATAGATCAAGAGTCTGAAACTTAGATCCCGAAGTTTAATCAATAGCCTGGGTTTACAACACATCACTGCAGACACATACAGTCAACCCTATGAACTCATCGTCACCGCAATCAAATCATAAAAGTATCAAGTCATCCGACAATAAGCACACATTTTTATTGGTTTATTCCATTTAACAGTTTCAGAATGACGCGCCTGACAAAGATTTGACTTCTGAGTTCATTACAGAATGCTTCTTTAACAAGTCAAAAACAGCTGAATGAAAGACTCTGAAAATTCTTTAAAACCCCCCACGAGGTAAAGTTTTGTCAGTAGGACCAGTTGATTACTCTAATGTGATCACAAGGAGAATGATTATTGTGTTTGGTGTGCCCCCTTTCAGATAATGTTAAAAGCTCTTATAACCACATACGCAGACTAATCTGGTTCTTTTGCACTGTGGTTATGATGCCTTCTCGCGGTGTGCGTGACTACATCACTCTATTTAAAACTGCAGACAACTTTAATCTTATAGGAAACCCAGAAGGCCAATAAACTAATCTGATATACTAATATGGATATGTACAGTATATCTATTTGTTTTTCAGTATAAGCCATACAAGACAAGGTAGTCTTTCTGTAAAGTGCTGAAAGGGTTAAAGCTACATTACCTCAGTAAGCTACCAAACCATCCCAAGAGATTGTGAAAACACACACACCTCTCCTGAACATCTGATGAACCTTATGATTCAGCATGTGTCACATCTGGGTCAGCAACTATCAAAAGAGAAATAATACTTGTAAGCACCTTTTCATTTTTATTTCTGTATTCGTTTTATATAAATACTGTATCATTCATTAAATATGTTAAGGGATGTACTGCAAGGCAGGACAGCAAGGCAGGTCCCCAAATGTGAACAGTGGGGACCCACACTGAAAACGCCCCTGGATAAAGTCCTATTTGGAGTTCTACTGGGACCAGCATGGGTATGGCAGTGGTGCTAACTTTAAGTTCAGATGAATAACAGAATTACCACCTGTTCTGGTTGTTACAGATCCTGTGGCACTTCTCCAAGAATCTCTCCTCACAGATGAGCAGGGGCAGTGGGTGACTTTGTAAGCTCCTCTCCAAGAAATTGTGCTTGTCTCCTTTGCATCAGTTGGTTTGTGGTTGCTGTCTGTAGTTAGTTTAATCTGGCAAACAGCTTTACTAATGTCCATATGATTGTATGACTGTATGTTCTTTTTTTCTACATCTGTTACCAGTTATATTATTGTATCCAAGCTGTCCTTCGGGTGGCTCCTGAGCGGAATCTGGTTTATTAAGCCCCACAACAGGGATTTAGAAGTGAAGGCAAACAGAAAACAAAAAAAACAAAGCTTTATGTACACAAATATGAACCGTGTTTCAGCATAGCTGTTTGTAGTTCAGTCATGTCTTTTTTATTTGTGATTTTTTGTTTTGTTTATATACAGTAGTCCTCTAGGAAATTCCTGATCATCAGTGTGGATATTTTAGCCAAAAGTGGTGGACAGTTCTGTTCTACTTCAATGCTTGTATCTCATGTTACCACTGGACCAAGGCTGTTGTCTTTTCATAGTAGACAAAAGCAACCCATTATCTGTCTTGGAGGAAGGTATCGAAAACAAGTGTTGCCCCTGTGGGATATCATTAGTCTGTGTGAACCGCTCTGTAAAAGTTTATTTCAGCATATTCCACTTAAGGGTCTCCATGAAATAAAAAATAGACAGTTTTTCAGTGCTTTCTGAACTTTTTCTTTTTTTTTTTTTTTTAATAAAGTGCTGTCCTTAAAAAGCCATGGAAAGTATATGTGATATTTAAGGTCATGTGCTCTGTTCTAAATTAACACAGAGTTTTGCTTTTTAATAATTGCATTTTTGGCAATTATTTTGGCCTCTGGTAAAGAGAATATTTGTATTCTTTCTCATGAATTCTGGAACATATTCTTGAGGGACATGATCCATGAATAGCCCCCTCCTCTCATAAACTGATACAACAACTCACTGTGGTATGAATAATGTAAACATTAGCAATCCACGCTGGTACCAGTGTTCTACCAAGAGGCACCCACATACAGCCATTAACCAAGTATCCTCAAGCCAGGGGATATTTTAAACCGTGTGTTTTAAATGAATTTAACTCCAACAATTTCCTGCCAAATGTTTAATTGTATAGCATTTAAGTACAACTTGATCTTTTGATAGAACATTCTAATTGACTTATTATCACATTTCCTACAAATATAAAATGGATTAGGAATGGGGTGGGGGAGGGGGGGATGAGACGACATTGTTATGAACGTAACTTGACAATAATGTCTGCCAAATCAGGATTATATTGCTTAAATATATAGCACTTCAAACTACAGTATCTTAGCATAGCACAAAATGTCTCAATCAGGCTGGGCTGTCATTATAGTCTATGTTCACACACCGAGTACTGAAACCTCTATATTTGGCACGAATGCTAGGATTTAGTGTGAGGGGGCCACACACCACTTGCCTTGAGGGGACCTGACTTTGGAGAAGGTTCTGTACGCTCACATTCCACTTCCCCTGGAAACCAAAACCTTGAGACTTTCAAAGGATTTTAAAGTCTTATTTACCATACTCCACTATACATACTGAACATGACCTAGAGCAAACAGGAAATCCAATCTGCTCCCATGGTGCTTAACCCCCTAAGGACTACTGCTGCGGAGGCTTCATCAAGCACACTTTTTATATAACCAGTTGTCTCTCACAAGACTGGCTACGTTGTTAAGCAAATGGCACCATTGATATGTATTCTGTAATGTATAAAAGCTGCACCTTCCTGCCAGTCCCAATGGGCAAGTCAGCAGACTCTTAAAGCAGGCTGATAGTACTGGTGTGCTATATCTTAAATACTTCAGAACCAGGATGTAAAACTAATCCCCAGAGTTAACCCATTTAATAAGCCTGGTCGAGGAACAACTGGGTCCTAACATACAGAGAAGGCTGTGTGGTCCAGTGGTTAAAGAAAAGGGCTTGTAACCAGGTCCCCGGTTCAAATCCCACCTCAGCCACTGACTCATTGTGTGACCCTGAGCAAGTCACTTAACCTCCTTGTCTTTTGGGTAATTGTAAGTGACTCTGCAGCTGATGCATAGTTCACACACCCTAGTCTCTGTAAGTCGCCTTGGATAAAGGCGTCTGCTAAATAAACAAATAATAATAATACATCTGGAAAGAAGGATGCAGAGAAACAAAAAATAAATCATTTTCATTATTTATTTAAATAAGCTTTTGGAAAGTCATAAAATGTGTTCTGATTTAATGTGTTGTTTCCATAGTAACTTATAATGAAGTACTGTACTGGTACATTAGGGTAATACTTGAGCATGTAATCATGCAGGAGAATGATTATTCCTTTCACTGAAAAACCTTTGACTCCCAAACCCACGTCTTTTGTTGATTTAACCATTCAGATTCTAGTTAAATTAAAGCTTACTGCTAGGCAGCATGTAAATTAGTAACAAGGCCAAACAACCTGGTGTTATTTTTACTCTATGCAAATGTTTATGTTAAACATCCACTGTTTATTTAATGTTTTTTTCCATACTACTTAGCTGTGTGTTTGTTTGTTTGTTTGTTTGTTATTTTGTTTAAAAGACCTGACATGTTGTACACTCCTTACGTCAGAGATAAGGTATCTCAAGATTATATTTGTATGTTTAAGTCTTTCCGGGAGAAATGATTTAAATATATACAAAAAAGTTTGAAAAGGTTTGACAGCTTCAGAGCCAGGCTGTGTTTAGTGGAATAATCAGGCATGACAGATATAGGCCGGTAAACCCCTTGGCACTTTTAAGCAATTTTACTTCATGTCTCAACTTGAGGGAGAGGCAAATTCATTGATAGAGCGTGCTGGATCGATGTGTCTTGCTGACACACGGCACGCAAAGAAACATATAAATTGGATGGTGAAAAAATGAGAATTCTTTTGAGTGAGGATAGGTAGAATGATTCACTTCACAATTATTATAATTTGCTTATTTAGCAGACACCTTTGTCCAAGGTGACTTATAGAGACTAGGGTGTGTGAACTATGCATCAGCTGCAGAGTGACCTACAACAAAGTCTCACCCGAAAGACGGAGCACAAGGAAGTTTGGTGACTTGCTCATGGTCACACAGCGAGTCAGTGAGTGAGCCTGGATTTGGACCAGGGACCTCCTGGTTACAAGCCCTTTTCTTTAACCACTGGACCACACAGCCTCTCAATGTATTCACTGCCCTTGCAGCATGGACACTGGCAAGCTCTTTTTTAAAGCACCAGGCCTATCTGTCACTATTAAACCCTTGACTTGAGATTTGAGCATAAGAGTGGAGGAGTGATTTTGTTGACAATTATTGAAGCCATTCCTGTATTTTTTGTATAATTTTGGTCTGCTCTCTCCCCACAGAAAATTGTAATATTGAGATTATAATATCTTAAATAAAATCAAGCAGGAGTCTTACCAGCAACACAATGGGGACAAATACCGCAAAGTGGTCATTAAACAATAGCTGGTACTGAATCACAAGTGTTTGAGGGTCCAAACCAAGTCAAAATGTTTCTACTGTATCATTCTACCAATGTCTGTTGTAAAGTAGATGCCCTTGTGGTAACTTAGTAAAGAATAGGTCATTGTAGTGCAAAGACATGATTGCTGTATCTCCTGTAGGGGACTCATTCATGGCAATGGGGGTGCAGTGTAAATAGTGTTTAGAAAGGAATTGTAGATCAGCGTGATGTGGAGAAAACAAATATGTGCAATCGGTCAAAAAATAAAAACATATATACAGTATATAACATAGTAATGGAACAATGAAGAAGTTGAACATATACAAACTTTGGGATTACACAGAGTAGACCACTTCAGCAGCTAAAACTGTGAAGAAATGATCACATGTTAAAAACTTTAAGGACTGTATTCATTCAACACTTTGTTCCATTTTTGTAAATTAATTTTAAAATATAATCATCTACATTATTCCCAGTTACACTTTTACCAGATGAAGTGACTTACGGTAAATTATCTTGAAAGCTTATATTTTCCAATAACAGGTATCAACTTAAATAAAAAATAATTTAAAAAAAAATATTAAGAAATATATTATTACATCACAACTAAAAGCCAGACAAACTGTTACCAAAGAGATGGAGACACTGATTAAAATCTAAATGTAATGGCTCTCTCACTCTCTCTCTCTTTAAGCTTTTAATAATGTTAATGCATGTTACCTGAGGCATTACAATTAATTGGGTCAGGTCTCTCTGCTTACTTACATTGGTGCCCAGATCTCATAGATAGAGTGCAACCGATCAGGCAGTGTGTGATACATGGGTGTTACGGATTCTGATCCCTGTCAATGTGATGAGGAAAAAAGCCCTGGAACCACAGCTGCAAACAAGTCTCTTTTTCATTGGGGTTAAGACACTGCCTGGCGTTGCGCTGCGTGCAATCATCTGTTTGTAGTGCCCACCCTGTCACACCCATAAAAAGAAATACTGTTGTACATATAATAACTTGGTATAGATATGAAATGTATGAGTTATCTTAACTGATGTAATTCTGTTTGTAGTTAACACTTTGTATCATTGACTGCTTCAGTAATCAAATCCTGGTGACTTTTTAAAACTAAAAAGTATAAAGAACCCCTGTTGCCTCAGTAGAATTCTCTGTATCATGAGTCATGTCTAAACTCTTAGAGTAAGTAGCGGGGTTCTGAAAAATATAATGTTACATGTCTCCATGTGTTGGTACAACTGTTTAAATAACTTACCTGTATTTTTTTCTTTTCATTGTTAACATCCTAACAATGTTTTACACTTATAACTTTAAGTCTGTTTCAAAGCTCTTTTCAAAATGGCCACACTAGTGCACTGATAGTGTAAGGATTATTGCCCACATTGTCAAACAGTTAACACAGCAATAACTATCCATGACATGGTATGGAACAGAAAAGCCAGAGAAAGATCTGACGAAGACATTTTAATTGGTAGTTATTACTGAGGTCACAGTGTTGTACACGGTTGATATGTCACTTATAATTTTTATCCTGAAGAGTCAATAGAAGAGCCAGTCTCACCAGACTCTCGACCTTGTAATTGTTTAATATTGCTTTTTGACATTATTAAAGTGAACATCATAATGTACTTTTACATACCAATTGGGTACAAGCTTCCAACACCAATAATAAAGAACTGTATTTTTCCACTGGCTTTCTGCTTCTGTGTTCTATGGCTTCTGGGCATAGAAATTACAACAGTAAGCCTGTGCCTACACTGAAAGAATCAAATGAGGTCATTAGACATTTTTCAATCAGCGCCTTCTAACTCTGGAGATTCAGCACAAAGATTCCATAGCAGCAATTCCATAGCTTCCTGTTCTGATGAAATTCATTTAAAGATGTATTTAAATGTATTTTTTTTTTACATTTATGGCCAAATTGTTACCTTGTCTTGTCCTTGAGGGCTAGATATACAGGATGACACATTTACTGCAAGTGGTGTACATATAGTGTCATCAGATTTCCATTTACAACAGCTGCAGCATACTGCAGATGTCATGTAAATTATCCTAATGCCAATTCTAAACTCTGCTGTTTCTGGTTAAAGGGAAAGCAGATATAGAGGTACATTGAAGTCTTACATGTAATACATCAATGTATTAAACCTTGCTTTGAAATTCGGGGCTCTATGTTATGCCTGTCTCCAGTTCATGTTGGTGTCTTGTATGGTGTAACACAGGAAGTGAATGGGAAGATGGAAGCAGACTTAAAGAGATTGGATCAACAATAATAAGGCAATTGTAAAAAAAATAATAATTCTGAGCCTTGGGTAAGACAACTGCTGCTACAAACAGGTACATATTTAATGTAAGATCAACTAAATATCCTTTAACTACTCTGTAATTAGGTACACGGTGCATGCTTCTTTTGTTACTAATGATACGAATATTTAAAGTATGAGCGAATATCCTGTGTTCGTCCCAGCACTAATTCTTTGAAACCTAATTATTGTGTTGGTAGCCGTGCCATCATCAGATCGTAATCTTGAAATCAATGCATCTAAAAATAAATAATTTCCATCACATGATACCAAAGTGTAGAGGTTATGAAGATGTACAGTAAGAAGTGAAAAGATCTTTAAGCCACACTGTCTTTGATCTTCAGTGTTAGAACAGCTCCCATAGAATCCAATGGAACCAAGTTACACAATAAACACTGGCCTTTCCTACGGAGTTAATGAGATCATAGACTAGAAGGGATTTGCGTATGCCTTGGATAACTCTTAAGAATGTACCCCAGTAACACAGGTAAATGATGCAAAAGATACTGTGTCGAAGATGCATAACCTGACATTTAGGAACTGCTAAACTGGTCACTCTTCAACTGATTCAAATGCATAGTTAGTGAGGGTTACAAACCTAGTAACTGAATTTTGCTGTCCAAGAATGAAATGTATCTGCATGTACATTGTAATGACAATCAAGGTTGTGGACATGCAGGAAATCAGTTCCTCCAACCTTCCATGATTCGTATTTAATAACCAGGAGTGACATTTCACTGGGATCTGCACTGTGTCCTGGAAGTCAGCAGAAGCACGTTACACAACAGATTTTCTTAGCAGACAATTAACTGTATGTAGTCTCAATCACAGGCAATTTGTAAGCAAATGTTCTCGGGTAAAGTGTAGTCTTCACAGTGAGTGTTTGATTGTGTTAATCCCTATCTACTCTGCCTGGTCTCAGTGAGATTCTGGAAATAACTAGGATGTTTTCCAGTGGATGTTTTAAAAATAAAATTGAACTACTTACATTCTCACCAGCGATAAGTCATCCAAGGTTAACCTGCATTAGGCAGTGGTGCAGTAATGAATTTCCCAGGACTGGGACGGACGTGCACCTAGGTCCATAGTTAACAGCACAAGTGCTGCTCTGAAAGAGCCATTGTAGCAGCAGTTGTAGTACTGCCTCCGGTAAGTCATCTGCTCCTAATGGAGCAGCAGTACACACTATCACAGGAGGGATGATAAACAGTTTAGTACCAAAGACAATGGTAGCCATTTTAGGCAGTAAAAACAATACTTCAAGGCTACACCATTCGATTTTATGATGTGAACAAATATAAACTTATTAAAATTGTGTGTATATATATATATATATATATATATATATATATATATATATAAAAGATCACTGTGTTATATTGTAATTTGTAGCTTATTAGAGCCTACTTTAAAAAAAAAAATATATATATATATATATATATATATATATATATATATATATATATATATATTTTTTTTTTTACAGTTGGTGTTGCCTATAGTGCCCTCTATCATACTTTGTTTAAATTCCAGAATCTTGCTGAGTATAATTACTGTGTCTTTACTTGCTACTTTTTGTGTCTGTTAAGTGAATGTATATTTCACAAGATCGGTGCAAAATGGCTTTCACCATTTACATTACAGCCTATACAATCCGTTGGAAGGTAGTTTATAAATGTTTGGATTTGAATTTTTTTTTTTTTTTTTACTTTGCTTTCATTCTTTGTTTTCTTATATTGACATTCCACTGCAGATTAGTGTCACACGGTGAATAAATGATCAAAACAATATATAATGATTCTAGATAAAAAAGAAATACACTATACAACAACTACACATGTAATAGTAGGGAGTTGGTAGCAAAAAACAAAACAAAAAAGGACCATTAAAAAGTAAGTAGCGGGGTTACAAAAAATATAGTGTTGCACGTCCCCACGTGCTGCTGCAACTGTTTAAATAATGGACCTGTCATTTTTATCTTCATTCTTAACATCCTGACAACTTTTTACACTTATAATTTAAAGTCTATATTTCTCGGAACCCCGCTACTTATCGTTAAGATCATGCGTTAACAGCCACTTTTTAAATTTAACTTTTAACAAATAGCTTACTAACATATTAACCCATCCAACTTAGGGATTATCAACTTCATGTTGATCGTATTCAAGTGGGTTACATTTGTTTAAGGCCGCTTTTTAAACATAAAAATTATTAACAGCATAATTGACTGTTTCTTCCTTTTAATACCAAATAACAGATTTTGTTACGTGTCTGTGGCACTAAGTTTGAAGTGTCATTCACAATGTGGGCACAAACTATAACACCATACATTTCAAACCGTTGTGCCAACAGAAATGTACTGTTTCATTGAACAGGAGAATTCTGATTTGCATTGATACTTCAGGTGCCTGTATGAAATGTAAGATATCGTTTTGAAATAAAACAGGATACACAAAGATTAACCAAGAGAATCAGATATGGTTGTCATGGCAATCATGCAGTAGAAATAAATCATACCCTCAATAAAAACAACTAGAGGAGTGTTTGTCACAGGGCTACATTTTCTGCATGCACAATGAGGGGACTTACTGTATATAGGCCACTTCAGTGAAGACCAGGCATATAAACATCAACCAAGTATATGAATTTCCCTTTCTCAAACAGGTATGCCTATGTGCAATAGTTCATTTTGTAAAGATTGGTCTGCATTTGTCTTTTCTAATCTCAGAGAAATTAAAATGAGGGGTTTTGTATAGCACTGATTAAGTACTTAATTTTATTCTATTGAGTCATAACAATACTTAATGAACATGCTACATTGTTAATAAGGAACCACGGTCAAAATACTTTACACCATTGCTCCCCCCCATCAGTTGATACCTGAATATTTTCTTTGAAAGACTAACTATCATGGATTAATTGTGCCTTGCTTGTCATTGTGCATGGTGTACTCTGACTGGTTACTTTGTAGACACCTCTTACAACAGATAGAGATAGTTACACGCTCATTTATATTGAAAAGTTGACACCAGTTAACATGTACAGGGTTACTCAAAAGTCACTTGACCAGTTCAAAGGGCAAATCAGCTTGTAAAGTTGCAGCAGTTGACCATTGGTTTCCACATGACTAGCTTCCTTAGAATGACATTAGTTTACAACAGACTAAATCCACAGAAATATCTGTATGGGAAGGAAGGTGTCGACCATTCACTTTTTCAAAGGGCTACTGTTATTCAACCACAGTTTTAAACAAAAAAGAATCTTTGTAGCAATGTATTTTTAGTTTGGAACCCTACTGCACAGTCTATCCCATCAGCATGATTTCACTTATGTAATGAACAAGAATGAATTGTTTATGATGGATTGTCCCTACTGGGGATTAACAAAGTCACACCACTTTACCAGAATTGGTCATCCCTAACAATCTAACCTAACATGTACTTGTTAATCACTACACTGAAGAAGGCACAAGCCAAAACGTCCGTCTACTTGACTGTTAACCAGATGTCAGGCTATTAAACAAGGGTGTTCAAATTACTATGATGCCGATCTACACAAAATAAATATCTAAGTCAGTCACAAGTGAGGACCACTGAACTGAGCAATACACAGCTTCTGAAAATGATCATTACATGAATAAATTGGGGCTGTGTAAAAAAAAAAAATGAAGAAGACAGGATTAGAATAATGTTAGCATGTCTGTGAGCATGTCTATGTTATTACAAGAAGGTTCATCCATAATATCATGTCTTCTGTCCTATTATGTTAAAATCAAGGTTAACAAACACTTACAAATATTATCTGAACAGATTCTGGTGAAACGTTTCTAAAATGAGTAGCTTTTCATTCCAGGAAAGGCAAAATGAAAATAACTCAACATCCCATAAAAAATAAACATAAACATAACAGACAATGGGACCCAAGCAACGATGACACCTTCAAAAGCTTGTTTAGGCTTATCTCTAGGGAGTGTTCAGTTAGAATTTCAAGCTCCTTCCTGCCAGTAAGTTGCCAAAGCTGACACCTGATTGTGGAAGTGACCTCTTCAGGACCCTTCCACCTCTGACACCTGACTGTCAGTACCACTAATTGGCTTTGCTCTTCTCAAACTCCGTTGAGCCAGCTGGATTTTGACCATGGAATAAAAGGAAAGGAAAAGGAAAGTCAACCCCCACGGTAAATAACCATGGCTTTCACCATTTTTCACTTTGACTCAGGTAAAGCGAAGAGGTTAGACAGTGTTCTTGGTAATTGCAGTTTTAATATTAGTTTTGTGCGTTTA
Organism: Acipenser oxyrinchus oxyrinchus; assembly: GCA_030684275.1. NCBI lineage: Eukaryota > Metazoa > Chordata > Actinopteri > Acipenseriformes > Acipenseridae > Acipenser > Acipenser oxyrinchus. The sequence goes on from CM060264.1 coordinate 9,359,443, forward strand.
GTTTTAATATTGTTACGCTATTTAGTTTTATAAAGAAGCTGAAGTGTTTGGATAGCTCCATATTTAATCAATGAGTATTTCTTTAAGCTGTTGCTATCATTACTTTGCATGTTTTTAGGGCTGAGTCAGGCTTAATTGAAATATCACCTCAAACAACAACACTGTATAAGATCAAACACCAGTTCATCACTGACGCTGTATTCTAATAAAGAAATGGTAGTAGGTAACAGTAATCTCCACTGAAAAGCTAAATGCTACTATTAATGGTTTTAAAAGTATAAGTATAAGCCACCAGGATTAACTTCAGTATCTGTATTTAATCAACAGGTCCCATTTGAGTTTGAAGACCTGCGAAACATCAGTTTGTTTATTGTGCTTAACATTCCATTATCAAACTCCAACACGCTAAAGGTTCTCCTTCAATATACTGTATAGAACTATTTTAATATTAGCTCTCCTTAGACACCAGATGTGCCGTTCTATTATTAGCATACCGAGCATGTACAGTGTTGCCTTGCCTTTCATAGTACAATTGAATTTGGAGTCATGTCATACGTTATTTTAAGTAGCATAACATTTGTGCCAAGAACTTTGTAAAGACATAGACATTTAGCACTGTACTTATTTATAAGCCTTCTATATTTCCATGACAGTTTGCATGATTTAATCGTGTCATTTTATGGAGTTACATTGGGCTAGTTTTGCCTGTTTTGAAAGCAACCAGGACCAAAGTGACACAGCAGCCCAACTTGTGATAGATTTCCATGTTAGTGCAGTGGAATTTGACCCATTAGATTTGCTCTGTGAGCATCTGCCTGCAAAAACACAACTAGGTTCTTTGACAAAGCTAACAAAATCATTCTGGTCATTTGTATTTCAATCATTCTGTATTTCAATCATTTTGTAGGTCTCATGCTTTCCTAACAAGCACGTAATATAGAATTCAATTTTTTCTTTTTGAGCTAATAGTGTTGATCACTCCTTACAGATATTTCAGTGCTACACTTCCCTATATTTTTTAAGGAGTCGGTCAACACTGAAAACACGCCAGTCGTAGGAGAATCAGATATTGGTTACTAGGAAGGTGAGACAAAGTGCGAAGCGAAAGATTTAGCTGAGGGACATTAATGCTTTGAAAGCAAAAGACATGTAGGTAACTTGCGATAGATGGATGCAGTAACACAGAGTAAAACAAAATAAAAAAGTGGCTAGAGATTTCTTTTTAAAAGATAAATACAGTACAGCCCTACTGACAATCCCCCCAACCTCGCCCACGCTCACATGCTACATCAAGTTATTGTATACTTTTTGGGTTCAGCAACATTCTTTGATTTTCTTAAGTTCCCTTACCGGTGTTGTTCAGTAATAAATAAATAAATAAATAAATAACCCATTCACTGACATATTGTTTTAACATGTGGCCATAGCAAAGATACAGACAGGAGGAAATGAATTTGTCAGTATAATATACATTTACTAGAATACAATTTTAAGCTGACAATACATGTAAAAATAAAATGTTCTGTTTATGAAATCATATTTATTTTTCTCTTTCGAAAAAAAAGCTCACTGCATTGCACTGTAATTGCAGTTGCCGCCCATCTTGTGAGTGAGAACAAGCCTTGTATCCATAGCAACCCTGCCTCATTTTTGTTTGTGTCACAGATCATGATGCTTCAGGCTGGCGGTTTTTCATGATTACTTCCACTCTTTCTTATTGATCTATGATCACTGAATGCTGTTCTTATGGTAAATGTGCATGTCCTTACTTCATGGATGCCACTAAAATAAAGGAATCTATTGACTGCTCCTTGCTCAGTTGCACATAATCCTTTAGTGCTAAAAGAGAAGATATATGTTATGTGTTTTCAAAGGAATACATATTGAGCAGACATGATGTTTTTTTTCACACTTGTAAAGACCTGTTCATAAGAAATTTATATGAAACAAGGGTGCACATAAAACATTGTCAGGGTTAGAATACACATGTAATGTAGCATTGCATAACCCATGGCCAGGCACAGTTTCCCACACAAAACATACATTTATTTTATAGCATCGTTTTGTGGGTTCATTCCTGGAATTATTTAGGAATCAAAATGGGTTATTTTGCAGTCATTCAGCAAAGCATTGTGATTCAAAGTAGATTCAGTCAGGACAACTGTTGTGATTTAAAAACACATTTTTATTAGAGAATAAAACCATTTTGACTTGCTTGTTTTTGGCGGTTCGTCTTGCCTTCTGGTACACTTGTACACTGGTGCTTGCTGCTGCACATTTTAATTGATGTAGGCATGAAGTGGCTCATTTGGGGAGGAAGCAGTAAACTCAAAGCTCTGCACACAGGCTGCAAAGAGAGGTAGGTTTTAAATATACCTGGCTTGAATATTATTGTTAGTTGAAACTGATTGAAGACTGATATGAATGTGGGGGTTACCTCCTGAGTCTAATGTCTGCTTGAATTTTGATGATGGTTGCAAGTATTTTCCTGTCGATCAAATACAGTTTTTTGCAGGACTATTTATAGTTTTATGCTCAGGTAGGACCATGTTGGTGTATTTCAGTGGGACCATATTGGTTTTTATGCATAGTTCATACAATAACGATAAAATAACTTGATTTAAGAGGAATAAAATCTAGGTTTATTAAAAAAATATATAATAATAATAATAATAATAATAATAATAATAATAATAATAATAATAATAATAATAATCTGCGTTGGTGAACAGTGTTGCTAGGTATCATGAATGAACCTAAACAAGGTGCATTGGAAATATTTAGTAGTATATATTTAGAAACAAATCATAAAAACAAAAACACTATTATTTCCATTTCTACTGAGCAACAGTGGAACTCTTAGATGACAACCTCCTCCACGTGCAGGTTACAGGAGGAGCATACCAGTTTAGTTGACAGAGTGGCGGAGTGGACGTTCAAGAAGGAAGGACGCCTGTATGCCTGCAGCTAAGCATATCTTCATGGACTATAAACAAACTGCTACGTCTCTAAAGAAACAGAACGAACAGAAGGGTAGTTTATGGAAGATGTAAGTGAGCGATTACCCCAGCAGGAATCAAATGGTTGTGTAAAACGGAAGGCCTCTGTGATGACCCTCGAGGATCGCCTGCAGAATGATTTAGTTCCAGTTCTAATAAATTAACCTGTTCTACAGTTCTGTTGCAGCCCTGTAATTTAGGACCGTCGCAGTATATCATATCACCGTGCAAGAAAAGACTCGCAGCTGTCTTTTGATTTAATCCTGAAAACTCAATCCCAGCTGTGGCAGATTGATGGTTGGTGTACTAATATTTAGATTTACTTTTTTAAATTCCTTTACACCTCTTTACACCCAGCGGCTCAATAGCTACCAGCCCCTGGAGGACGAAGGTCAACCCTGCAGGTGTTCAATTGAGCTCACTGGGTGTCTTGCCAGTGGAATCTGATGTGTGACAAGAGAGGTGACTCAGTCCCTGCTGACTTTCCTTCTCTAAGCAGAGCCAGAGCTCCTTGTGAAATCCCCAGGAAGAAAAGCAGCTTTGCAAAGCCAGGATGCAAACCTGTGCACCCCTGACTATATCACTCACCTTGCATAGCAATTCCCATTCTTGATGCTGCCACAGGTAAAGGTTTTATTGGAATAAAAGTAACTTGCGGGTTATTAAAATAAGCCTGCTTTTATGAATTATATTTAAATTATAATTATTATAACTATTGACAAAAAAAGCCAACAACAGATTTGAACAGTCCCATGAATATATAGCAGTCCTGTAATTCTAGTATTCAAAATACACACACAAGACAGAGGCACAAATAATGACAATTTGCAGCAGCAAAACCAAAGTTTTATATACATTTATAATTGTGATGCTCTTCGTTAGATGGTCTTGAATAGAAAAACACACACCACACACACATTCAATTACTTCAGACTGGTTAGCTACATCTGGCAGTTGGCAAGGTTCCAAAAGTTCCCTTGTATACTTGCCAGGGAACACGGTTTGTTTTTAATAACACACTACAGAACCTAAGCACAAGATGCAAGTGTCATGAAAATAACCCTGGAGAAGCACATGCATATCCTGCAGCTGTTGCCTACTGTTTGTGATAATAAGTCTCATCAATACACATAAGCATACAGACAAAGTACAGGAAACAGAAGGCTGGATCGTTTCAAAAGAAACAAATGCAACAACTTGCACCCTTTGCAGGATAACTAAGAATAGCTAAAAGCTGGACAGGCACACAGCATCTTTTATCAACCGTGCAGACCTTGATAGAAGGTTATTTATTTATTGAAGCAATATGACCCTAAATAACAGGCAAAATGATTTGGTAGTGCCATAGGTGACTAGTTGTGTAGCGATCCATTCCCCTTTCAATAGATGATGATCGCATAATATTTTAGGTAGCATGGTTAGGAAAAAATGCTGTTGATAAATCATCAATTTTCGGTAACATTTTACATTAAGTGTCTCTAATTACTGCGTATTTACATAGTAGTTACTCAGTTAATGCAGGTATACTTACACTTAATTACAATGTTATTATGCATAGTTACAAGGTACTTAACATATAATTTATTTTGCATGACATGACCCTAACCCTTTTCTGATACAATTGTGTACTTACATATATCGTGCAAAAAGACTTACAAATTAAATATGGTGTAACTATGCATAATAACATTGTAATTATGTGTAAGTATTTACTAAGTAACTACTATGTATACGGTAACTAGAGACACTTAATGTAAAATGTTACCCAGTTTTCATAAGACCAATCTTATTATATGAAGCAGTTGTTTATCTTCTATTGGCAAACAACACTTGTGTAGAAAAACAAAAACATTTGTTTTTGAGCCATTTTTGAAGAGAGGTGTAGGGTTAGGGTTAGCGATTGGGATCTCCCTCCACTGCAAGTTCAAAAACAAGGATCATAAACTTGATTGAGTGTACCTACTTGAAGCCAACCACTGAGTATCAACCTATCTAACAGTAACACAAGATGTCAATAGCTATTCCATAAGAACCATTTCTTAAGATGCCATTTTTTAAAATAAAAATGTTCACCCTTCCATGTTTATGCTGCAGTTCTTAATATAATATGATATCAAAAATATTTTGAGATATCTGAAAATGATTTAGAGATATCTTAAAATATTTCCAGACATCTATAAATGAATTTGAGATATCTCTAATTGATAACGTGGCTTGCCATACAGGATTTGGGGTTAACATTTCAAGGAGAGCTGCCACAGCATATTGAACTTCATTTATAAAATCCTTCAAGAAAAAATGTGTCTCTGGATTAAAATATAAAATTCAACTACGCCCACATATCTGTAGTTCTGTAGTCCTCCACTGAATTAGAGAGATGAAAAGAACATTCAGCAGTACACTCCTGGGCTAAGATGCCAATTTGAATCTTGTTCTATGAAATTTGAGAAAACCGTTTATGAACGATCAGGGGCTGGACTGACGATATCCATTGCTATTCAGAACAGCCAAGGAACGCCTCTGTTTTCCAGCTAAAAAAGATACCAGCTTGACACTGCAACTGTTTGGCTCCCCAGAAACACAGTTAAGGCCCCTCTGTAAGGTCAGGGTATGTGAGTACTGTACCGATGAGAGAAGCACCTCAATGGACTTCACCTTAACAAGCTGTTGCTTGTCAAACGGTCTTCTCCAATGGATTTGGATCAACGCCACACTTTCTTGCTTGTTTTCACTGGCCTTGTTTCTGCTCACTTTTAAATTCAAATAACACACAGTGCCATTTAAGGATGAAGCAAAACAAAATTCATACAAATTAAATGAAAAATGACGCTGGTTTTATTGAAGCAGTCGATTTCATTACATAATGCAAATGCATCACAGAAAATTAAATACAGTTTGGTATCCACAAACTGCTTCGCTGTTTAAGTAAAGCTTTGTGAATAGAGTTCTGTATTACAACAGCAAAAAATAAATAAATAAATAAATAAATAAAGCTTGAAAGAGGTCATACTGGTTGCCAAGGCAACTGTATTTACTGATAGTGTGTGAATTAGCAACAGGTAGGAGGAAATTCTAGGTGGAACAATGGTATCTTTTTGGCTTTGGAGGTTGGGCATGAATCCGAATTTGAAATTGGATTCGTGACAGATGCAGATAGCATCAGGGTCTTGTTGAAATTCAGATTTTGAAGGATGCATACGTTTAATCAAATCACATAACTGTGCACACACTGTAATTTTTTCGGCATTAAGTGATATCTGTAGAGGACAGAGCTCAAATGCATTTACAGTCAGCCACAGCAGTACTATGAGCACTTGCAAGTTATTCAGTCAGTCACTCTCCTGTAATGCACATTTTTTATTATTGCGTTTATTACAATGTTAAACAATCAAGGACTGCAAATTGAGTGTATTAGACCTGTTTTCGCAGTTACTCAAACTGAATACAAATAACAAAAATGTAAAATTTCTTTCTTTCTGATAGAAAACTGTAGAAATTCTGGTTATGTTATAAAACAAGCATTACTGAACACATACACTTTACTGATCACAGTGCTTTTCATATTCCCATAATATTACTTTCAATATACTGCAATTTGATTTGTATTATTCACATGCCCTGGTTATTCATTTATTAAATGAAATATGGTAAATGATTGTGAGGCTTTATTTGTCATTATTCTGATTTGTGAGACGAATTGAATCTTAAGACTCACACAAGCTATGTTGCACAGGAGCATTAAGCAGCCCTGACAGCATTTGTTATTCAAGTCGCAGCATTGTAGACAATGGTACTAATGTAATGTACTAGGCTGCCTGTCTTTTTCTCTGGAGCTTTATTTTGAATGTATTGCATTCTCCTGCCCCACTTTTACACACAGATAGGATGGTTTCACATGCCTGCATGATCCCAGCTTTCAGATGAGAGGAGTCAGAGCTGCCTTCCAAAATTCTGTTCCCCAGCTATGTGAAAATCATGACCTCCCTAAAGCCTGCATTGTGAACTGCGATCATCGCATTTACATTGTTTCATCAGACCTACGCTCCTGCATACCAGGAGTTCTGACGGCTATGTCAGTGTACCCTTATATGGTAATGATTGAGTTCAAATTGGGATCTGATGTCATCCCAGCCTCTTTAGTAAGACTGAAACTTTTATACACTGATAAGAATAAGAACTGGTAAAGCCATTACGGCATTGCTGACCATATTGATTTGACATTGGGGAGATACAACGCAAAGGCTCCTGCATCTACAGATTCATGACTGTTAGTGCTGTTGTCTGCAGCTTGTTTGTGACACAAAATCGGTAATGAACCACACTCCACAAAAGCAATATGTCCAGTTCTTATTGAAGTGCCTAACTCTTTCACAAGGGCAGCTGCAGGGATTGTTTCCCATCAATTCTGCCTTGACAAAAAGTTGTGCCTGTGAGTGAAATGTAAAACAATTTCCCTGCAACTGTTTTGAATTTCAAAGACTTGCAAAGCAGTTGCATAGAAGTTGCACACATTCGCAAAATAATTGAATATTTGTCGCTTTGCAAAGCATCAAACATGGCAATATTGTGTTGAAATACACTTGTCTTCATTCACATTTTTTAAACTCACTCACTATTTTAAGTTTGACACGCACCAAAATAAGTTTGACACACATCAACAACCGCAGTGTCGACAGCCACCGTGAGGGCATGAAAGAGTTGGTATGATGAACGGGTTTCAGTCTGTCCCGTGTTCTTTCTGCCTCATTGTCTGTTGCTTGAATCATGTTGGGTAAACAAAAATGCTAGGTAGTGTTCTGTGTTACACATTTTGTTTTCAGTTGTTTTTTTCTTCCTTTATGTGTTGCTGTTTCTTTATTGAAATATTCAGAGCATAACGGTAGCTGTGTAATTGCACAAGGAAAAAACCCCAAAAGAAAACAAAAAAAACGTTTGGTCACTGGTACTGGTATGATGCTTCTTAGAATAGCAAGCTTGAGCCCTTTCACTGTCTCTGTGTTGGTACACTAAGTAAGCAATATTGATTTAGTGTGGTCTCACTTGACTTTCTCATTTCTTCTGTACTGAGTAACTGAAGCTTGCAGGACTCCAGTTTGCGTGTGTGAAGACGAGAAGTAACTATTCAAACGATGCAGTTAACATAGTAAATATGTAACATAGTAAATCTGCCCCCCCCACCCCTCCCGGATTGTATGCGGTACAGTTCCAGACATACTTTCGTGTGTGCAAACTACATCAGATAAAGCTTTGGTGCCATGTTTGCTGGGGGACTCTACTAAATCAGTAGGAGCTGAAATTCAGGCACACCTGACAATTCGCCAAAAGAAGCATGAATGGCTCTGGCAACCTTGCAAAGCCTACCAGAATACTGGTTGGATGCCTTGTTACGTAGCAGGGGTCAATATCCTCAGAGCAAATGATCAGACTTCCACTTTCATGAGATTCAAAGGAGCTGTCTTTGGGATGCAGCACAACAATGTGAAAGAGCAAAAAAGGATCATCTGAACTACACAACACTTGTTTATAGGAATGCATGCATACTTTCCAAGCTGGGGGAACTAAACTATGAAATACAAACATCAGGGATTTTAACATGTTTTTACTTTTCAAATGTCAAATCTGCTTATCATTACTGTCACACACCCTTTGCATAACTGGTCACTTCCACAATTGTTTTTTTCAAAACAAGTTGAGGGGTCTATTAATTTATTCAAGTCAATTTATAAACTCCTCAATTAATGGTATACAATGGTATACAATTACACAGTGATATTATTGGACTCAAACCACTAAATAAGACATCATATTTCAACCCCAGTTTAAACAATACATATGAATGTATGTACAGTTGCCTCCACTATATTCCCATTGTTTGAGCTATACCCTGTGGGGGATAGCAATTACTTTAAGATAGCTTGAGTTTAGTTCATTTTAAAATAAATGCATAAAAAAGAAAGGGAAACGATTATGAAACTCAACAAGAGCAGTTTATGACGTGAATAATATGTCCGGAAGGGACAGCTGCCATTGTAACAGGTGAGGCACTGTGCTTTTTCTAATGAGATGGCAGAAATCAATGCTGCCAAGACTGAAAGCAATTCCTCAATGTGGCTTTCAAAAGCTGCCACACTGATGCCATTTTCCTAGCTATATATGTCTCCACAATGTTGCAACCCACTGTAGCTGAGTTTAGATTCAGTCACCTAAACCTAGCAGCTGAAATGGTTGTTGTCCAAAGCTGATACTAAACACTTCTCTAAAAGATTTGTGGTTGAGCAGATGATTTTTTTTTTAAAATTGTACTGCATAGAATGCCTGAACTGACATTAACAAGGCCCACAACATTTCATTTTACAGTGTAAACTGCCTGACAAGTGACCAGGGCAGATATTTGACAGTGACAAATGTTTCTTCCGCTTTGATGCTATTCCTGTTTGACTTTAAGCAATAATACTTTTTTTCGTCTTGCATAATTTCTACTACCATGTCTGTCAGGCTTTGGTTTTACTTCTTATAAACAGCTAGTGTCACAGCCAGAGTTGTTCCCATCGTCAGGATGTAGAAAAAAATATTCCACGTTGTTACATTTTGGATGCTCTTACACATTCTGTCATTGTACAAACCAATGAAGGGTACAGTCTACCACTCAGATGCTACAACAATACATAATAAACCAGTATTTATGTTTTTTTTATGTATTTATGTACTTGTTATGTATTTATGTATTTTCAAAGAAGATCAGATACAAATAGTGTTTTGTTGCTGTTGTTTTTTGACCCATATACTGTACAAGGATAGGTCAAAAAGTGATGACTATCTCAATATTTACAAAACATGTATAGGCCAAAACAAGCTGCTATAATTAAACCTTGTTCACTTGTGCAGGAAGATGACAATAAGACCTTCTAGACATTAAAGACCCCCACATCACTTTCTTTTTGTATTCTTGCTCAAAATAAATTGTTGCCCTATTTTTTTTCCCAAGCAGATGGGCGTAATTCCAATATATACATTAAATGTTTCAAACAATGGTTTTAAGTACTGTCGAGGATTTAAGATGGTTCTGGCATGTATCATAAAATGTATCAGAACGCAACGGATGACTTACACAGCCCTTATAAAAGTTTCCCATAGTAAAAGCATAGCTAAGTGTAATAAAGCATAGTGAAATTGTGGTAAACCATAGGCAAGCATTGTAAAAGCACAGAGAGGTAGGGTAAAGTATATTAAAAACAAAACATAGCAAACCAGGGTAAACTATGGTAAACACATAGTATAGCCAAGGGAAAAATGGTAAAACTACTCAAAAATATTGTGCAAAAATTCTTCAAAAGATTCAGTGCTTTTCTATTTCCTGTAGGTCTTAGTGAAAATACATATTTGCTAGAACATGTACTTCTTTAAAATGCACATGTGATAGCTCCATAGGGTACCAGGCCTATTTCCTGTTACTTAGCTTAGTTAATGTACTAAGAGTTGCCTTTTCTACGTGTGGATGCTAGTAATTGCAACTTTATTGGCCACAGTACACTGTAGCAGATTCCAGAGACTCAGACATAGGCAGCCTACGTCATCAGGAATCTCAAACATCGATCAAATGTGTAAAAATAAACCAATTGCCAGCAGTACTGTACTTCTGTAAATGTTCCAGCACTTCCAGTTGACATGTCTTGAAGATTAAATGGTAAAGTGAATCTCTCTTTGTATGTGCTGTTTATAGTGGCACTCTACAGTGAACTTGATGGAGAAAACATATGCGTGTTGTGAATGGGGTTTAGGTAATGACATGCATCTTTCTCTTTGTATGGTGCTATTTTATCAGACTTCCAGCCAAAGAAGGACAGCCTGAATACACAGTACCCCTACATTAAGCTCATGGTAGCCTTAATGCACCTCAAGAAAGTTTGATTCTCTGCAGAACAGGGAAGTGCGAAGCTATCCAAAGTTTCAGGCATGAAACCTAAATGCACATCATTTGATTGACAAGAACAGTTCTGCAACCATCACCAAACATCAAGCAGACATTGGACTAAGGAGGTAGCTCATATCAACAGCTACCAAGCAATCAAGCCAGGTACACTTAAACCTACCTCTCTTTATAGTGCCAAACTAACACTTCATTGTCTGCAAACTGCCTCTCTGTCTGTCATACAGCGCTGGCTGAGAGATCCACATTTCAAGACTACACTAAGTGCCCAGAAAAGCAAGAGCAAGTGTCAAAACCAAGCAAGTCAAAACATTGTGATATAAACTAATTAAAATGTTGTTTTGAATAGCACGCGTTCCTGGCTGATTTCATTTATTTACCGGTAAAACCATTTAAAAATAATTGCTTTTTAAATTAGAAAAGTCGTGTGTTTTAATGAAGTATAATCAGGAAATCTGAACGCTGCTCTTTATATCAAATGCAGAAGGGTTTATTTCTCTTTTCCAGTACGAGGTATGATTAAAGACTCTTGTTGATTTATACCCACATGTGCTAATGAAGCTGTGAAAACCTATCTCCTTCCCAACGTCATCTGCAAAACAGAAGTGCTCTCCTGTCATCAGCACTGCAGAGCAGATTTGCAGTGCTAGTAAAAGTGTATTGCCATCTCCATTTCAATATTCAGAGAAAGAGCCAGATTAAGAACCAATCACAATGACACAACCCACAGCATGTTTAGGGTCGCATGGTGTTAAAAAAAGTAAGAACTATAATGGGGGTTATTTTCAAAGTAGATCCGCTGGAGGATCACATTATTTCGACCCTGTTTTTTCCACCGATTCAGTATTTTCTAAAGCTGCAGAAAACACGGCGGGACTCTATCCGCTAGCTTGGTTCATTAGTTATTCTGACAGTATCTTTTGGTGGAATATGTAATGATGTAATAATCCGTGTCTATTTTCTGAAGACGAAAGTGGTGGATAATAGAAGCTTCCACCAGTTAGCCAATATGACTATCCGCCAGTAAAAAACAGTGACAGCAAGTCAGACCAAGTCTCCCTGGCATTCAACACGGATCCTGTGTTAGAAGCAGCTGTGTGTGTGTGTGTGTGTGTGTGTGTGTGTGTGTGTGTGTGTGTGTGTGTGTGTACTGTATTACGATCCCAAGCTGAAATACAATCCCATTGCAATGCACACAATTCACTTTACCTCAAGCCGATCTAAAGAAGATCCGACCATCCCTTCGTGTCAAAGATTTTAATTATTCTCCAGGGTAGCCCCAAATGTCTCAAACTATAGACTACTTTGGAAAATTACAAAATGAAAAAACCTTAATGCGACGATGCTGAAGTTAGCTTCTTATTCCAGCTTCATATTCACATCTCAGCTTCTTATTCGCTAACATGCAAAAATGTAACTAAAATTGAATAAGTAACTGGCGTATTTCAGAGGATAAATCACATCGGGCTGCTCATTTCAAAGTTAATACAAACACAGAGGAAGCCCTCAACGCCATCCATATGCATCCAGGCCTAAACAGAATTTGGTACAAAATCAGCGGACAAACATGGCACACATAGCAATATTGACATCGGGTTTAGTGCAATATTTCAAAGTAGGGATCCAGAAGTGGAAACCCTGTCCGTGATCCATGTGTATTCTTCCATGTCTAACATGGAATTTGCTTTATTGTTATCTTGTCTAATAACACATTTTTAGGTTTCATCAGTTGACCTTTTTAAAGGCAGGTGACCAGGGTTAATTGATTGTCAATTCTTCAGTTGACACCTGGCCACCTGCTGCACATCCCTTTCAATTAGACAGTGAATCTCACAACCCTGACATATGTAATCAAACAAAAATACGTTCTTATGTACAAATCAAACAAAAACATATTCTTTACAGGGACGGGCCTCACCCCTGCCACAATGTGTTTAACACATTAAGTACCAAATACATTTTTCTTTGAAGAAAACCACAAGCTGTATTTACATACATACATTTATAATTTGATAGATTACATTTAGACTTTTTGGGTTAACAAAGCTAGAGTAAGTTATCATAGCAGTATAGTTAAGAGAAAATAAAAATAACAGGTAAATGCCAGTTAAAAATGCTCCAGAAAATTACAAAGTAGCCAGCACTTAATGGGTTAAATCATACCTCCCAAGCACAAACAAATGTCTGTTGTGCAAGATGGAAGATACTGTACAAAGCAATAACATTACAATGGCTGCATATTTAAATATGATAACTTCCCCTGCTGTTTCCATATAGAGGAATTGAAATAAAAACAGCATATATTTATAAGTACCTAAAAAAAGTGACCTAATAAAAACCCAAATTCTGCAGAAAAGAACACAGCAGACATTTTTTTAAATAAATAAAATTATAATAAACAAAAAAAAAACACCAGATAAACTTCCCAATAAACTTCCCATGTGAAACCCCCAAACACATGTACTGCACTGATAGTAATGTACTGTATTCTATAGACAAAACAAGTGCTCTATTTATATAACACTGGTATGTTAGGGTATTCAGTTTCTCCACAACATGACTTATCAGACGTGATAGCTTCTGTATTAACAAAGAGCCATTCCCTTATCAGTACAGACAAAGCAAAATATTAGGTTCCCCATGCTTGTTGCACAGGCATGAATAATAATTGGTATTTTATATATGGATTTATTTTTTAACATTCCTGTATTAAATTACAGACAACACTTATATCCAACATTTAATTATCTACGGCTATATACAGGTATACGTCACAACGAGGCACAGATGTCAGCACATGCATTAAGATATCTCATTTATCCAGGACGTTGGAGTATAGATTACTTTCTACTTCATAGCACAGAGACACGCGCAGATATAGCTGAACGGTTTCTTTAAATAGACAATAAGAATAAGAACTTTGGGTATGAATATTATAGGAAATACTTCATTCTCGTTCTGAAACCAGTATCTAAGCCAAACGCGGTTGGCTACAGTTGGTTTATCTTTAACATTTTGGTAAACAGTATTTGATGAGAACAGCACAGATGAAAGTATAATCTTAAAGAGTAAGTGTCATCTTAATGCACCGTACATTTTGCATTGAATTTACTATTTAATGGTGTTTCTGGGAGTTGAACGGTTGTCGCATGAATTGAATGAGGAGGACCCTGCAATTGGGATTCTCCAGACAGCTCAAAGCCAGGTAAAGGCAGATTTACAAAAAAAATAAATAAAATGGTATTAATTCAATATTGGAGCAATATAAAATATAACCTAGAACCACTCAGAATGACAGGAAACTCAATAAAATAGTTTTTAAAAAAAAGCAATTCAAATGATATTTGGAGCTGTTGAGGGTTGCACTAACTGGTTCAGTGCTTTCTGAACATATTTATTTTTCAGTCAGGGCAATGTTGAATGTGAACGATACCTCAATACCAGAATATATCAGAACATTTTGGTTTAGTACTATATAATATGAGGTTCAGCAATGTGTTCATGGACAGGATATATTACGGCAAGAACACATTTATACCCCATGTCTTGATTGAACAAACACAGAAGGGAGATATTTACTTTGATTGATAGAGGACGAGAAATGGTTTTTGCAGACATTTTACATAGTTTACGTAATTTACACAAGTCACAGCGTAATCACGTACTCGCTACACAAACCTGCCTTGCTTTGAAAAGCGATCTCTGTTCATCATTTGAAAATACTGTATCCCAATTAAATGAAGTGACGTCCCAAGTAAACGACATAAATGGCATTGGGAAGAACCGTATCCCATCCCAATGTATCCCATTTAAGCAGAAACCCCGATTATCAGTATCCCGATTAGGCGGCACTGACTGTATTACTCGTTGAAATGCTGACTTTGCACTTGGACCAGGTAAATGAATATATTTGTGACGCTTTACTAGATAGTTATTTTCACAGCCACTGCTAGCCTTGGTATCATTCCTCCCAGACTCAAAGTCTCAAATGGATACAGAATAGTTGAAAGCAGAATCATGGGAACAATGGACCCTGTGATGACAAACCTTTTTGTTGCCAAATATTAGTCAGACGAGTGACCAGCTGAGACTCCCGCTGGGTTAGGGAGGAGAATTAGCTGGGGGTGGTTCACTTCATCATGCTTTAGTGACCCCTATTGGTCAGGCTTCTAACCAGTCCAAGCAGAGACTTATCAACTTGGTAGGTTGGTAACACTTGTTGCTTAGATTTGGTGGGTGAAAATAGGTGATGACTCAGGTTTGACAGCTAGAAAACTGTTGAGCTTCAGTTGTCCTGATCAGTGGCCTGCAGCCGTGAGTGACATACTGCAACATTCGAATTGGGTGTTTCAGATTTGGAAAATACTGCATTAATGCTAGATACTGCAAAATCAGTCTATTCATTCGTTTGCAATTAAAGACTGGATCATTACAACTCCTTACTCCTAGGTATTATTTTCTCTGACTATATCCTGACCAAAGTTATCAGCAATTATTTGTTGTCCTTTAGAGACAGGGCACTTCTTATATTTACTCTGTAGACTGGATTTCGTCAGTCCCCAAATTTGTGTTTGACATCTGAGCATAGAGCTAGGAGGCATACGAATGTGTATGCTCTAACTCATCTGAGCCAAGGTAAACTTGACCTACAGAACAGACTGGTAGGAAAGAGAACTGTAAAGGTCAATCATCAGAAAGCGTTGAAGGGGTGGGTACAATCACACTCTCCAGGTTAAAATGAACATTTGCTATAACATACAGTATGTTTCTTTCAAAACTACACATTTGAAATCTATATAACAAATGAAAGTGCACAAGTAGGATGTATTCAATTATGTTTGAGCTACAACCACTTTAATGCATTCATTACACTTTATTAAGCTTATACTGTGTTAACAAATGACACAGTTTGGGATAGAGGGTGTGGACTTGTACAGTTTATGGCCCCCACAGTTTGAAAATCTTAGCAACGCCACAAGTACAAACTACATCACAATTCCAGTTCATATCTATATCATGAGCTATCTATAGCATGAGCTAATGAACACGGTTGTACAAACTTGAGAACTTAATTCTGTGGAGATGCCAGTTACATTCCTCCCCTCAAGCAACTGGGCAAGCAATCGGTAGGCCATAATCGCACATAACATCTGTTCAAGGAAAATCTGATAGTGTGAGTGCAAAGAAACCAATTTGCTTGGAAACCTGCACAGGGCTTATAAGAAACCTGTGCGCCTGGATATAAATATTTATCAGCGTCAGAAAGCTGTAACCATGACAACAAAAGGCTGTTAGCATCTCTCAACACATGAAGCAGTAAAACAGCAGTGGAGGATTCCAAATCAAACAACAACATTAACGTTATTACATAATGAACTTGCGTGGGGACAGCTGCATTCATCTGAAAGTGCCTTCAGTATATTGTGTTCATTAACAATTGACATCACGAAGATGCTGCAAAATGATCTGTCGATCTTGGGTAGGTGTTGTGACTCTTGGTCTCCCAGTTTGTGGCCTGTCATTGACAGAATTTGTCTGGTTATAGACACACACTGTCCTAGTCCTGCCTCCAACATGCCGATTGCACGAAGGCGCTGCTTTCTTGACAGACATGGCATATTGTTTTGTTTTTTTTTCTGTGATTTTCTTTATTGCTTTTATTCAAGCTTGCAATTCAAGCTGAAATCCCCAATCTTCTCCTCTTGGTGAATGTTTAAATGTGGTGACAAAACCAAACACAGAAGATTATCTGTTCCTGTTATGGTTTTACCTCAATTGAACCTCTTTGCACAAAGACACAGGTTTTTTGTTTTTGGTTTAACATCCCTTTTTAAACAAATCTTTTAAAGTGCAAACCCATTTAGGCACCCTGCCCAGTAATGGATTCTATTTGAACTAGAATGTAGTTGTTGAGCCATCCTGATAAATAATACATTACAACGGCATTGCTTGGATTACCACAGTGTGGAATCAAAACCCCACCACTTCTTTAAAAATGCTGAAGAGATTAGTTAACATGTATTTTAAGGCATTACACAGCAAGTAGTAATCTTTAGTAACAATAACTGCACACATATGCTTCTATCTGTCACTGAGACTAGAACGTGGTTTATAATTAGTCCCGTCGTTTGGTATCAAACCAAAATCAAACTTTGCCTTTCCAGTCAATTCAATGGATGCTGAGATGCCAATGCTAATTTCAGTGAGAGCCAAATCAATCAATCAGTGATAGCCACCACATTCCATGGTTTTTAGTAACAGTGATGATTAGTCGGGATATCAAACACTTCAGTCAGGCCAAAAAATATTATTCTCTCTGAGGTGTCCAGCTATATATGAGACTTGTGTATGCAGAATAAAAGCCTACAGACTTGACAACTGTTCCTCTTGTGTTCCTGAGTCAGTAGTATGACATGTCAAGGGCCACTCACCATACTTTTCCTTGCAAAGCACACTAGGGTGTGTTATAACTTTGATGTGTAATTGACGACAGCTGAATGGCATAAGCCGTTAGCAGCTGTGACTATAAAAACAAAAATCAAAAAGTGTACTGAAATATATACACTGTTTTTATTTAGACATTTTATCCTGGTAGAATATTTTGTGAGAGCCCTGTAGGAATCTGGAAAAAGTTATAGATATATATTATTACTTATTTGTTAGCAGACACCCTTATCCAGGGCAACTTACAATTGTTACAAGATATCACATTATTTTTACATACAATTAGCCATTTATACAGTTGGGTTTTTACTGGAGCAATCTAGGTTAAAGTACCTTGCTCAAGGGGTAAGCAGCAATGTCCCCCACCTGGGATTGAACCCACGACCCTCCGGTTAAGAGTCCAGAGCTCTAACCACTACTCCACACTGCTGGCAAGGTGTGGGGTAATGTCCTGGATGGGTGGTACGTCAGTGTAAATTCTGCGATGCCCCTATATGAAATATGTATGTGGTGATGGGTTACAAGGAAATGTAGTCCACATGGTTTTAAAAGGGTGGACATTAAGAAACTACATTTCACAACATGCATTGGGCTGCAGGCCAGATGCTGCTCAACAATCAGGGGATAATGCTTAGCACATGCAATAATAATAATAACTAACTAGCTCTGTGTCTTTAACCTTAGGAGACCTGGTCTCAATTTACTAATAATTATTTATATATTGTTTTAACTCTATATCTATATTTTTTTTAGGGCTTTACAGTATCGGGGGCAAAATAAATTGACAATAATGCAGCCATTAAACAATGTACATCCTGCCTACAACATTGCTATGATACAAATTGTCACCTCATGATACAATTCTAAACCAATAAGTAAGACTGATTGTCAAACAAAAACCTTTGACTACCAGGTGGAATCAATTAAGACCCTAATGCAGCACTATCGAATTACAAAATGGCTCCAAAGCCATTTGATAATGATGGTAAAATATATTCAAAAATTAGATGCCTACAGAAAACAATTCTTGTCAGTATCCACTGATGTCAACAAATGTTTTATTCCAAGGTCTAATTCAACCTCTCTCTCCATCATTACAGTCAGCTTTGTTTTCCGTCACCATACCTCTGTTGTATTTCGTTACTCTTCTCCTTTGTAAAAATAGTATTTTATTTTTTAAAGACGTCCTGTACTAATTCCTAAACAACTGTACAACAATAAACAATGAATAATTCCAATGTTGACTTCTGACTGCAGCTGCTTTGTGTCATTTAGTAAGTCAGTTTATTGACTTGTTTTTTTATGCAGTATGTATTACAGAAAGTAATTTGTATTGATTTCCAGTTGTGTTGTGTGCTTGATATAGATAAGTAAGGCTCACTGGTTTGAACAGGGTTTTACTTGTACTACTCTATCTGCGTATGTGACCAAACAGCACAAACAAACACAGGCCAATTCACACTCATGCAAGCTAAAACTTCCCTTAAAGTACACAGTATTAATAAAATAATTCCTTGTATTGGACGTGTTCCTTTAACAGGAAGAGAAACATGGAAAAGAACGTGAGACATTCTCCAGGTTTAATGTATCCAAATGCTTTGAAAAAATACCATTAAAAGTAAAATACATGTTTAGCATATCGTACAAGAAAATGTGATATTTACAAAGTGATAATAATACATATTAGATATGAATTACCATCACTTAAAGTACATATAGCAAACAAAATACAATTATAATTTAAGCTACATGCACTTTGATGGTTTCTGTCGCATGCCCACATTGTAACATCGTAAAGTCTAAGTTACTTTTTAGTAATACGATATATCTCACATGATTGTGTGTTTACATTTATAGATAAAAATCAGACAGACAGGCGTCAGTTATCCTGAACATAATCTATACATCTCTTCTCTAAAATAATCATAATAATTCCTTCAAGTGTCTAGGGGTGCCCCAAAATACACTTGAATTTTCTTTTGACAGCTAGAGAAATGTTTCTACATGTAATTCTTTCAAATGAAAATAATAACCATTCTTGGACTCAAGTCTGCTCTGTGATAACAGCTGCTGATAATTTTAAAACATTTAAACTGCATGTCTATTTGATGGCTATATAAACCTCAATGTGCTGAATTAGGACACAACAGGCCAGGGATGTCTCTACTGGATATATCAGCACATACACTTACTTTAGTGAGTCCGCTGGAGCTTGTCCTGAGTAGCAGTAACATGTCTCCATGTATGATATATTAAATTATCATTGGTAAATAGATTCCTTTTTCTAGAAGTTAATATGCCTTATGGGATAAGAGCTGCTCAAACTGTGTGAAATGTTGCATCTTATAATAAGACACCCTACACACAATGAATAAGAAATCACAAAAGCAAAGATTATACGTGGGAACTTCTTTGAATCATAAAAAAAGTGTTGTTTACCATAGTTACAGCACCGTGAAGTGTAAATGCACAGTATAAGCAAGGTAAAAGCATGAGGGGAAAAAATTTTCTGTGGCAAATTTACTGTGGTAAACTTTTACAAAGACAGCTTCAAAAATCCTATTCATAATGATACTGTACCTCAGACACCTCTTAGAAATTCCTTCAGGGTAAAGCCAGTTCAAAACACTGTTCACTTGTATGGGTAATCAACTTCATCACTATTAAACCACACAAGTAACTGTTGTTCCAGAACAGAAATGACAGAAATGTTGTAATTCGTTTTTTCCTTTCATAACAAGTTTGTGAAATGAGCTCTTTGAGATGCTGCTTAGCTAGCTAATAGTGGGATAATACATGTCCATCCTATAACAAGTCAGTGAACACTGAACCCTATTACTCTAGCAATAAAAGCCATTATCATTAGGTAATGACTGCATTGGGTCAATTAAACATTTACACTAGGGAAAACCCAGGCCTCGAAACACATCCAGCAAATTGTAATAACGCTAATGTAATTCTAACCCACAGTTTTTTATTATGAATATACTTTCATATTTAGACACAACATTTGAGCGTCCTTTTTGGTAGGGAGTAAACAACGTAGTGCACTACAGAAGAAGCAATTGGTCGACCGGCTGGTAAAATGACACAATTTTTCAGACAGCACAAGCAAAGCAGGCCATCTGTACTGTCTCTCAGAAGTGTAAACTCTGATACCATTTTACCAATGGGTCATACCACTGCAGCTGTAATTCTGTTTCCATTGCCTCTCATTGCAATGCATTGTAATGCATTACTGTTGAAGATCATTTGGTAAATTATAGTAGTCTGAAGCCAATCTCATCAGGCATGGCACAGCTACCTCCCAATTTTAATTTGCACCTGGTTTTAATATAGATCCATACAAAGTGGTATCCTACCACTACGTGACACAATGCAGCCCTTGTAATGCAGTATTTCTGTATATTCAATTTTACAGCAATACTGACAAAGATAAAGTAATACAATAAGAAAACATTAAGATTGTATCATAGATTTAATGTTACACCAAAATATTACTGTGTCTGTTTACTGAGGTATAAGAATCTATAAGATGAGCTTTTCAAACAGCCCAGAGCTAAAATTGCCATCCAATAAGAGAAATCCTTGTCTTTTCTTTTTACATGTGTACTATTGTATAACTACTCAACATGTCCATGTTTTTGTTTTTTTTCTTCTTGTGAGCATTAACTTCTCTGTAGGACACCAAATAGCTTAGCTTATTCTTTTTCCCAGTACTGTAAAAATAAAAAGCAAGGGGCTTTACATCACAAAAATAAACAAATCATTAGCAGAGATTAATCCAGGAAAAGGGGGACTGTTTTTGTTCACATCGCTGATGGTTTTACTGACAGAGCGAATTAGGATTAGCGGCCTCAGGCCAGGACCTTGCTTTATGCAGGATTTGTGTGTGCTCTACAGGAAACAGCTTCATCTGGAAAGTTCCACCCACCTCCCAGGGTAAAAGCCCTTATTAAAAAGAGGGCAGGTTAAAATCTGGAATTACATCAGTCTGAGATGGCCGCCACTCTTGGCCTCTCGGGTCTCATTGCTGATGTGGATGGTTATTGCTGTGTTAACTGTTTGACAATGTGGGCAATAATCCTTAAATTATCAGTGCACTAGAACGGACATTTTTGAAAAGAGCTTTGAAATAGACTTTAAAGTTAGAAGTGTACAAAGTTGTCAGGATGTTAACAATGAAAAGAAAAACAGGTGCGTTATTTAAACAGTTGTAGCAACACGTGGGGACGTGTAACGCTGTATTTTTCAGAACCCCGCTACTTCCATAACTCAAAGGAGATGTAAGTAATCACTGCGTCTCCAGATTCACATTAGCATCTTATTCTCCCATGATTCCAGTAACCAGAAACAGAAGGACCGTTATTTTAACATCCGTTAACAAGGACCGAAATGACCAGTTTGGTTTTAAAGTCCATCTTCTGGTCAAAAAACGTATGAATAAAATTACCTTCCAAAAGACTGAACCATTTTTTTTTAGTTGTCAATCTTTTTTTTTAACATTTTGACGTTTATTATAAGCTGTACACCTTGCTTTTTACTTACTTACAGGTCTGAGACAATAAACTCCACTCTGAGCATTATTTGAGGTAGTCACCAAAAGAGCAGGTTCAAGATACTGCCTTTAATCACGCGGACAGCCTTTTTATTTCACTATAATGTTCTGCTTACAGACTGTGCTGACATTTCAAAGGTGTGCTTCAGGCTTCAATTTAGCAGCTTGAAAACATTCTCAGGAAATTTAGCATCAGCCCTGGCTTTTGCTACGGAACCATAATACATAAATATCCACCCAGCACAGATTTGTTTCAACAAATCAGCATAGATAAAATAACCTGCTGAAGGAAGTCACAGGACTGGTATGAAACAAGTTTATTACAACAAAACTACACAATGTTCTGACCACAACATGAAATAATTTCAGTAAATGCCACAAGTTACTGTATATAAAACAATTACAAGGTGTTGATATATAAACTACCGTTCAAAAGTTTGGGGTCACTTAGAAATTTCCTGGTTTTCGAAAGAAAAGCAAATTTTATGTCCATTAAAATAACATCAAATTGATCAGAAATACAGTGTAGACATTGTTAATGTTGTAAATGACTATTGTAGCTGGAAACGGCTGATTTGTAATGGAGTATCTACATAGGCGTACAGAGGCCCTTTATCAGCAACCATCAGTCCTGTGTTCCAATGGCACGTTGTGTTTGCTAATCCAAGTTTATCATTTTAAAAGGCTAATTGATCATTAGAAAACCCTTTTGCAATTATGTTAGCACAGCTGAAAACTGTTGTGCTGTTTAAAGAAGCAATAAAACTGGCCTTCTTTAGACTAGTTGAGTATCTGGAGCATCAGCAATTGTGGGTTCGATTACAGGCTCAAAATGGCCAGAAACAAAGAACTTTCTTCTGAAACTTCGTCAGTCTATTCTTGTTCTGAGAAATGAAGGCTATTCCATGCGAGAAATTGCCAAGAAACTGAAGATCTCATACAACGCTGTGTACTACTCCCTTCACAGAACAGCGCAAACTGGCTCTAACCAGAATAGAAAGAGGAGTGGGAGGCCCGGTGCACAACTGAACAAGAGGACAAATACATTAGAGTGTCTAGTTTGAGAAACAGATGCCTCACAGGTCCTCAACTGGCAGCTTCATTAAATAGTACCGCAAAACACCAGTCTCAACGTCAACAGTGAAGAGGCGACTCGGGATGCTGGCCTTCTAGGCAGAGTTGCAAAGAAAAAGCCATATCTCAGACTGGCCAATAAAAAGAAAAGATTAAGATGGGCAAAAGAACACAGACACTGGACAGAGGAAGATTAGAAAAAAGTGTTATGGACAGACGAATCTAAGTTTGAGGTGTTCGGATCACAAAGAAGAACATTCGTGAGACGCAGACCAAATGAAAAAATGCTGGAGGAGTGCTTGACGCCATCTGTCAAGCATGGTGGAGGCAATGTGATGGTCTGGGGATGCTTTGGTGGTGGTAAAGTGGGAGATTTGTACAGGGTAAAAGGGATCTTGAAGAAGGAAGGCTATCACTCCATTTTGCAACGCCATGCCATACCCTGTGGATGGCGCTTGATTGGAGCCAATTTCCTCCTACAACAGGACAATGACCCAAAGCACAGCTCCAAACTATGCAAGAACTATTTAGGGAAGAAACAGTCAGCTGGTATTCTGTCTATAATGGAGTGGCCAGCACAGTGACCGGATCTCAACCCTATTGAGCAGTTTTGGGAGCAGCTTGACCGTATGGTACGTAAGAAGTGCCCATCAAGCCAATCCAACTTGTGGGAGGTGCTTCAGGAAGCATGGGGTGAAATCTTTTCAGATTACCTCAACAAATTGACAACTAGAATGCCAAAGGTCTGCAAGGCTGTAATTGCTGCAAATGGAGGATTCTTTGACGAAAGCAAAGCTTGAAGGACACTATTATTATTATTTCAATTAAAAATCATTATTTCTAATTATTTCCTTGTCAATGACTATATTTCCTATTCATTTTGCTATATTTCCTATTCAACTCATTTCATGTATGTTTTCATGGAAAACAAGGAAATTTCTAAGTGACCCCAAACTTTTGAAAGGTAGTGTATATATATATATATATATATATATATATATATATATATATATATATATATATATATATATATATATATATATATATATATATATACACACACACACACACACACTGAGTGTCCATGCTACTGAATGCTAACACTCATTTATATATAGTTATATACAAAGTCACATGTTACTGTATACTGTATATGCTTCCCTTCCATGGTGTGATCCGTCTGGTGACAGGAGACATCTGGGAATTACATAGTCCCTCATCTCTGAGGGTCTATACAACATAAACTGTTTAAATAAAAGAGTAACTATAACTTTGAAATGTGAACAGCTTCTGGTTGGATGGTTGATGCATTAGGGCCTTTAAGCTGTTTCTCTTATCCTTGCAGTGATAGTGATGCACGTGGGCTTCAGTTCCACACGGCGCACAGAAAAAGCCCCCAGACTCTACAGCTAATAGCTGAAACAAACTGCAGAAGGAGGTAGTAGAAGGACTGGAGAGAAGAAATGGCTGTTGAGAAGTACAAGCCTATAGAAATCTATAAATATTTATAGAAATAAATACATTTATAGCAAGTTTTACAGAACTGTAGAAAATTTAAGTCTTTAGATATCTATGGGAGTGATATACAGACATTTCTACAACAAAAAGGCAAAAATCATACCGTTTTCTACAGTAATAGGATTTTTTAAGGGCTACATATAAAATCCAGTTCCAATGCATTACTTTTTCTTCTTAGTGTATTTGATTATTTATTAGTGTTGTAGCAAATTCCTTTGTGCAAGTTGGCTATTCTGTTTTATGTTAATCTAAGAGGTGGTTTTGATGCTTCTGTATCCACAACTGCACAAACTACTCATTTACAGTGCCTTGCGAAAGTATTCGGCCCCCTTGAACTTTGCGACCTTATGCCACATTTCAGGCTTCAAACATAAAGATATGAAACTGTAATTTTTTGTGAAGAATCAACAACAAGTGGGACACAATCATGAAGTGGAACGAAATTTATTGGATATTTCAAACTTTTTAACAAATAAAAACTGAAAAATTGGAGTGCAAAATTATTCAGCCCCTTTACTTTCAGTGCAGCAAACTCTCTCCAGAAGTTCAGTGAGGATCTCTGAATGATCCAATGTTGACCTAAATGACTAATGATGATAAATAGAATCCACCTGTGTGTAATCAAGTCTCCGTATAAATGCACCTGCACTGTGATAGTCTCAGAGGTCCGTTTAAAGCATAGAGAGCATCATGAAGAACAAGGAACACACCAGGCAGGTCCGAGATACTGTTGTGGAGAAGTTTAAAGCGGATTTGGATACAAAAGATTTCCCAAGCTTTAAACATCCCAAGGAGCACTGTGCAAGCGATAATATTGAAATGGAAGGAGTATCAGACCACTGCAAATCTACCAAGACCTGGCCGTCCCTCTAAACTTTCAGCTCATACAAGGAGAAGACTGATCAGAGATGCAGCCAAGAGGCCCATGATCACTCTGGATGAACTGCAGAGATCTACAGCTGAGGTGGGAGACTCTGTCCATAGGACAACAATCAGTCGTATACTGCACAAATCTGGCCTTTATGGAAGAGTGGCAAGAAGAAAGCCATTTCTTAAAGATATCCATAAAAGTGTCGTTTACAGTTTGCCACAAGCCACCTGGGAGACACACCAAACATGTGGAAGAAGGTGCTCTGGTCAGATGAAACCAAAATCGAACTTTTTGGCAACAATGCAAAACGTTATGTTTGGCGTAAAAGCAACACAGCTCATCACCCTGAACACACCATCCCCACTGTCAAACATGGTGGTGGCAGCATCATGGTTTGGGCCTGCTTTTTCTTCAGCAGGGACAGGGAAGATGGTTAAAATTGATGGGAAGATGGATGGAGCCAAATACAGGACCATTCTGGAAGAAAACCTGATGGAGTCTGCAAAAGACCTGAGACTGGGACGGAGATTTGTCTTCCAACAAGACAATGATCCAAAACATAAAGCAAAATCTACAATGGAATGGTTCACAAATAAACATATCCAGGTGTTAGAATGGCCAAGTCAAAGTCCAGACCTGAATCCAATCGAGAATCTGTGGAAAGAACTGAAAACTGCTGTTCACAAATGCTCTCCATCCAACCTCACTGAGCTCGAGCTGTTTTGCAAGGAGGAATGGGCAAAAATTTCAGTCTCTCGATGTGCAAAACTGATAGAGACATACCCCAAGCGACTTACAGCTGTAATCGCAGCAAAAGGTGGCGCTTACAAAGTATTAACTTAAGGGGCTGAATAATTTTGCACGCCCAATTTTTCAGTTTTTATTTGTTAAAAAGTTTGAAATATCCAATAAATTTCGTTCCACTTCATGATTGTGTCCCACTTGTTGTTGATTCTTCACAAAAAATTACAGTTTCATATCTTTATGTTTGAAGCCTGAAATGTGGCAAAAGGTCGCAAAGTTCAAGGGGGCTGAATACTTTCGCAAGGCACTGTATCATCAGGAACAGCCTTTATAGTGTTGACTCTATGGCCCATTCAGCAAAACAGAATCCTCTAAATATTTCCACCCCCAACATTCCTGAAGGAATCATAAGCGCTAATCACTCAGGAATGGTCAAGTATCCCTCCAGAACAATTTAAACATCTTGCTGGCCTGTCACGTTGAATCTGCACTGTCGAAACATACATCACCCATGCTGTCCTTTGGATGAGACTGGCACCCATGAAACATCAAACACACACAAAGATTACTGACAGAATGCTTTGGCCATGCAAGCTTTATTTATCCACCCACAACACAGACGCACACACATGTCTGTGGAAATGAGAGTTGTGAAAATTATAGCCTCTTGCTGCTGTAGAACAACACTCCTAACTCATTTTAAGCATGCCATATGCCTAGAGGTGTCATGTGCCCATGTTTCTAATGGCGCTTTGACGATGGAACCTTTCTGTTAGACAAATGGTGCTCTTACCTCCCCTACCTGTGATGATGTTCTAGAATCTTGCAGCCCACTGTTTAGTTCCTCAGCCTGACAATATCACAGCTACCCCAAATGGAAAATGTGTTTCTCACCCGTGTCCCTTTCACTTCACTCAGAAATTGTTTTCTTATCATTTAAATCTGATTTATACCTAAAATGGTTCTTCTAAAACGAACAGACATATTTCAGAAACGTGAGCAGTAAAAGAGAAATACATTTGAGCTACACCTCAAACAACCAAGACTCAAAAAAATGATTTAGACATTATATTATTGGGGAGATAATTGGGGTAAAATGATTATATCCACATAATAAAATGGATCGTGAAACCTATTTTTAAATCAAGCTGAAGGGCACAGTTTATTACTATGTGGATATAAACAACTTAGACATATTAGAATTTATCAGAGCACGTTTGTTTTACATGTGTACTGTACAGTACCTTAAATTTGTTTTTATTTTCTTGCTCATGTTTCTGAAATATGTCTCCTTTGACTCTCCTTTTGTTTCTCTAATAGTGGTTTTATAAGAAACATTTGAGACTTATATCAGATTTAAATGAGAAGAGTTCTCAAACATTTTTTCCTAGTGAAAGAGACAGTGTCTCACATTTATTTTCAATATTTTCCCTAAGTTACTGCATTCATCAATGCTTTACCTCTCAGCACTACTTCATCAAAAATAGTAAAGGTGGTTTCAGCTGCAAACACACACACACACACATGTATTCTTACTCCTTTGGGATTGTGTAGTGTTTTTGTGTATTAACACATTCAGTATAATAGATCTTTCAGTAATTGCAATAGGAAACTGCATCGGAAAACCTGCATAAACTCCTGTTACTGTTACCACAGAATTACTATTTAGACTGTAAGCACTTCATTACAGAATAAATTACCCTTAGGGTACATAATTGATAGATAGTGGTCAGCAATGCTGGAATATGGAGCACAGATGCAAGACTTCTCTTACGGTAGCATCAGAACTCCACAGCAGGTTTGGGCAGACTGTACACTGTCAACAGAGCATGCAACTTTTATTGTAGACTGTAGGGAGTACAACCTTATGCCACCAGTCAAAACCCGATCAGCACCCCTTGATATAAAGGGTTACTGCTCGTTGTATGACAAGTGGAATCACTTCTGACATTCACTGTCATTGGGAGTCCAAATCATGTTATCCTGTGATAACACAACACAGTATTGTTTGGATAAACAATGGTTTAAACAGGGTACATTGACATTAAAGTGACCGTAGCCTGTCGCTGGGCCAAATGATTGGTTCTCCTAAAGTCCGACTAAGAGCGGATGCTACTGACTTTTTGTTATTAAAAACCATGACCTTAAAACAAGGAAAGCACATTTAATATAATACAGTAGCTATTACTAAAGGACATATCTAGTGTGTTGGAGACAACTATCTTAAATGCATTTTTGTATATATCTAATCAGAGTTCAAAAACAGCTCTTGATTTGTATCAAAGTTTTTGTTTCCATGTAGACATGTGTACCACATAGCAAAGTGTCTGTATAGTTGCAAGACCTCAAAAAATGCTCCTGAACTTAACACAAGACTATATAACAAAGTGAACACAACACAGCATGATTGCAATAGGAAGCGCTCAGATAGACTGCAACCACGATAAAAAGGTGTTCTTACAATGTAAGGGAAAACGCTCCAGTGCAGCGATAACTGCTTCTGTTTTCAGACTGAGAAACATGGCTGTCAAATGCCAATCACTTACATGTGCGTATAAAACAAATGGTAAGAAAGATGATTTCTAATGTGTTTTTTTTAAATGCATTTATAATGATTTACTTATTGTTTTAGTTATTTTAAACCTGCCTCCATTAAACCCAGCTGACTACAAACATTTCATGAGATTAAATTAGGTCTCCATGTAGCCAGACAGAGGCAGTGTCTCTCGTCCTTGGCGCTGAAAAGGTTTTTTTTAATTGCCTCTTTCGTTAAGTGTCATGCCTCAGTTGTGGCCTATTTCATTGAGCGAGTTCATGTTATCTCAAGGTATCAGAGTAATCATAGTTGTGTCAATTATTAACCCTGTGGTCTTTATCTTATCCGAAAGTGACTCAAACATTGGCAGAAAATGTTCTTCACCTTTTTTAAAAACATGCGAGGCTACATGACTGTATTTTGTGGAAGCTGGAAATATACTGGAGTTATTTGTATAGCATGTACATTGTCAATTAAAACAAAATGGAATTTCACTATACCTGACTGTAATACTGTCTCACACAGAGATTTCTGTTGCTTATCAATTATCTTTGTTTTCTATGTATGTATTTAACTTTGGCAACAAAGCTCCTGAGAGAAATTCACTTCTCTGAAACCAGACAGATTTAATGATGTCACAGAAGCAGAAGGCTGCATTTCAGTGGGCCCTGGCACCTACAGGAT
The DNA here is from genome assembly GCA_030684275.1 of Acipenser oxyrinchus oxyrinchus. NCBI lineage: Eukaryota > Metazoa > Chordata > Actinopteri > Acipenseriformes > Acipenseridae > Acipenser > Acipenser oxyrinchus. The sequence continues at coordinate 9,388,798 of CM060264.1, forward strand.
TGATCATTTATATAAAGGGAGTTGCTTCCATGGTGTGGCAGTTCCATGGAATTTAAATAGACCTAAACAAACACTGTTGCAAACAGAAGGTGGCCATCCGAAGGACCATAACTACAAACACATAACAAACAGGCTTTCAAAGCTTATACAAGGTGGGATTCAAACCCAATTTCAGTTCTGGAACCTCAAGAAGCAGCTTGGATACACAGGTGCACTCATTATGAGTCTATTTTCACGCATGAGTCATAATTCAGGCGGGTGAGAGCACCAATGTTGAATTTGTTTTTATTTTGTAATCACGTGCTGTAGCATCAGTGGCTAACTGAGGTGCCTGCTACCACAGAAACAAATGATGTCAAGAATGGAAACCACCCATGACAACTGAGATGGTTGGACTGACCATTAAAATTCATCCAGCTCTTGAGCTCCCAAATGACTCTGTCTTTTCCAATCTCTCACATGTATGGCCCTCCAGTGCTGTACAGTCCAGTCGCATGCTCATGCTTTTAAACAGCAGGTGAGAACCAGCACATTACCCGCAGCACCCTGGACAGAAACCCCCTGCCTGAGATGGGAAGCTTAATAATCCCAATGGCAGGGGATTTTAAACCCTGCCCTTCAAACTTGACACCAAAAATGAGCATTAACCCTGTGGCGGGGTGCCTGGCCCCTGTGCGTATTTTGTGTTTTATGGTTTATGTGTGTTGTTGTTGGTGTGCATGTATTGGTGCACGGTGTATAAATTGGGCTGTTTAGCACAGGTGATTTAAAATGTATATTTGTATTTAGGCACGGGGATTGCACAATCATTTCATGTGCAGATAAAATGTGTATTAGTATTTGGTCAGGGGGTGTGTCACAAAGTAGTTCACGTGCAGACTGCACGTGAACTTTACACATCAAGGTTATAACACACCCTAATGTGCTTTGCAAGGAAAAGTATGGTGAGTGGCCCTTGACATTACCAAGACTTACTTAAAATCATCTATTAATTGCTTAGATCCCCTGAATTATTATGTAAAAACTACTAAAGCTAATTAATTTGATTACTTATTATTTGAAATTACTATTCGTTTATTTTAATTACTAGAAATGTGGCCATTTATTGTTTTTATACACGTTAATTAAAGTAGCTTTAAAATTGTTTTGTTTGTAAAGTGAAGGAACCAGAGGTACTCAGGCCTGTGTTTTCAAGTTTGATTCTAGACAAGGCCAGGCTAAGTCTTGTGTACAGTGTACAGTCTAGTGTACAATCTAACCTTGGTGTGTGACAATGGAGAATGAATAAACAGCACAGGAAGATTCAAGCTAATGAGGGTGCTTGAGGTCAAAACATGTGCTGGTCTCCCTGAGGTTCTCTGTTGTCATTAAATATTTCCGATTGAAAAACACCGGAGCACTTTCTTCAAAACAAGCATCAAATCTGGTGGTGCTGCACGCAAAACAAATTCAAGAAAGAAGCAGCTGTCAAGAATATCACATGGACATGACAACAGATGTAAGATAAATGCTCGTTCAAGACATTTCCCCACCCCTTGCCTGGAAGGGAACATCAATCTTTCAAAAAAAATAAAATAAAAATAATAACACAAATAAGCCCTTAAGCATTGTTATGGCAAACACGTACCGATATTTGAAGGTTATTTTAAATGTATTTGCAATTGCTTTTAGTGCCGTTTCTAATATTGAGTTATAGTTGTGTTGAAATACCCACCTCCAATGCTGAAAACATTGAAAGTATATTTGAACTACTCAGAACAAGAAAAGGGACTGTAAACATTTTTTTTTAAAATGGTAACTGTTTAAATTATAACCGTTGAGTTATTCCTGAGAAATTACATTCAAATTGTGTGTAAATACAAATACTGTAATGCAATCACCTGTGGACAAAACAAAGCAAAACAAAAAACAATGATGTTAACTATGGCCTCACTGACAACGGACATTAAGCAATGGAAAACAGTGTAAGTGATTCTGGTCAGGTTAAAGAGGTCATCCCCAAACGCTGTTTTTACATCTCATTAACTTTACAATCTTTCATTGTTTTTCTGCCTTTCTTAAGCCATGTTCATATACTATAAATATTCATTTTCTGTGTTTATTTTTGAGGAGTCCACCAGTCTGAAGGCAGGTGTTAAACATTATCGGAACCCAGCTTATCTGCTTGCTGTCTCAAATGGCTGAGCCTCTAAACAGTGCTGTATTACAGTAATAAAAACAGGGAACCGTGACTGTATACACACTTCTTGTACACAAGGTATTAAGACCCCACCTGAGCCGTATATAAGAAGTGAACACAGTGTGATGGCAGGATAATTGGAAGTCTGGAAAACTTTTAATAAATCCAATAATTAAAAACTTGGTGATTACCCCTTTAAGCCAACTCTGATGATAATAATTGGAATCGACTTTTAATCTTTAAATCAAATGAAGTCACCCGTGTGCTTAATAATAAACCTGGTGCGATGAACTCATTATAAAACTGCTGTCCTGTATCTGATCAAGAATGTGCCCTATTAAAATGAAAGGCATTTTAAATTAGTTTCAGAACAAAAGGAACATTTGAAAAGTTATTTCAAATAATATAATATTTTTGTTTTATATTATTGTACGCACTTTTGTTAAGACAGTGCTGTGCTAGCAACTTCCTAGCTGTGTTTTAATTAATAATACATCAAGGTTTTAGAAGATTTAAAGAGTCCCTTGGTACAGGTCTGAATTATCACAGTTATCGTGACTAATGTATTTGTCATGCTGCTCTCTTGTTTTGATCCACTTTGTATCTTATTTTCTGTTTCAGTCATCACAGCCTGGTTCATTTTTTAAAGCTCCCCTGTGACCTCAAAAGGCCTCTCAAACATGTCTTTTCTCTAAGTTCCCTTAAAAATACGTCCTACAGTAAAAGCATAGCAAAGTGTAATAAAGTATAGAGAAAGCATAGGTAAGCATTGTAAGCAACAAAGGTGTATGGTAAAGCATAATTTAAAAAAAACAAAAAAAACATGACAAAGCTAAACTGTGTATAACCATGGGAAAAGCATGGGAAAATTACAAAAATACAGAGTAAAAATACAGTGGTAAACTGGGACACCAGTGTTTAACTATTAACTTGTCCCCCCTGCAACACTTTGCAGTGGATGTAAAACGTCCCACATCTATTAATGTTTCTAGAAAATCCACTATTGTTGCAGGAGGAAAGGAGATCATGTTGCTCTTCAAAGGGCTTGTAGCTAACACAATAGTTCCATACATCTTACCTGCTGTGCATTTTTATCTCAAATATGCAGTTTTGAAAGAACCACATGGTATAGTAAACATCTGAACAAACGTCATTCCATATGCAATAAATAATAAGAAATTGGACTGCTGTGATAAACCTTGGTTACAATTTGCATCTCAGAGTTCTGGTAACTTAATACACAAGGGCCAAAAATAAAAGGTTTACACAAAAAAGACAGTACATATACCCTCCAATACAACACAGCACAGCACAGCACTGCACAGCACAGCACAGCCTACATCAAAACCCACCAACATTAAGTCAAATCTTAACACCTGTGATTTTACTTTTTATACACCTATGGCTGGAGTCTAATTAATAATCAATGATTCCATTATGGCCCCAGCCACATTCCCACTTGTGTTCTGACAGGGAGGAATTTAACCCTTTCCCTGCCAACCCAATATTCCCCGCACACACCCACACATTACACCTGCAGGGCCTTCGTCCTGCCACACTGCTCCAGTTTAACAAAGACAGGAGCTTTGCATCAGAGTACAGAAGCTTATTGAGTTGGGGATGATAGTGTATTAAAATATTAACACTGACAGGAGTGGGTGAATCATGTCTGCCCTCCACTAGAGGATATTATAATTACCAAGACAAGGTCAGAAGACTTTTCAGCACACTCTTTATTTAGGAGCCTGTACTGTAACTTCTTTTCCAAGGATATTGTACACCTCCTTACACTCCTTCTCTCCAATGAATTGACTAGCCTATACACAACACTTTGAGCTTGAAGATTACACTGGTATTGATATGGTACAATTGTACTCCTATGTATTACCAGTTTACATTGGTTCTTACTCTTTGTGATACGTATATACAAAATATGAAACTGTTACCACTCTGGTGGACACTTCTACCAATGGCTACAGTACATAACCATTGCATTACCAACATGCCACTGCCACTGCAATTAAAGATCATTAGCAAGGGAATGTACCACCTTAAACTCAGACACTACATAGACTTAGGTGCATGACCCTGCTGATTTTCTGTTTGTATTTCTGCAGTGGAATATTATTAATTTCACAGGGTCTGGCATGAAATGTCTACTGTTGAGACAGAACTCATTGTCCAAGTTTCTCTCATTACATTTCCAGTGAACTTTGGATACATCTACATGTGGGTGAATGCATGTGTTGAATAATTGTGTTGCACTAATTAGCTTAAGAAGAAATGTGTGAGGAGCTCAGTTGTTAAAAGTTAGCCTTCAATTAAGATTAAATGACCAGAAAGGGAAGACAGTAATATGGCTGAGGACTAGAGTTACAGTATGTGGAAGGCTAAAGTCCTTTTCCTCAATAAAATAAATGAGGACAATAACTACTAACATTTTAATGTATATTACCATGTTCAAAGAGCTCACCACTTTCACATGTCGCATGTCTAGCTGTTGAAGTGGTCTAATACAAAATAAGAACATCCATACAAGACCTTGTTTTTCAGATCGTAAGTCGCAGGTTTGTATTTTTAATTTAAGCTAGGGAACGTGGCTCTGCTTATATGTAATAATATCTAACCAAGTAACATTTAAATCAATCATTCACAACATTTAAAACAATTTAATGGCCACTTAATTAGTGTGTCTATTTCAAAACGCTGTTCCTCTTATATAATCTCTTAAGCAGACCATATGCAGTAATTCAAAGATCACTACGGTTGATAATCACCACAGCCCCGGGTACTTGAGTTCTGAAAATGTGTAGCCGAGATGTAGTGCTATACATAGTTTTAGTTGTCATAGTAACCCAGTCCTCAGTGCCTGTACTGTAGGAGTGGAGCTGTGGTGTTTTTATCTGTGAGCATAGACCACAAACACATTTACACAAAAACGCAATGCTCTATCTAATTGTTTTATTGTTTTAATTGTATTGTTCACTTGTATTGCATATTGTTACTTCTTTTAAGATTTGTCAATGTGTTTCTCTTTGTAAAGTGCTTGGGTGTGATTTATCGTGAAAGGCGCTATATAAAAATAAAGACTGATTAAAGGCTTACCACCATATATATTATTACTTTGTTTTTTGTTTTTTTTAAATAGCATTGCTAGATGGTTTAGGGCAAAACAAAATAGGTATCCAAATACATATTTTATTTTATTGTATGCAACAGTGAGATCATGGGTTACATCTCTTAACTATTACAGAAACTAGAACAATTGATTTATTCAATTTAATAAACATGAAATAATCTTAAAAGTCTTGTTTATGGCTACTACTTTTCCATTTCAATTTCATTAGTTTGAGTGCAAGGAGGATTGTTGTATTATTTTAGTTCCACTCTTTAAAAACAAATGCTAATGCTTTAAATCCAACCTTGGTCCTTAAGGCTTATCCCAGGTTTTCAAATCCAAGTCCTTAACTCTTACTATCATCACATCACTTCCTGTGCTGGAGCTCCAATGATGTGGCTGCAAATCAGTCATGTGACATGCAGTACCACACAGGAAATGATTATATATCAGGAAGAGTAAAGTTCCGGTATATTAAAATGACTGTGATATACAGACAGACAGTTATACCCTCCCAATAAAGTACCGACAGACACACAGACCCATATATCCTCAGAATCTACTGCTTTCGATAACTTCTGCTAAACAATGGTAATAACAAGTTTCAGCACAGCTGGATAAGCGGTTTTCAGCTGTACATGGAAACATTTTAAGTGTGACATATGGACGTTCACCTCCACTATATTCACATTGCTAGGGATTTTATAAATATTAATAATAAATATTTGCTGTTGGTGTCATCATTTTGTTGTTATTTTAATGGTATATTAAATCATAAATTGTGGTTTTGCATGAACCTATGGCATGAATTCACAATGTTCTCACACAGGTCACTTTAGTAAACAACGTAGCAAATGGTACTTTTGCACCATTATGTGATGATAAATGCAACCCTCCAGTGAAAACCAATATGATTCACAGTTTAGCAGGTATGTTAAAAATTGATTAAAATTGATACACCACGCAATTTTCAGCTTTAGTTTCACAATCATAATAATAACAACCCTACCCAGGGCTGGCCTTAGAACTTCTGGTGCCCCAAGCGAGAGTAGATCACAGTGCCCCATTTAATTTTGCATACAATCTACCACCTTCTTTTTTTCTTTCATAAGATGTTTTAAGATGTCAATCAAGTTTTAAACCAGTACCCAAATAATCATCTTTTTTTGTACTTAATATCAACTATTTTAAGAGCTGCTATTTAAATGCTTTAGTAAATAAAGCAGTGAACTTATTTAATAGTTAAAAGCCATTTACACTACTAGACACAGAAATGCATAAAAAAAAGAAACTGGTACAACCAATATGCTATTGATTGTGGCTACCATAACTACCTAACCCTAACAGCTGACTTTTTTTTTTTTATAATCAGAAAATAGGCCATTTTCGACATTTCTCTTCTTTTGTAAGGATTTAGTCTGAACATGTTGGATTGTAATATGATGATGGCTGACTTTACCTGGAAAAAAACCAAAAGGATCCCTGTGAAGTATAGGGCTTGATCACATTGAGTGGCGACTGCAGCAGCTTCACTGGAGGAACAAATGAATGTGATTTTTTTGTTGTCTTTTTGCTAGTTCCAAAAAACAAATGCATGTCAAGTTTTTGAAACATTTAAAACAGAAGTAAACATGTGCATTGCTACAAAATAATTCAACAGGGCAGCAGTGTGGAGTAGTGGTTAGGGCTCTAGACTCTTGACCGGAGGGTCGTGGGTTCAATCCCAGGTGGGGGACATTGCTGCTTACCCCTTGAGCAAGGTACTTTACCTAGATTGCTCCAGTGAAAACCCAACTGTATAAATGGGTAATTGTATGTAAAAATAATGTGATATCTTGTAACAATTGTAAGTTGCCATGGATAAGGGCATCTGCTAAGAAATGAATAATCAATTATTATTATTAACAACTGTTTCACATAGCATTTGTGTTTTAATCATAATTGTGGTTGTCTTCAACTGTATTTACTACTCATGGCTGCTAGGCTGAAGTTCCTACGCGCCCTAACTCCTGCTCTCAGGCCGAGTAGTTTACCTGTCGTGTCTCCTCGTCTTTTGCCATTTCAGAATGCGAATACCACGCCTACTTTTAATCCCGCGTGCCCTGAAGCGCGTATCTGTACTCCAGATGTATGTGCGCTTTTCTCACTCTCGTTCTAGAATGTAAATAGCAGCTCCGACCCCCGTGTAAACCCTTCTTCAAGCGCGTAAATACCCTTACGAGGCCTTGGAGAATATGCCCCATTGTAAGTACTGTAAGTACACATGCATTTACTATGTAGTTTCTATGCAAATACACAGCCCCTTAATGTAAAGTGTAACTAAAAGCAATGGTTTCCATTTTATATCAGGGCTGCAAGTAAAGTACATCGCATTCTCAGTGGCCTTATTTCTGTTTCTAGGTCAGTTTTATTCTTAATTTTAGTGTTTTGAATCTTCTTTAACTTTAATGCACTCTTTGCCATAACACTGTCACTTTATTTACTGATAACCTGTACAGTATTTAACGTTTAACTATATTTTTATATTAATATATTAATTCTATACCATTCTATCAGAATCCATTCTTACACAGGCAGATTGAAATCCCACAACATACTTCCAGTACACAGAGACCCAGTAAATAACTGATTGGCACTAAGTAATATTGGTAAGTAGAATTTTCTTTTTTTTATGGCTATGTGGGAGGGAATTTCTGACTTGTAATTGCAGGCCTCGTGTATTTTTGTCTAGAAAAACATACATCTAAACAATACATCTACATGTGAAATATATATACACATATTTCTGAAGATTATCTGTGTATAAAAAATGCCTGAAAAAAAGACCTGCTTCTTCAGCTACAAAAGAATTTGATAGAACCAGTCATATCAGTTATAGACTGAACTGATAATATGCGAAGTAACACGAGTTCATCTGTGTTATGTTTTAACGTGTCTTCATATCTGCCTCTTCCTTTTCCCATTGTTATTTAAGAAATAGCTACCAGGCGTATTGAGTCTACAAGGACATAACAGTCTTCCAAGTAAATATACAATCTGAGACAAAGTTGAGGGTGTTATACTAGTGAAGGATACTTTTGACACCAAGTGCACGATATGTGCCCTGAAGCTTTTTTTAAAAATGTTTACAGGACAACAGAATTTGGAGATTCCACCTGAATCATAATCAAATGTATCTGTTGATTCCAAATCAGTACCACATCCCCAGTATTAGAATAGCAAACAAAACATTATCAGAAGTGCATTGAAGCAATGTAACTGTTTCGCTAAACAGCAAGCTTTAGTAGGGCTCCAGGTTATACCTTTCAAAGTATGTGTGCACGTAACAGATAAGATTGATCCCAATAGCTTACATCCTCTTAAAGTTAATCCATTTATACAGTGAGGTGAATGAGCAATGGGAGCTGTGAGGAAAGAAAACATGCACTGCACCGGGCAACAACTCAAGTACAGCAGTAACTTACACAAGACTGACCTTGAATGTGTTCTGCATATATGTACGGGCAAGCATTAAGCATTCAGAAATACAAGCTGCAGGATTAAGTATGTCAAAGCAAAGCAAAGATGTGTGGCATCATAATAAATACATAATAAATTGGGTTTATGTTTTTGCCTAATTATTTTAGCCCTATTTTTCTCCGCAATTCCGAACGTCCAATGATGTTCCCTCACTGCAACAACTCACTCACAGCAGCTCAGGAGAACTGAAGGTCAGAGGGCTTCCTCCAATCCCACCTCCATGGCATTCGGAGCAGATGTCCACATGAGCCTACCAGGTGCCTGGCCGGTATGGACCGCTGTAGTGCGATGAGGTGACTCAGTCTTCATTCCCTAACCCATGGGAGAGACAGGGCCTTGTAGAATGGTTAGAAATGTTTGAAATAATAATAATAATAATAATAATAATAATAATAATAATAATAATAATAATAATAATACTAGATGGTAACTTTACAAGTAAAGTTGTGGGGCTTGCTTTAGCTCTTTAAAATTATTTTTGCGGTAGTGGAAGAAGTTTAAAAAGTTTTACTTTTTAAAGCAAAGCAGTTGCATTCAGCCAAAGTTAAATGTAGTAAAATAATTGGTCTGATTACTTTGATAGACTACTATATCAACCTTATTACTTTGGATTGTGGGGCAGTTAGATCACATATTTCGTCAGACATGTACCGTTTGATTGGTAGAAGATATTTTTGAACTGATTTCAGATTTGAATAGCAGAGAAGTAGAGGAAGATTTCATACATTTGTCTCATGCTTAGAATGTGCTATAATTTGAAATTTCTCAAAGTTCTATGACAGTTAATTCAACAGTGGGAAGCAGCCTACTGAAAGAAGTTGATGCGGTTACTAAAACAGCTGTACCTCTTGATTGGTAGACTCCATTCCTGTTTTAATTTCATATTGAATAGCTGAGAAGTAGAGGAAGATTTCATTTCCTCAAAGTATTTGTCTAACTTGTTGGGAAAGTGGTCTAAACAGCAGTTATTTCTAAAAGTTCACAGAAAATGTAGTTGGTGCGGTTACTAAAACAGGTGTACCTCTTGATTGGTAAAAGTTATTTCTGTTTTGATTTCATATTTGGATAGCAGAGAAGTAGAGAAAGATGTCATCGCCTCTGACTTTTTGTCTAGCTTGTTGGGAAAGTGGTCAAAGTAGCTGATTTGTGTCAAAAGTTACATCGTTTACAGTAAATAGAATGTTGGAAGTCTGGAAGTTTTTAAACAATGGGGAGCTTTAGAATGTTGAAAAAAGTCCCATTAAAGTGAATGAAGATGGACAAAAAAAGGACAAAAAGCTTAACAGTTTAAAAAGTATAAAATATATCAAAAAGCTGTATACACACATACACTATCACACAGTCTACACGTTTTAAAGTTTGAATGGCGTTTCTAGCTTAAACGGTGTAAGAGGAGTAGCGTGCCAAAGAATAAGAAGAAGAAGTATGTCGAAGATTTAAAGTGGGGACTCTTGCTTTGCAAACACCACTAATAATAATAATAATAATGAAAAGAAAAATAAATAAATAAACAGATTAACTAAATCCTGTTGTGTTTTGATATAGTGCACTTCAGAACATTCTGTTGAAATAACTACAGGTACAGTACTGGGACGGGAGACCTCCCAAGCACAGAAGTTGCTCAGTATCAATACATGTAAAACTTTTCAAACCTCTGAAATGTAAAACAGGATAGTATACAGTATGTAAGGTCCTCATTTACAAAATGGGAACCCTTATGTCGTGATCGTGTCCGTCCATGTGTCTGTAATACTGTACATGGGGAACCTCAGTCTTCACCAAACTTTTATCATACACTCCTAGTCTCCTATAGAGGTTTCGGAATGCCTTTGCCTATAATCTGATGAACTCTCAATGTGATCTTTAACTTTCCTACCTTTGTACTTACATTCAAACTGATGTCACGGCATCTCAGCTCTACCCAAACTCTGCCTCACTGGATGTTAAGAATAACATAAACTAATGTTTCTATCATAAACTATTCTTTTCAAGTACTGTGTGATAATGAGAACCCTCTGAATGTGCCTGCTTTTATTACCTTACCCGGATTTCTAGGCTTTTGCTTTATAAATAAATCTTGCTAGTAAAACAATGTTTAGCAGTATTGTAAATGTAAGAATAAACATATTTATTTAAACATCCGTTGTGCAATTACTTTTTTAAAAAATCCTTAAAATCCCATTGTGATGGCGTGTTTGTCCCACACTGAACAGGAGGGCATTAGAAACCTGGTGAGGGTTGTTTGGACAGAACGCCATCATTCACTATAGAGCCCCTTTCATGGAGTGTAACCACAATGCTTTAGTGTTTGTTAGGTCTGTGGAGAGATATGGTTCTACTGCAGCAGGTGAGCAAGACACTGACAGCAGTTCCAGAGGGATGCTTAATTTACGTGTTTGCCATTTACGGATACCCTGACAGCCAATCAGAGAGCATGATTTCTCTACATTGTGATTGCATTAGAGAAACCAGTACAGCTGAGGTTCTCATGTGTATATAAGGGCGTTTTTTTCTTCCTCCTGTCTGTTAGTTCTGTTCAGGGAAGGAGGGATCACAGGGTTATTACCCTGCAATATTGCTATAAGGTAATAAAATTGTGGAGCTTTGGTGGGAAAAACAAGCCTAACTTGGCTTTGAAAGTTTATGACCGAGAGAAGGCTTATCACCTTCAGTGTTTAGCTCAGGGCTTTAAATATTGAATTCCTGTTTTGTGTGTGGGTGTGTGTGTGTGTGTGTGTTTGTGTTCTCCCACCTTAAAGGGACATTACACTTTTGAACAATATTGTAAATAAAAGTTTGCTAATGCGCTTAAATACATTATTGACTCAGTTGTGCCTGTTTTTTTTTAACCCAAGAAAGACAAAGAACATTTGATATAGCACCCACATCCTGACCCATAGGGGGCTCACCATGCATCTACAAGGGCAGGGTGTTGCATGGACAATTCTTACCAGGCTTTACACTTGATTTGTTCAGGAAGGCTTTAAGCAGAAGTGAATCTATCAAGAACACATTAGTTAAGGTTTTTTGTGCAATATGTCTTAAACCTAATCTTTATTGTTTATGAATTATTTATAGAACTATTTCAGTTGCTTGTGTATTACATAAAGGACAACAGCAATAAATAGTGGGGGATTTATAAAAGGCTGGGCGTAATAGTACAAACCAACTTACTAACTTGTTATCCTTTCTGTAACTCAAAGCAAGGATCAGTTCAGATGGCAATTGTCAGTTGAAAGAAGGTCCTTGAGTCCACTTGGCCAACAGAGTTTGACTTGGATAATGAGAACTGAATAACTGAGTAATACAAGAAGGTGACTGATTGTTCATGCATTAATAAGTAAACAATAGACCCTTAAATGTGATACAGCTTTCTGTCACAGTCAGCTGCATACTAAGCAAAGCATTGATGTATTCCACAAACTCACACACACAGCCAAAATTCAGCCTGGCACAATTTTCCCCTAAACAGAAGGACGACTCACAGAATAACAACAACTCAACTGAGACAAACGGTTGTAGACAACTGTTTGCTGAAAGATAAGGTAGGTATGTAAGATAGTTGCATGCAGAATTTACAGGCAGGTGTATTAAGTCATCCAAATGACATTCAGTAGCCAAACCTACTAAATACCAAAGATAATTTTTCAAACGTTTTACATAAGCAATATTTCCCATCAATGAAGGCTCTACCAAAAGTCAAGGTCAACTAACCTTCATCAATAAAATGATTTGTCTTGGTTTTTTTTCTTTAAAAAAAGGACATATAAAACCTGGATTTACCTTGTTGTTCTATGATTTGCCAGGTACCCTTACACTGATAAATACAACTATGAAAAAATGAAGAAAAAAAATGCTATGTGAACAATGTGTCAGTCAATTGAAAAAAGTCAGTCATGCGGCTAGTACAGCAAATGGTACAACAAAGGTGCTTGTTTTTATTGCTGTTGAAACATAAAAGAGCCTTTCCTAAGCCTATAGTAGAGCAGCATTTAGACCAGAAGCAGCAAATCAGGTGTTAGGTGACAGTGAACCCTGACAAGCTTTGACAAAGCTGGAAGCTTTTCCTACACATTTTACCTTTAGAATACTAAGCCTCTATATGGTATGCTGTCAACAATACAATCTCAATTTGACAACATATTCGTTGCAAATTCTAATATCATTCAGATAGTTACATACACAGAATTAGGCAAAACTGAGAGATCAAATGGGGAAAAAGGCAAACAAAGTATAATGTTAGGTAACTGAGCACCAACAGCAGCTATGCAGTGTCACTTTTTAGTTTTTAGCAATTTAGTTGATACCTAATGGAACGTTTCAGCAGCATTTCAATGTGTTCCATGAATGTCCTACGCCATTAGAAATATTAGCGACAATAATTATTTGTTTTGAAAGGTGTCTTCTTTTAACAGTCCCACCATTCTCTCACAAAAAAATGATCTTTTTAGTCATTCAGACCAGTGGTCTGGGGATTTCCAGAAAATTCTGATGATACTTAAGACAATATACATTAAACATTAACTTTTACTACAGTACAGTTTTTCTTTCATGTTTGCCATTTACCTTTACCTCAGTTTTCAGTTGGGTGCAAAAATGGTAAGTCTTTATCAGTGTTTTTATGTTACTGCTACTACTAGAACTATATTTATTACGACAATTGGGCCCAATATATATATAGGCAAAATAAACAAATTATTTTAAACAGTATTCATTTTAAATATTCGATTTTAAGTAAATTTGTGGACAAAGACCCAAAGGACTCTTGCTACACCACTAATATAGTGATGGCTTCTCTGATGTAGAGCTGGGATTAATTCAGCACATATTTTATAAACCTATTTGCTGAATTGACTGTCGCTTTAACTGCAGGTGTTTTTCATTCCTCTCAAGATGAATACCCTTTCTGCCTGCTTCCATTTCTTGTTGAGTAGATTTTACACCCCTCATTTTTATGCAGCCAGTTTAAAGATCCACAAGAGAAGAACAATGTTTTCTTCTCTGCACAACGTCTGCCGCCTCTGGCATTACAGAAATCCAGCTGAAACGGACAGCAATGGGATTACAAACCCCTGGTCTGCTTCAGATTTCAAAACATTGCTTTACTTTTTCTTGTATGAATCATTCTGTAAATGCTAACAGAAACCACGTTCATTTTGAGTAGTCTGTTTAACATGAATTTATAAATTAATTCAATTAATTTTGTCTTCATTATTACCATTTTGTTAACATTTTCGTTTGTCCTCATATCTTTTGGTCTTCTACTTGTTTGTAAATCTTACCACTTTAGACCTCTGTACCTGGGAGACAGGCAGCTCATTTAAATCATTTGACTATATTCAAAAGAGCAGACTATTATCTTAGCAGGAATACCATGACAGTAAACAAACAGTATGAGTGGGTATATAGAGCAACAAATGACTTGACCCCTAGCAGTTTGTTTGTTTGGGGGTTTTTTTGGAAGGCCCCACAATATGCTTTGTAATCAATGAGACTGTACAGTATTTCAGTCAGTAGGTGATTCATTCTAAAAGAAGATCGATGATTCAGACTTATCAGCTGCTTAATGTTTACAGTTAATGGATTTTCTAAACAATTATTAGTAATAAACCAAATGGAGATGTTTCCATGTTTAACGGGTGCAACCTTTATTCAATCATTAACTACATAAGTTCTATGTTAAAAACTTTGAGTGGCCTAAAGTTCATTGTCATGTGTATTTCTTGGTTCAGTTTAACAAGGAGCTTCATTATTAATGACTCCCATCAGATGATTAAAGCACGAAGCTGGTTGTAAAGTAGGACACGTTCTAGGACACACTATAGCTCTAGGGATATTTGCTATTTTCAGTCTGCTAAGCTTTGGACCCTCTGGAATGCTGAAGGACCTGAATGTAAATATGGAGGCGCTATTGACCATGCGTTTCCCTTCACACTACAGATTAACCTTCATAGATTAGGTCACACAGACTGTGTTTAACTGCCTTGAATACTGGTGCATGTCTATTTGAGCATGAGACTCACCACCTATGTCCTATACTTTAAAATGAGTCAATAAGGATATACTGTTCCCAAGAACTTGACTAAAATACTGTAGTGCCAGGGTGTTTAGATCTCATTCCCCCTTAATTTGGAATTCACTTCTAGGTTAAAACAATGTTGATATCTTTTAATCCAGACACAGCATAGGTGCAGAAAGATGGGCCACACTCTTTACCTGGTGCAGAAATACGGGCCCATGTAAAACTGGTGTGCATTCTGTAAGGTTCATTTTCTTAACAATAAAATAGTCTGGACAAAGGTTGTCAAAACTATCAACAGCTTTTTTGTGAAAATAGCAGAGAACAGATTAATATTGGAAATAGCAAAAAGAAACATATTTAAATTACTTTTACTCTGCTCCCCTCCTCCACTGCCTCATCTGTCCTTCTCCTCACTATCTACAATACAAGCTGAGTGTCACATAACTCAACCAGCCATCTACCCCATTTTATGACCTGTGAATGTGCTGAATTCATGCTGATTAGAACTAGCTATATGAGTTTGATAAACTTTCAATTCAAAGCTTACAGTTCTTAAATGGTGCCCACCAGTGCCAGCGGAAGCATTTTATGGTTGCAAGGGTGAAGCTTCCTCGGTGCTATTTTCAGTGTTCCCACCAAAACACAATTCGTGAGTTAATATTGAAAATAATTAAGGCCCTACAGATATCGCGACGAGATCTTCAAAAAATGCAGCTCGATTGCGACCAAAGCATGAAAAATCGCAGATTTCGTTCTAGTGTCTTAACTATGCCATAAAAAGCCATACAAACAGTGTTTCATTTTCTTATTTCATAAATAACGTGGGGACGCTATAGACAATGTGGGGAAGCTATAAAAAGGCCAACAAGATGCTTGGATATATTGTGAGAAGTGTTGAATTTAAATCAAGGGAAGTAATGTTAAAACTTTACAATGCATTGGTAAGACCTCACCTAGAATACTGTGTACAGTTCTGGTCACCTCGTTACAAAAAGGATATTGCTGCTCTAGAAAGAGTGCAAAGAAGAGCAACCAGAATTATCCCAGGTTTAAAAGGCATGTCGTATGCAGACAGGCTAAAAGTACTGAATCTATTCAGTCTTGAACAAAGAAGACTACGCTGTGATCTGATTCAAGCATTCAAAATCCTAAAAGGTATAGACAATGTCGACCCAGGGGACTTTTTTCATCTAAGAAAAGAAACGAGGACCAGGGGTCACAAATGGAGATTAGATAAAGGGGCATTCAGAACAGAAAATAGGAGGCACTTTTTTACACCGAGAATTGTGAGGGTCTGGAACCAACTCCCCAGTAATGTCGTTGAAACTGACACCCTGGGATCCTTCAAGAAGCTGCTTGATGAGATTCTGGGATCAATAAGCTACTAACAACCAAACAAGCAAGATGGGCTGAATGGCCTCCTCTCGTTTGTAAACTTTCTTATGTTCTTATGTTCTAAAAATAGCAATCTCAGATGGCAGAAACGTGAAATAACTAGCATTATTGTATATAGACGTATAAGTAGAAATGCTTTACAGTAAATCATTTACAAAAAATCAAGTCCAGCAACCTTTGTAGACTGACTGGTGGATTTACAGTATTTCACAGTAAATAAAGTTGGAACACAAAAGTGAGCCAGACCTGTATATTTACAGTTTACAAGCATTTCATTTTTTTTAAATGCACTTGCTACATTTTTTCAGTACTGCCAAGCATGCAAAGCATTGACAAACATGACCTTTTTTTGGAAACTGTTGCAGACTTTTTGTTTGCTTGAATGCTGTACGTCTGTGCAGGAACACATGTGATCAAGTGAGCATTCCCTAGGGCAGGGGTAGGCAACCCTGGTCCTGGAGTGCCACAATCCTGCAGGTTTTGTAGGTATCTCTTAATCATCAATAGCTAAATACCTGGAACACATGCTAATTATGACCAATTAAGCCAATCATTGACTCAATTAGGGCTTGGGTAAAACAAAAACCAGAAGTGTCTGTGGCACTCCAGGACCAGGGTTGCCTACCCCTGCCCTAGGGCATTAAATACATAAAAGCGAGCATGGTTTGTGAACAGTTTGTTTTTATCTACCTCTTAAAACATGTAAAAGAATAAAAGTACTGGTAAGTTTTTTTTAATTTTTAAATCATGAGATTAGTGAACGTATAATAATAATAATAATAACTGTATTACAAATATCTAGTAGACCACATGTGTTAGTGCTGATCGTGCTGTTTGTTCAGTTTTTTCAGTGTGTTCTCAAAGTAATCTGCATCCAGATGTTTTATTTCTATAACTTGTCATTCAACCCGGAGACTAGTTGCTCTTCCTGTTGGGCGTACTGTATTGCCGCTGACATTGATAGACAACATCCAGAGGGGTGTACAGGAAAAGAGATTTTCTTTCATCGAGCACAAAAAGGTCAAATACATGAAATAACAGGTCTACTGTATTTATGTATTTTTTACATTAGAGGAAATCTCAGATCCATGTTTTAATATACAGATATATCTCTTACATATTGCACCCCCCTCGTGGCTCCTCCGCCTATGGTTCCCAGTTCCTAGCTAATAAGTATTTTTTTGTAATATTATATTGGACATGTGTGTCTGTCTGAATCCGGAGGCAAGAAATGAATCTGGCACAGCCTCATGAACCGCAGAAAAGATGAAAGAGAAGAAGCGTTTCATCCCAGATATTTTAATTGCAGTCATTGGCATGAAGTTCACAACACCCGGAACACAGGCCTGCTCTAGAAGAGCTACAGACCAATGCTAAATCAGTCTAAAACTGCTGCAGTTATTTTCCACTCCATCTGCTCCACATCCAAACACAACCCTCCAGCTCCCCAGCTGGCTATTTATCCTTATCCCTGCCCCTTTTGATCAACGTCACAGCCTCGTCACTGATGCCGTTCAGTCATAAAACTTCAAGAATGAAACCCAAAGCAACACACTAACACAAAAAAACATACCACAGGGATTCATTTAGGAAGAGCCCCACTTTAATTGCAGATCCAACAAAGACCCACAGCTGAACTACAAGGAACAGTGTGACCAATCATTCCGAAACAGAAAAAGAAAAAAATGAATTGCGCATCCCTTTAACTTAAATTTCTTTTACATGAAGTTTCATTGTCATTTAACAAAGACTAGCATTCAAATCCCAAAAGAAAATGTGATTCTGTAAAGATCTTCTATGCAAATCAGTTTCCCTGACAACCAGAAAACAGGTTTTGAAATGAAACATGAAATGGTTGGCATATAGGTAATGGCCTTCTAGAAATCCAGTAAATGCTGGAACTAACAAGAAGTTGTAGGCTGATCTACACTGTAGTTAAAATATGAATCATTTTATTTGAAACCATTAAGATTAAAGCAGCTTAATAAATAAAATCCTATGATCTGTTTTGACCAACATGGTTTTACCCTTTCAGCAAAAGCCGCATTACTGAAGTACGTCCCTGTAGTTTTCCACTTACTACTTAACAGTTGTAACCACCAGTCTTATCATTATTGGATTTTTCTATTCAGAGGATACGTATCAGCAAAAATGTAAACAAATAACAATAAAAGATTCAGAAACTTATTGCGAAAGCAAACTGTATGACCTACTTGAATCAATCACTATTAATACTGGTAAATGAATCATTAAGTTCCATCTAATGTCTAAAGATTCTGAACGTGATAAATGATCAGAACAGCAACTGAATTACCACAGCTGTGACAAACTAAATGTACAATTCTAATTTAAAGTGAGAGGTGTGAGGGCATTTTTTCTGTTGTGTGCCTAGTGGTACAGCATGTTATCGTGTGAACCAGTTTGAGTGTTTCTTATTCTAAGTACTTTGTATTTTTGTGTTGCTTTTTTCACCTCATTAGTCAAAGCTGCTCTTCAGTTCCAGGTGCCTGCTGCAGAACTTTGTCTAGTGCAAAATTGCTAGCAATACAAAAGGAAACATGATCCGAAGCTGATGCTCACAGTGCTGCACATGTCTATGACAGGCAACTTGAACTGTAGAGCAACTCTTGAACTCAAGTAAAAGCAGCTTAACAATTGCAATAAGAAGCACTCAGAATGCTTGCATAATAACACTGTCAAGGGGCAGTAAAAAAAAAAAAAATTGAAACTACTTTCTTAAGGAGTAAGAACTACGTTTTTAAAAATCCATTTTCTTATTAGCACTATATCGACATTATTAAGCGGCCCCCTTTTTATTGTATTGTAGATATTTTGGTTCTTTTAATGCTGTCCTACATTTATTCTACGGTATTTAATTACTGTAAATATTAAAGAACGACCCAAAGGGTTAACATACCATTTGGAATATGGAATATTATATTGTTTGAAAACAAAACATCTGGCCACCCCATCCTTTTAAAACAAATATGAATATGTCTTTTCTCTTCTGCACTATCACTGTATTAAATATAGTATACATATCTTGTACTTTACAGTACATCTGAGACACACGTGTTGTCATTAATACAATTAACCGTATGCATCTTTACAGTTTGGGACAAACATATGGGAAGAAACACCCATCAGAGCATCTGGCCATGATTTTTTGTTTTTCATTTCAAAGGAATTGAAATAATAACACTAAACTGTAAGTGAGCGGGTTTCTCAGTAGTTTTCCACTGTCTCAGTTGTGCAACTACTGCTACCAAAAAAAAAAAAAAAAAAGACTTGTCAAGGAAGTTTCTTCCCTGATTTATGTATGTATTTATTTCGCAAGACAGCATGAGCTCTTGTTCAAAGTCTTTAATAGAGACCTGTTAAACAAATCATTTTTTTAGTTTTCAGTTATAGGACACTGTGGCAGGGTGGCTGGGTGGTGACGTCACGGCAGAAGCAGGAACGAAAAGACTGACACCAGGTACTGCAGTTTTCAAATAATAAAGGCGCGGCTGGCCGCCGTTTTATTTAAATACAAAAATAAATCAAAAGTTTAAACAAAAAGAAACTGTGCTCACAGAGCAAAATAAATAGTTAAACAGAACAAAATAACGAACACAAAAGTAATAAACAAAACCCAGGTCAGGCTGAGCAATTGCCTTCACTGTTCCTGGAGTTATTATGTTTAGTTTCATTTCGTTTCGTTTCTGTTTCGCTCTCCTCCTCGCTCTTTATGCTCCTCTTGTACACCCACCATGAGTGCCGAGAGCTGCAGGCTTTTATATTAAGGTGACCATCTCCCGATTAGCAACAAAATTAACCACTTAATTAATTCGGGAGATGGCCACCTTCTGCACGAGTTTATTAATTATTCCTGGCAGAGGACGAGCACCAATAACACGGCAGTACGCCGTCATATAAATACATAAATAAAATCAAACAAAACAAATCCAAAATACACTGCACAGGGGCGGAGGGGGGAACCCGATCTAAAAATAAATAAACAAATAAATGTACAGGGCTCGCTACCGCCCTGCTACAGACACTTATTACATAGTAATTACAAAGTATTTGGTAATTATGCTGTAATAACACAATGTGAGTTTACTGATCAAATTATGTGTGAATTTCAAAGATATACACACTATAATTACTATACTATAATCAGTATAATTTGCAGTAATTAAAAACTAGATACCAATCAATGTTAAAATAATTATCTCACGATTAGATCTAAAGAAAATTGGTGTTGGAAAGAGGTATACTGGACTAATCATGAAACTCCATCTCCCCAATTAAGTCAAGGGATTACAAGCATGTAGAATTTAACACTATCCAGCATATACACAAATGTAAATTCTCTTTTTTACTGCAGATTTGAAATACTGTATCTAAGATGACAACATTAAAATCAATGCACATAAATACTTTTCTTTGTACAGTCAGCTCTCGAATATCCGTTACCCAGATACATGTCAGTTGCGTTTTACCGCTCTTGTATTAAGAATAAAATCAATCCCTATTATATATATGTAACAAAAATGCACTTACCCGTCACATGCGATTTCCGACTCCGTCACCAGTTTTCTGATACAAAGTCCATCTCTTCCATTTATCTGATTATTTTTTTTATTTTATTTTTTTCTCTTGCATGCCAAATGCAGCCAAAACAAACCAAACGAGACAAGCTATGGTAATGTAACAGTTAATCACTAAACAGTTTTAGTTACTGTAGTGTATTTTTTTTTTTAAATCTGTGATTTTAGTTGTTTTTGTGCATTTTCATTTGCAAGTCAACTGTGACATTAGGACCTTATCGAGCACTATATTCTGCAATTTGACTGACTTTGGATGCTGTTTTAATTCTGGAAACTGTGTTTTTTTTATCTTTTGCTAAATTGTTTTGCAATTGTTGTACATACTTCTTTGCATGAGTAATATTTTGATTTCATTTTGCTGTTGGGTCTTTAACAGGAAATTTTACATACTGCTACAATACGTACTGGATTTAAAAGTATGTACTGTATTATAGTCCACGTGTCGTCTCTTTTGGCAAGTGATATTTTCAGAATCATATTCTTCTGAATTACAATACTTCTGTTGAAAATATAGTACTGTACCAACAAAACCAATAGAGTACATCTAAATGGAAGCCTACTTATTTTAAAACACAGTCCTTTCAGCTATGTATTTTTTATGTTGTATCTTTTTTGTGTTCCCTGAAAAACGGACAAGGGTTAGTACAGGCCAAAATGAAATAATCAGACATGCACCACACACGTTTAACCATCACTGAAGTCAGCATGTTATAGGGTCAGATATGTGAGTGCTGACTGTATTTTTTTTCTTTGTATTTTTTTTTTAATTATTTACATTATGTAAAGAATCAAGTGCTGATTGGTAAATGGAAAACAGCAGTGTTTAAAAAAAAACAAAAAAAACAAGCCTGTGTTGTTTTCAGGGAGCTGCTAATCATGAGTGACACCAGGCGGTGGAACATTCAGACTTGGAGTAACTGGCCTTTCATGCCCAGAATAATTCCCTGGAAGTCAATTGTAACTTGGCTCTGATTTCCAAGATTTCATTTTTGCTGGTCTTTGGCAGATGTTGTGGTACTGCTGTGTTGTTTGCGGCGTCTGCAGTAATCTTATTTGGGTCATCTATACCCACACTTATTAAACCAGTCTGATGCCCCTGTTATTGTGGCACCATGTGGGCAGAACAATCTTGTGGTCAGTGTCTGCTTCAGGAAGACCTAATGCCATAAACCGTGAATAACTACAATCTCATCGGATAAACATGCCTTGTTTTTATTGAACGTGGTGGCGGCAGACAGCAAACATGCCACAGTATATTAATACAATTGAATTCCAGCTAATTTAATTACAGGACACTTAAGGATTGAATCGCAGTGAATAAGATGGTAGATAATACATGCTGCCACCGCTTGTCACATTACTAAACCCAGATTAAATATAAACTCATGTCTGTGTTATAACCCTGTGCATCTTTCCACTTACTAAAAGTGTCTGTTTTTACTTGATTTTTGCAACTTTCTATTTTTTTTAGTACTAAAATTGCAATTACAAAACAAAACAACCTGATGTTATTTTGATATCTTGCTAAGCTGGTTGCTAACAAATATTTAAAAAATACAATTTTCAAACACTAACCGCTACATATTTTTTTTATGTATTTAGCCCAAATATTCGACTACCGTATCAATCTAAATATGTGTGTTGCTTTAAAAAAAATAACAACACTGTTCTAACAACACATATTTACGAAAGACCAACATATGTGGTCAATAAAGCATGTTTGGCTGGTCAATCATACTTAAGAATGCATTGCCATTTGATAAACCGCACAGTTTACAGTTTGCACTGCTTATACCCTTCCATAAGGGGGCATTGCTCTTTATAGAGCAAACCTGATGGCCAGTGAATTGAGCTTTCTGTATCTTGTCTGAGAAGTTTGATGGACAGTTTTATGTTCTGATAATCTACAGCATTCTTAGCCTGAAATATGTAAGTGCATGTCAAAACCGGCAGGTGTATTGTCAGATTTTACTAACAGTGTAGGTAAATAACATGTCTTACTTGCATGTCAAGGTTACCAAGATCTGAATACGGTCTTTGTTATCTCCAAACTGGATTACTGTAATTCAGATACTAGTCTGCTATTACAGCATTCATGTAGACTAACATCTCTGCAGCTTGCCTCATTTATTGTGCTACGCATATATTAAGAAATGTCAATTTAACAAGTCACTACATTTTTTTCTTTGTAATTTCAATACAATCAAATTGATTTAGTTTGGAAATCAACAACGTTAGTTGGCAGAGTCCAATTTGATTTAAAAAAATAAATGTTAGAAACTAAGTGCTGGGCTCTCAAAGTATTTTTTTGGTCATTTGCACAATTTTTTTCAGAAATGAAAAACAAAAACAATAAAATTAACGAACCAGAAAAAAATGAATGGATTGTCTAAAGCATTTTTTTTTAAATTGTTTTAAAATTGTAATTGCTGTTATTTTCTTACAGAACACAATTGGGCGAATGACAATTTGGAGTAAAAAGCTTTGTCAAGTAGACAGATGTTTCGGCTACTTTTTCAGGTGGTAGCTTATTTACTTGATTTAGTTTCTTATAGTTTTGCCTTAGAATTCTGATTGAGCTTTTTGAGTTTATGGATGATCCTTGCTTCCTTTTTCTAATGGTAATCGGGTAAATGACATTTAAATGTTATGAGATGTTGTGTGGTCTCTTCCGTTCCTTTTTTTTCAACAAAAAGCTTGAAAAACATCAGATTACCTAAAACATTGAAGACCTACGAAGCTGAACTTTCCCACCACCTCAAAAAGAAGTTACAAAGTCGCCAGAGGAATGCAGATAAAGCCCGGTTCTCAAAAGCAATCAGCAGAGGACAGAACAAATTGCATTCCTTTGTTTCCATTATACAGAATCAATTAACTTCCACCACTGGGAATCCCTCCAAAGTTTTTTTTGTAACTTATATATTTAGGACCTTTTTCAATGAATCACGATGCTGTCACAACAAATTAGTGATACCTCATTCTTCCTTTCCCCAGTTAAATAGATGTAAAGTAAACTGATGCATTCCCAGCGTTACTGAATGGTGGTTTGCTACACTTCTTTTCTGTGTCTATCCAAATAAGTTGTTTAGGAACTCTTAAGTGGTAGCAACTGCTAGACACTTTAGGGTGGCATTGCCTGCTAGTTCCAGCATGTGCAAAGAGGCGCGCTAACTCCAATTACTGAATAACAATGGTGAAACAAACCTGGGATAAATCAGCATTGGATCACAAAATTGTAGATAACTAAGTGTGGTTCAAGTTGACAGGATTTGGCCTGAAGTCATAGCTCCCTTTCAAATCAACATTCACAGGCTTTTGGGAGCTTGTTAAAAGCAACAACTGTTAAGAATAGAGGTATTCACAAGTTAATAGAATAAATGCTGTGGCTAACTCATTCAGGAAAGCTGAAATCCAGTGCCCCTTGGTGATGTCTTTAGAGAGAACCTGGTGCCATATCAACAGGGACTGGCAACCACCCTACCCTACAACATTGTGAGGTGGAGGGCTGAGTTAAGATTTAACAAACGTAAAAATTATAAGAAATTAAGTCAAGTAATGAAATGTTACTTGAATTAGTTTCTTATAAGTTGTACATTAGAACTTCATTGTTTTTGAGTTCCTTTCATTCCTTGGTTGAATTTCCATGTCTTTATTTCAAGTGTATTCTTCTGTAGTACTGTTTGCTGAGAACTAAAGCAAATGCTAATCCTTCTCATTCCCAGTTAAATGACCACTGGGGACACAGGAAGAGGAATTAAAAGTGGAGTCTTATTCCACTGCCAGGGAAGTATGAAACTATGTGACTCAAGGAAGGCAATAAACGAGCAAAGGGAAAGTTCATTCTAAATATAAAAATCTGCATTGCACTGAGGAACTGTAATAATCCATAATTCATCCTCCATTTATTCAGATCACTCATTAAGAATGACCTAAATAGTAGAGTTAGTCTAGTCACTCAATGTCACAAAGACTCTTACAACTGTTCACATTCCAGGTACACTTGCAATGTAACAGATGCTACAATGTCTTCCATCGTGCAGGTTATGCAAGTTTACCCTTGAAGAGGTGCAATTTCCACCCACCAATCCTGCTTTTAGTATCTCCCTGTTTAATGGGATACTTTACATCATCTACATTTTCATAGTATGTCATTTCTTCTGTGTGTACTCTATTATTCTCCATTATTTTTTATAGCACCATGTGGCCTCAGCTGACCTCTCAGACTTGTCTCGTTACTAAGTACAGCTTGTAATGCACACTAGAGTATATCTAGTGCATTCTCCATGTTCGCAAGAAAAGAATACTTTAGTTAAGATAACTGTGATATTTTTTACCCTTGTTAACTTCTGAATAGGAGAATCCACATTAATCAATAACATAATCATCTGCCCTATAAAAGTCCTGTTTGTCTACGCCCTCTTGACATTTTGTATTATTCGTTCCCCTCCTCCCCTGCCTTTTGTTTTTAAGTCTCACATATTCTGACAGCACAGGGGTAGCTAACGAGCTCCTATGAACAATGCCATTAGCCAAAGTTTCATCTTTGTATATCTGTTTTCTTTAAATCAATAAATGGTCATTCTACATCAATTGTGGATTCTCCTTTCTGAAATACCAAGTTGCTCTTTAAAGTTGCACAATCTTGTTAAATTCCAAACTGAAATATAATTCATTGGTTTCAGTACATATAAGGCTGATATTATCAACATGGACTTATAAGGTAACAACAATATGTAAAAAAAAGTCAAACCAAAAGGGACACTATACACATATCTTCAGTCAGTCCTTGAGTACAGAAACAATTTGTTCTTAAAAGTGCACTATGGACATCCTATTTATTTGTTCCCATCTTCATGGGTTTTTATAATAAAATATTCACGTTATTACTATAGTATCTTATAGACGACTGTGTCTAGTCAAGGCTTAGAAACAGAAAAGAAAACTTTGTCAGAAAAAAATAGATATATTTTATTCTTAGGCCAGTCAGACGGGTAGTATGGTACATTTTTACCTTAACGTGATTTAGTTTAAATGTTCCTTAGATTATATTGCACAAAATGAAGCAGTTTGTGTAAACGTGCAAAGCAGAAATCCTTCCCAGCATTATCTGCCTGTCCTTGTGAAAAAACAAGGCATTTTCTTCTTCCCCATCTCAAATGCAAACGGGCTGATTTTGAAAGCACAAAAAGGTTAATGTGAACTTCTTCTAAACAGAAAGCCCTTGGGACTTTATAATCCTGACATTCACACACATGCACGAAACATTACTCTTGTGAATAAAAGCATGCTGAGACTATAGTTAAAACAGCTGGCAGCAGTTTACTTGCACATATGGAGTCAGAGAGACTTAGGTTTGGACCAAAGGATACAGTGCCCTAAAAATCCTCGGTTTTCCTGACCCCGATAGGTACTTCCCTCCATGGTTCGGACCTCTGAATCTTTAGGTATTCAGATGTGGAAGCTCAAATACAAGAAGGGTATTAATACAGTATAATCACAAATATGATTTTGCCTTTTGTCTGTCACTTTCACAGTCCCATTCACTGTTCACGTGTTATATTTTCTATATTTATTCCCATTTTTTATTATTTGTGCAAAAGTATGTTTACTCCTTTACCACTTAAGAGAATGACCATCACTTACTGGTCATTTGTTTGGTCTCCTGTGATGTGAACACTGAAGTAATCGCATTTAATTGAGACAATACATTTAGTAAAGACTGCACATTTTTGTTGTCAATAGGCTGAAGTAAACTACAAAAACCTTTTATTCCTCTTGAGTTGCCGTTTAATAAAGGTTTAAAACAGTTCAATTAGTTCCCAGACACTAAACCATGTCTTTGCCTGGACAATATGACACCTTTAATGGACTCTGGATACAGCCCAATGGTTTCTTTCAAACTGGCAGATTCTTGTGCTGCTCCTTGTCCATTCCTGTGGTTTTTGCGGTCAAACCTAAATAGCTGTTTATATTTAGATGTAATTTACTTGAAGGGTCCATGGGAGGAAGTCATTTTATAGGCCCCTGTTTTTCTTCCCTGGGGAAAGCATTGTTATTCATCTCCCACTCTCCTCTTACAGTAAAAAAAATATATCATTTTCTCGATGTTAAGAGGATTTATGTGGATATCATGTCATATGATTTGTGCTTCAATCTTAGCCTTCCTTTGAAAATGCAGTGACAACGAAGAAAGCCTCCAGGAAAGAGTTATTTACCAGACAACAAGAGCTTTTAAAGTCCATCTTTGCAGCCTGTTTATTAGGCCATGAGAAGAACTAGCTGAAATGTCAGCAGCCACCAGTATTTTATATTATTTTGACTCAGTTTACCAGGAGAACTGTATGTTTCTTTTAGTGTTACAAAATATGATAACCTATAAACTCCCTTTGCCAACAAACGCCTGTTCATGATTGTTACAGTTCCAATATATCATTTTTTGTGCCATAATATCAAACATTATCTTGTGCATTGAAAACAGTCAACTATCAAAAAAATCAACAATTAAAATACACAAGAAAAATTATTATTGAATAAGTATATCCTGTTTTTTTTTTTTATGAATTATAAAAATGTAATATATACAGATGCTGCTGTCTTAGGACCATCAACAAGTCCACTAATTAGTTTGCAGACAAAATTAGAACAATATTAACCTCAATTGTTATGGAGTTCCAATCATTTAAGCCTAAAAATGCAATAACAACACACTGCACGTTTTTGGTTAGTAGTAGTTGGGGGCCTCTAAAATATATTGGGGTCTGCTCAGTTGTACTAAACATTGTCAGATCTAAAAACACTGAAGCTTAGATTAAAATAGCCCTTTGTTTACCAAAACAAAATCCAACACTTGTTGACTGATTTGACCTTTAAATGAGTCATTTGATTCTTGCTAGGGTCATATTGCAATTAATAGAATCTGTGGTATGCAAAAACATAACCAGCCAGATATGAGATGATTTCTCACATACAAACCATTTAAATTTGGACCATGCATGAACTGAATATCAGAGGTTACAGGATTAACACAGATTTCTTGAAGGCGGCAAATGTAACATTTTGCAACCAAGATTGTATTCAAAGACTTGCTAAATAAACACCTTAGGATAACACCCACAAGCACGTACAGTCATTTATAAAATGGACCCATCAAATAAACACTGATGGTGTCGGTCTAACTAGAAACACCATGACCATTTATAACTTATCTTAAAAAAACACCACATGATTACATTCTTATTGAGTTTATAGAGCTCTCATGGAATTTTAATTGAAACCTAAAAACAGCAGTCTTGTAAAATAAGTTCTCAAGGCAAAATAGTGTGTAGGCTTACTTGTTAGAATTTATATAACAACCACTGGTTTTCTTTAATAAACAGGCACATTCCATTTAATCTCTAACAAGCAAGACCATTGTTTCTATGAAAGGAATGCACCAAGATTTTATGGAGGTTATTGTAGCCTTTGTGCATTGTATCTGATGACTTGCTTAAAGAAGTTTACAGGATGCCCACACTACACAACTGGCAAGATTTCCAAGAATCCATTTTGGGTGCACACCAAAAACGTGCATAGCAACAACAAGGAAACTGAGAACAATTTGTACAGAGTGACCGGTGTATATCACACATACAACAGGCTTCCCGTCAGCTGTGCTGTCTCTGTGAGAGAGCGTCTTGGCAGTGGCAGACATTTCGATTAAGTCTATCTCAAGGGAGCCACTTCACAAAATATGTTTTTTTTTTTCAAATTTTAATGTATTGTAAAGACAGAAATGATTTAGTTTCAAGACTTACCCCCGAAGAAACAGGACTCGTTCCCCAAAGTGGTATTTTTTTGGCACTGTATTGGCGCTGGAGGCCAAAAAAAATCTAAATTTGACCACAAAAAAAGTGTGTGCAAAAACATGCTCTGGAAAAATACAACTATATTTTGGTATGTTCCAATAAAGGCAAAAGATTTGAACAGTTACGAAACGATCCAAATGAAATGCTCCATAAATACCATGTCCTCAGCCCAACTGGCTCTAGCAATTAGTGACACTGATCTACCAGTCTGTGCTCTAAATTATTTTCATATGATCAAGCGCCGATAAGGTGACTCACCTGCAGTCTTCATCTTAATGCATGCATTTTATTGAATTGTATTTTTGTTAAAGTAAGGTCCACGTTAAATATTAATATATATATAAATAAGAATAACTACCAAGCTTACAGATAATAATGTTTTAGTCTGATTCTCCCCTTATCTCATTTATGGGCTGAGTATTTGTAATCTGCCCCTGAGAGAGATGAGAAATACAACTCCAACAGTGACTCACTGAATTCCACGCCATCAACAAATTAGACAAAATTCAATAATCGATATAAAGTTCATATCTATCTTTGGAAGTTGGTATCTCTTAGTTACAAATGCATTTTTGCCATTAAAGGTAATACAAATAGCAGTGCACTGTTCTATTTTAATCCTATGCATTAGTTGGTAATCCTCACAGCAGTCCTATCAACTGCTTTCAAATCCATCTTCTTACTAAAGTGATTGTGGCTCACAATATAATTCCATATTGCTTTCCACGCCATGCAAATCCATTCACTTTATAGGTCTCAAATGTGTAGTCTTAAAAGAAATCTGTTTTAGGAAACATGTATTTTCATTTTAAAACATGATATCTGGTACGACACTAGGTTAAACAAAATGCAACTCTTGCTTTCTGATAGTCTTTCATGGTTATTTGACCTGATAGTGAAACTGTCCCCACCCCTTCATGATTGCCTTTCCTGTTAGTAACCAACCACCTGCTTCCCTAACACTGACATCCTTTGCAGCCATTTAGATGTTTTTCCCAAAGACACTGCTGAGGTGAAATGACCCAGGAAGTGCAAGTATAACAGATAACCTTGAAGGGAGGCAAGCAAACTGAAAACTTTCTTTCACCTGGTGTAGTACCAGGTATAGTTTAAAAAAATGAAAACGATCATGTTCCTTCAGAAACCTCACATTTGAGAACTGTATATGGAATTGCGTGACAGGTAAGTTATGAAAATATTGTGTTTATTAGAACTACTTTTACTATAGCGGTGTGTTTCAGTGACCATGTTGCCAGTGCTGATAAGAAATAAGAAAACTGATTTTAAAATCTGTGAAAATGGTTAGGGCTCTATTTAAAGGTGTAATAATAACCAATAAACAATATTTGTGAAAACACAGCGATATACAGCAAAATGCCAAGGGACTTTTGCAAAGTAAGGAAAACTTGTATTTATTTATATTTATTTATTTTTACTTACCCTGTGGTTCTGAGTTCTCTTGATCCAAAATTGTGTTTTAGTCATTTTGCTCTATAACTCAGGATTCTCTAAGCACTCAGATTGATGGATACATCACAAAAAGGTTTACTGAATTGAAATTACATTTGAAGCTAGTTACCCTTTCACTACTGTTACAATTTAGCAATATTGATGACACGAGGAAATGGCAGGCACATCCAAGAATCACTCTTTGTTTGCATAGGGTTAAATATTTATGATGGTGGCGTTCACTGCATTGTCCATGCTACAAATGGATACCATTATTGGCGATGACTGTCACACAGTAGGATTAATATATAGCAATGCCCTTGAAAGATTATCTTGACACAACCATTAAAACACATTCCAATGGGACTGACAAGGCCACTGGAAACAATTCAGGAATTAGTCCAGCGTCAGCATTAAACAGAGGAGGGGGTGTAGGTCATGTGAACCTTTTCCAAACAGAAAGGGGCCTCCGTCCTAACCAGGTTTAAAAGGAATTGAAGGTCTCTCGTCAAAGTTGAATTTGGGATTGTTTTGTCAACAGTGCTATGTGTATGAGTGAGGCGGGCGGGGGGGATTTTTTAGGTTCCGGAGCATTAGGCATTAGGTCAAGGTGATCATTGTGCATTTCTGTTTCATTCCTGATTGTGGTGAACCAAAGCAGGTGAAGGTTCAGTGGATGCGTCACTGAGGTTTTTTTCTTCTTCTGGGGTTTACATTTAAAAAACACAGCAGCTGTTCTTGAGATAGGTATGAAAGATGTGATTGGTTGAGCCAAATGCATTTACAGACTGTATTGATGTATCAAAAGATCAAGTCCAGTAATGACGGAAAATAAGAATGTGGTAACAGACAAGTTAATTTCTGCAAATACCCCCATTAAGGATGAAACAACTTTCATAATAAATATTATTTTACCATCGCTTTCAGGCAAAATTCCCATCGTATAGACCCATGTACTTTCCCTATCATAGCACTATGAGTTCACTTTCTGTGTTACGTAATATTGGACATATTAGCTGTAAAGCAGGAAGTGAATAGAGAGAGTAAATAAAGTACCTCCATCGAATTTAAAGTGATGTGGAAGAACTCAGAAATATGCTCTAGAAATCCAGCTGTGGTTTACCCTGGTGGGGTATAGCTTGATCAAATCAAACACTGTCATCGCATGCTAATGAGAGTTTAGAAAACAAGTTTTATAGCCTATGCTGTTTTTGAATGGCTCAACAACATCAAAAATTAAGTAGAAATGTGCACTCCATATAACTACCCTCATAACTCATATCTAACAAATAAACCATACTGCAATATGGTCATTTTGTATTATAGTAGTATGGATACACAGTTCAGCACTGTTGGAACCAGACAGCTTGGCGGCAATTCACAAAACAGAGGAGTAGGTGGACAGAGACTTTCTTTCTCTCAAACCTCAAAAAGGCTAGTCTCCTTAAGCCAGGTTTATGGGGCAGTTTGGGTAAGCTCCTGTTGTCACTGTCTGTGCTTTTCCTCCCCTGCCTCCAGCCTAGTGCTGCAAAGCTATGACAGAACTGGTTGAAGTAACAAGGGGGGGTGTCTGTTGTTTTAAGGTTCAATCAATCAATCTGTAAATGTTTAATGACAGCCTTCACACGGTTTCCATTCAGGGGCAAATTCCAATGAACTGAAGAAGTGTGTGTCAATTTAAGGCAACAGATATCCAGAATGTTTTGTAATGTTTATTTATTTCATTTTTTGCTTACATGCGCTTTTCTTAATGTCAAGGGCCTTTACCCCTGTATGGAATTGGGGGGGGGGGGGGGGGGGGGTAAATGACAAGGGTCAGATGGTATCTGTAGAGTCAAGTCAGTTTTTGGAAAGTAGGAAGAATTTTAGGAGGAATAAAAATCTAGGTATTTTTATTTGAAAGTTAATTTATAAAGGAATCTGAAGGCCATAAAGTTTTTATTTTTATTTTTTTATTTTATTTGGAAATTGTAAGTATACCAAAGTAAAGCTAAAGAATGAAACAATATATTTAAGGGCAGTATATATCAATAACTGCTGTCTGTAGTGGAATTATGTCTGCTAGTATTACAATAAACTACAATCCCATAAAAAAAAGTGTTTAAGTACACAGAATCATTTGGAATGAATTAATTCCAAAACCGCCATTTTATTCCTTGGTTAACCAGACCCAAAACGAAGCAGTTTTCCATAGCCAGGTTCTTCAATGTTGTTGCTAGCTGAAATGTCAATGTGACATTAGTTTACATATAAGATAGTGTTTTTCCTTTGTGGGTATTCTAATCAAGGTTAATAAGACTCACAGTAAACATGGTTAGGGTGTGACTGCTCACAAGCAAAAAATTTAACAAAATGTGATAGGCTGACCACACCAGCTGCATATTACATTTAGCAGTAACAAAACAGTAAATACCATTTACAAGCCAAACCCCAGCTAAAAGCTCAACTGTTTCAAATATACAGCACCAGAATATATTTGATATGCTTTCTTATTAGTTTTTCAGACAGAGCTGGTCTGCTATTATGTCGGTATCCTAAATGCTAGTTTTATACAGGGCTTGACCTCTACATTTGGAAAGGTGGCGAAAGGCCAGTCAGAGGACCAACAACATGTAGCCTTAATAGGGGCGTGACCTTATTACTGAAGGTCAAACATCAGAGGGTTTGGTAGTTTAACAGTAGAGAGGTCATTTAACAGTGTTTTCACATTTGGGACTGCTAATGTAACGGGCAGTGTTGTGTGGTACACTGCCGTTACGGATTGTGTCCCATCGGCGAGATGAGCTTGCAGTGTGTGAGGTGATCCATTCGCGCCGAGCATCCACTCTGTTACACTGATAGTGTCTGTAATACTGTCAATAGATCAGACTGTAACAAAGTGGCCTTTTTACTGAGGTGACTATAAAGCAAGGTTTTACTATAGCAGGTGCTATCATGCACATCAGTGAGGCAATTTTATGCAAAGGGACGAGCCATGTGGCGTGTAACATGGTCAAATGTACAGTATATATGAGGCCTTGAGCCCTTTGCTGGTAGTTAGGCAGCCATAGAACTGGTAGAATCAACAATTTAGTATATAAAATTGTTGGGAGGCATGACAGTGGATTCCAAATTGCCCCATGCAAGATAAAACTACAATAAAACATGGTACAGGCAGCATGGGAGACTGCATTGTTACAGTGCATCCAACTATAACAACATGGGATATCTTGATTTATTATTTCTTTCTTTCATTGCTGTACTTGATCTTCCCACTATGACCTCGCCACAGTTTTTGAGGAAAATCAGTGACAGAGCCCTGCTGCACTTCCAGATTCATTTCTTGACAGAAAGCAAGATCTACACCGCAGACCCTGGTTACATTACAAAACAAATCAGTTGTCGTAAGACAGGGATTTCCAAGGAGTGGTGTTGAAATCAGGAAATGAGAGGTAGGTATTTACAATGGTAAGTGACAAAGGAGGGCTACTGGTACTTAAGATATTGTGTTACACTTTTAAATAGGTTATATCATTTTTTTTATTTTTTTTGGGGGGGGGGGGGGGTTGGATTCCTGATATTCAATATAATGTCAAGCAGGTTTCAGAGGGTTTGTGTCTGTTTTACAACAGTTGAAACACTTTAATGTGGGGTGGAATTGAGACAAACCAGACTGTCTGCTTTCTGTTGAAGCAAACTGTAGAAGACTATTGAACAGTGACACCAAAACATTTTAAACGTAAAATTGAATAATTGGACAGTGGTCCTAATATGGTAGAAATACCTGAGCCACTTGACAGCTTTAAATATTCCAGCCTGTTACTGTTTATATGGAGGAAACTAAAGAGTTAACAATTACGAGTTAAGTATTAAGAGGAAGCTGAAAATGTATACAATCATGTTTCTTGTCAGTGTGTGGTAATAACATAATACAAAGGTCAACGTGAGCCCTGTGGGTCTGAAGAACCCTGTTAAATCAACTCTCAACTGAATGAGGCATTTGTCATACTCCTGGCTCTCTCCTTGATTACCTTGCAGAGAGTATTAAACTGTACCAGCACCCAGTAGTCCTGGGCTCCATTCCAAGGTTTCCTTGGCAACCCAGCCATGGCAGCAAATCATAGTTACTGGTATTTCTTTACTGGTGTCAAGTTCAATGTCAGTGTCTGAGCCAGTAAAAAATGGAGTAAAATATACTCAGGTTACATGTAATAAATGATTTCAAGGCTCTTTTTTTTTTTACATCAGTCGCAATGTACACAGCTCTCCAGTTTATTCACGTGCGGCAGACTGGTGCTCATTAATATTGGCAGATTACGACAAAACCAAGCCTAATGCATATCATAAACATGAACACCTTAATAATACTTTGACCCGTAAATGTATATTGCACATTCCAAAACGATTTTGTGATGTTTACATTGTGAACCAGCCTACAAAACAGGGTTTGCCATTATGTATCCATGACAACAGACCAGTATGTAAAATACCTGAAAAATTATGATATTTCCAGTAAACTAGCAAATTGCTTGGGTATTTTGTTCTTATTGCTCCTCTGGATAAAGATGTCTCCAGCCCTGTTTATCACAAGCCTGCTGGAGCATATAAACATCATAAAAAACATTCTAAAATGTGTTCACTACCGATCTTAAATGCATCTCCCTACTCCCCATGCAATACCATGTGATTACTGTCAAGCACCAAGAGTAAAAGCGACAGCTCATCAACACTGTCACCTAGTGCTTATTTCCAGCACTGCCTTGGCCTGGTATTCATAGAGATCTCACAGCAGGATCTCGACTGGGGGAGCTAAAGCAGCACCTCACAACCCATCACCGCTCTCCTTGGTGAACATCAATCCCATGATCTCAGATTAGAATGAGTTCACAAAAATCAACCGCATGGGCATTCCGGGTTCCTATGGATACTGTAGCTTTACACATTGTATGTATTCCACTTAGAACACTTCTTTGAAGTGCATTACTGATATGTGTACATAAGAAATTAGTTAAATCCATATGGGCGTAAGAAAAACCTATAGAAGTTTGTAATATATCATTAGGACACCATTCTACTATTTCTCTGACGAAAACCTAGCTGACTCAAAAGCGGTTTCCAGAAATCGCAGGAGGCTGTGTGGTCCAGTGGTTAAAGAAAAGGGCTTATAACCAGAAGATCCCTGTTTCAAATCCTGGCTCACTCACTGACGCACTGTGTGACCCTGAGCAAGTCCCTTAACCTCCTTGTACTCTGTCTTTCTGGTGAGTCGTTGTTGTAAGTAACTCTGCAGCTGATGCATAGTTCACACACCTAATCTCTGTAAGTAGCCTTAGATAAAGGCATCTGCTAAATCAACTAATAATAATAGAACAGCGATCCTAATGCTGTAGCAAACTGGTGTAGTAGATTACCAGTGCATATTCAAAGTTCATTTCATTAATACTATTGTAACTGTGCTAGCATTGCCCAATACAGGCCAGCCACACTGCATTGCAGTTGAAGATTCGTTAATATTTAACTAATAAAACAAGGCCATACTGCAAACATTATACATTGTTCAGGGTTATGTTGTTCCATGATCGAGGTATAAGTTTTCTCTAAATCAGCCACTTTGAACTTAACAAGAGTACCCTAAGGGCTGGGGACTAAGCAGCCTTCTTCTTTCCAATTGGAATCAGGTGACCTTTCAACTCTGCCAGGCAAACCTACTCTCTCTGTATTCATAAAGGGAGAGTAGGCAGAGCTGGTAAAGTGAAACGGTCATATGTCACATGATTTGAATAAAACAAGGGAGGCTGTTCAGTACCAGCATTCTTACCAGATTTAACAGTTACTAAACAGGCCAAAAAGAATGTCCTTGCTACAATAAACTCATTTCTGCAATTCAAAATTCTATGTTTTCTACATACTGTACAGGACTTCCATTGTTTATCCTCATGTCCATTATAGTTGGTTTACCTTCCCCAGAGGCAGTTTCATGTGCAAGGACCAGCTTCTTCTGCCACCCCGCCAGTGAAAATTCAATTTACAATTTGGAACAGTGTCCAAGAAACCAACGCTGGAGAGTAAAATCAGGTGTCACATTTTCACAACTTTGTAGAATTGCTTGATCACGTGTAGAGACATTGGTGCATATAACATTTCTGTCATTAAATGATTCCTCTGGCTTGGATGTAAACCCTTCAAACTTGGATCATGCTTACAGGACAGGCAGGCTGTTAAAACTCTAGATTAATCTGATTACGTACAAGTTTTAAGACAATCCCTCCCTATTTCTGTCCACACTGCGTCTGTCCATTTCCTTCTTAGGGAGATTGTGAAGATACGATTAGATTGTTCACCTTCCCAGGCATCCAAACGAGCATCACGCCCTTCAGCAGTGAACACAGCCCTTCAAACTGCATTAGAAATGCCCTTTTTCTTTTTTTAAAGCAACCCTGACAGTGACAATGTCATCCCATGTTGGATTTATTCTCTTGCTTTTTTGTTAATACTAGTTGTTGCCTAACATTGTCTTTCACACAATAAGTTTTTTTGTGGCTAATTTATTGGTCACATTGATGTGGTTGTTATCAATATATCACAAAAACAGTAACACCTGCGCAAGATGATTTCTATCACAGAATTCTTTGTTCACTTCAGAACAAATCTTTGCTACTGATACACACAATTACTTTCACAATGATAAAACTTGAAAAACATTTACTTTAATTTTGAAAGTCAAAACAAGCTTTGTTTGTAACTTTCTCTGCTACTGCAGTCACCATGGTTATTGTTTTGAACTACAAACCGTATAGTGCATGGTGACAATCTTCTGCAACTAATTGAGCGATGTGACTGGTTAGACAGGTGGGTTATGCTTTAAGGGGATTTTTCTATTAGTTAATAACTATCTTACAAACACATTAAAAAAATGATGTTTTTTATGTAAATAGTTGGTTAATATAAAGTAAATTATTTATAAACTAATAAAAATGTATAGGCATATGAAATTTGATCTCTTTTACATAATAGCTTACCGAAATAAGAAATGTTTGGGAATGAGAAGAGGCTGTTTTGTCCATCAAGGCTTATTCTAGCAGACCATTTGTCTCTATGAAGGAGTAAGACACAACTGTAAGACACAATTGCTTTTTTTTATGTTCCTCACATTTTTTAAAGTTACTACTTCAAAAAACTGCCCCATTAAAATCCAAAAGGTGTATAATCCATGGTAGATCATAAACATAAACCACACAACCAATCAAATAA
Organism: Acipenser oxyrinchus oxyrinchus; assembly: GCA_030684275.1. NCBI lineage: Eukaryota > Metazoa > Chordata > Actinopteri > Acipenseriformes > Acipenseridae > Acipenser > Acipenser oxyrinchus. The sequence goes on from CM060264.1 coordinate 9,426,149, forward strand.
ATAAAAAAATCCAAGCAAAAAGATAAATCATTGTTTTCGTGGGACTTATTACACCCTTAAAGAACAAAAGAACAATTTGCATTAACTCAGCTGAAGGCTGCAAGAGTGGACACAGATTACTGTATTACTTTGAATTAATGCTGCTGCATTCATTTTAAATTGCTAAAAACAGCTGCAGCTCTTTTGTTGCAGTATTTGAGGGAGGTGTATATTTAAGTTTATTTCTGCAGATACAACTTGAACAGGATGACGAAGAAGTCCTACAACTTTAAACTAAAAGCTGTGGAGCTCGCAGATCAGATCTGTGTTTGACTAGATGAGGACACATACCAGTGTAACGTGGAGAGGAAAATAATAAATGAGAGAAATGTCAATTCAACACCTTTCTTTTCTTACAGCAGTTTCTAAGAGTCGCAGGGCTGAACTCTTTAATATACAATGTGTTTCTTTCTCTTCAACCAGCAAGACAGCTAAACACTCACAGTCTCCTGATCCAGGCAGCGCTTCGGTGAGGAAGATGAGTTGATGCCATGGCAATCCCCTAAACAGCAATGCTACAGTGAGAAATAATAAATCATACAGCTCCTGCATTACAACTAAAATGTATTACTTTTCTTGTGAATTCATATATATATATACAGTACTGTGCAAAAGTTTTAGGCAGGTGTGAAAAAATGCTGTAAAGTAAGAATGCTTTCAAAAATAGACATGTTAATAGTTTATATTTATCAATTAACAAAATGCAAAGTGAGTGAACAGAAGAAAAATCTACATCAAATCAATATTTGGTGTGACCACCCTTTGCCTTCAAAACAGCATCAATTCTTCTAGGTACACTTGCACACAGCTTTTGAAGGAACTCGGCAGGTAGGTTGGCCCAAACATCTTGGAGAACTAACCACAGTTCTTCTGTGGATTTAGGCAGCCTCAGTTCCTTCTCTCTCTTCATGTAATCCCAGACAGACTCGGTGATGTTGAGATCAGGGCTCTGTGGGGGCCATACCATCACTTCCAGGACTCCTTGTTCTTCTTTACGCTGAAGATAGTTCTTAATGACTTTCGCTGTGTGTTTGGGGTCGTTGTCATGCTGCAGAATAAATTTGGGGCCAATCAGATGCCTCCCTGATGGTATTGCATGATGGATAAGTATCTGCCTGTACTTCTCAGCATTGAGGAGACCATTAATTCTGACCAAATCCCCAACTCCATTTGCAGAAATGCAGCCCCAAACTTGCAAGGAACCTCCACCATGCTTCACTGTTGCCTGCAGACACTCATTCGTGTACCGCCTCCAGCCCTTTCGGCGAACAAACTGCCTTCTGCTACAGCCAAATATTTCAAATTTTGACTCATCAGTCCAGAGCACCTGCTACCATTTTTCTGCACCCCAGTTCCTGTGTTTTCTGCATAGTTGAGTAGCTTGGCCTTGTTTCCACGCCGGAGGTATGGCTTTTGGCCTAAAGTCTTCCATGAAGGCCACTTCTGACCAGACTTCTCCGGACAGTAGATGGGTGTACCAGGGTCCCACTGTTTTCTGCCAGTTCTGAGCTGATGGCACTGCTGGACATCTTCCGATTGCAAAGGGAAGTAAGCATGATGTGTCTTTCATCTGCTGCAGTAAGTTTCCTTGGCCGACCACTGCGTCTACGGTCCTCAACGTTGCCCGTTTCTTTGTGCTTCTTCAAAAGAGCTTGGACAGCACATCTGGAAACCCCTGCCTGGGAGAGACCTTGCTGATGCAGTGTAACTACCTTGTGTCTTGTTGCTGTGCTCAGTCTTGCCATGGTGTATGACTTTTGACAGTAAACTGTCTTCAGCAACCTCACCTTGTTAGCTGAGTTTGGCTGTTCCTCACCCAGTTTTATTCCTCCTACACAGCTGTTTCTGTTTCAGTTAATGATTGTGTTTCAACCTACATATTGAATTGATGATCATTAGCACCTGTTTGGTATAATTGTTTAATCATACACCTGACTATATGCCTACAAAATCCCTGACTTTGTGCAAGTGTACCTAGAAGAATTGATGCTGTTTTGAAGGCAAAGGGTGGTCACACCAAATATGGATTTGATTTAGATTTTTCTTCTGTTCACTCACTTTGCATTTAGTTAATTGATAAATATAATCTATTAACATGTCTATTTTGAAAGCATTCTTACTTTACAGCATTTTTTCACACCTGCCTAAAACTTTTGCACAGTACTATATATATATATATATATATATATATATATATATATATATATATATATATATATATATATATATATACACACACACACAGTATATAGTGCTGTGCACTTACGGTATTCTTTTGTTTGGGTTTCATAAATTTTACAGTAAAATACCGGTATGCTCCAGTGGGTAATTGTATTCTTTTAAATACATTTTATTCAAGTTTATTCAATTCATTTTGTTTCTACTTGCAATGTTTTGTCATACTGTGTTTTGTATGCGTTTCTTTATTAAGGGTTGCATCTGAGCTGGGGGAGGGAAAATATGTATGTTTCATTATTGAGAGCTGCACTTATTCGAGGGCGGCGTCTTTTACAAATCTGATACCCGAGGGCAGCGCTTATTCAAGGGCGACGGTAACTCAAAGTGATACGGTAATCTTCTATGGAAGCATCCCACCATGTCAACGTTATTGGCAAGGAAATGGAGGAACAAATTCCAAAGGATCCTACGAGATATGTCCATGAATAGCTCACAAAAAATATATATATCTGGGCTCCAGCAACTATAAACAATGTGAGAAAAAGTGAATTAGAAGCTTCTATTTCCAAACCTAAATGTAGAAGTAATGTCCAGTTCTGTCTCAACAGCTTACCAAAACTGAAAGGCAATTTGGGACATATACACCCCCAAAAACAAGACAATATGTACAGCAGGTGTAAAACATTTCTTCAGTACACAATAGTACATTCTCATATGTGGTATATATATAGAATATCATATCGGGGACAACACGTCAGACTTGGAGTGATTTTCTAAAATAATATATAGTTCAATAAAAACAACGAAGCTAATCTTAATGTGACAATTTCTACCTGATACAACATGCATCACGTCAATATCAGTCTACTATATATATTATATACAAATATCACTGGATAAATCTGTATCTCTGCAATTCTTCATCTTATGAAGTATTTTAAAATATATATTGAGTGTAGTTACAATGAAAAACAGCAATTGCTACAAATGTAATCACATTCTCCTTACTGTCTTTCTACTGAGATGTAACAAATAAATATTTGGAACATCTTTTCAATACTGTTGTGTTTATTCCACCATCAAAAAAAAAAGTCTATTTGAGCTTTACTTGCGATAAAACATTTGTGTACTGGATTTTAAAACATACAATCAAAAATGGATTGTTTGCTTTTCTTTTTGGAAGACGACGTGTCAGATCTTTATTTATTTACTGGTTTAGACTATAAATCAGTAAGTACAGGGTATGATGGGGGGGAACACAGACAGACACAAAGAAATATGTTAATGGCATGGCAGATTTCCTGAAGACTTTGGACACAAAAAAAGGCCAGTTGTTATAACCACTGACCACCAAATTCCATGAAACCAGTATTTAAAACCTTAATAAATCTAGACTCCAAGACCATAGACATTTTCTGGACTTTTTTAAAACTCATCTGGTATCTCCACTGTGAAACAGATGACACTGATGTATTTAATCACAGTGCCGTTAATTAAATACAGATAAAATAGCTGGCTTGTAAACAAAGTTCCAACATACATTATAAATAAAATTCTCAGATTCTATTTATATTTTTTCCAATCAAAGGCCTAGGGTGTACAAGATGGAAATGTTGCAGAGCTATTTACTATGAAAGTTGTTTCACCTTTAATAGAACAATTATGGGTATATTTACAGAAATGAACTTGTCTACTGCCAAATAAATAATTTATTTATTCTTTTAACATGACCTAGAAGAAAGATGGTGCTCAAAGTTGCAAAATCTAAGTTGCACAAGTGGATCTGCCTAGGATTCGATACAGCATTAGACAAGTTAATTTCAGCAAATATTCCATTAAAGGAACTTCTGTATTAAGTGCAAAGGTTTTTGAAAACATAGCCTACAGTAGCCAAAAGTAACACACACACTAGCACTTATTTCAAGCCCAGTGGAAGACCCAATACTGGGTTAAAACAAAAATAAAAGCAAATTTCTTTCACTTTTATAAAGTAAGTTTGTTCAGCTGAAAGGCTATTACATGTTCAGTCAGAAAAAAACAAGCTAAAGCATGAAAGTAAAGGGTAGTTAAAAACAAGTCAAGCATACCAGCTGTATTTGCATGCAACAATATCTCACACACGTTGTTTATTTGTTTATTTAGCAGACTCCTTTATCCAAGGTGACTTACAGAGACTAGGGTGTGTGAACTACGCATCAGCTGCAGAGTCAATTACAACTACGTCTCACCCGAAAGACGGAGCACAAGGAGGTTAAGTGACTTGCTCAGGGTCACACAATGAGTCAGTGGCTGAGGTGGGATTTGAACCAGGGACCTCCTGGTTACAAGCCCATTTCTTTAACCACTAAACCACACGTCTTGCAAAATCATAGAAACTTTCGTAAAGTACAGTGCTGCTGTGGTAAACCATTGGCAGAAGTGAGAAAAATAAGCATTTTCCTGTTATAACTTGCAGTCCAAGGGGTATAAACCATGGTATGCTGTCGTTGCAATTATTCCGAGCGGTTTTGGGACCTGATGCTCCAATAGCGAGTTATCGTTTTTCTATAAAAGTGATTTTACCTGGCATATGCTTGCTTTGAGCTTATCTGAAGAATGTTCCGTTCTGCGATTCAAATCATGTGACAACGTGACCTTTCAACGCTGCTAGCCTCACCTACTCAAAGTCAGGTAAATTCAGATTTAGAGAAAAACTAACTCTGAACTCAACAGCCACCCTCCTGCAACAGTGATGTGTGAAGAATTCAGTTTATACCTAAAACAACAGTGCCCTCTGCTGGTCTATTCAAAGTGACTGCTGTAGATGTTACTACAGAAACTAAAGATCTTACAATTGTTTTAAAACAAATGTACTGTACTTGGAAATAACAATGAAGTATATTTAAGAGAAAAGAAACATGTTGCTTATAACTGCAAATAGATTTTTAAAAACCTGCACACCAGAAAAACAGTTTGTAACCCTGAAAAATCCCCTGAATAACAGATCACCTGATATGGTAAACGGCTATATTATACAAATGTTTTGACAATAAGGCTTTGTTAATGTATTTTGTGTTATGTTACTAATGCTCTAAAATGATGAGTAGTATGTAACGGTTGGTGCCATTGTTTTTAATCCAAGCTAGCGTGTAGGAAATGAAGTACACAATGTATTTTCTTTAAAATACAATTCCTACAAAGCCTCTCACACTGTGCATCAGATATGATATAAGGAGGATCCTGATCCAGATTATGCAAATAAAACTATGAGCGCATCACCATCCAAAAATAAAGCCCATTCTTAGATACATTAGTATGTTTGGCAACTTTTTTCTGAAATAAAAAGGACTCGGCTTTGTAGTTTTTTTTTTTTTTTTAATATATATTCTTTGTTCTTATGGGAAAGCTGATTTCCTCCAAAATACCAAAAACAAAACCTCAATTCAAGAAATGTTGGGTTACATTTTTCTAAAAAAAAATATTTCACTCCCAATGGGGAGCACAGTTCAACAAGTTGGATCCATTCTCTCCCAGGATGTGTGCATCTAGCCAACTCTCAGTGGAGGAGCTACCAGTACTACACCATCCCCTCGAACAAACAGCATTGGGATGTTCCTCTTTGTGGACTGGAAAAGAAGAGAGAAACCTTTATCAAATGCATATCCTATAGTAAAACTTGTCTTTCTGACAGTTCCATATCAAGACCAGCTTATTTGGCTTCAGCACCTTTCAGTCCCAAACAAAGTATTCTAAATTAAAATGCATTGAAGACATTGAAAAAGACGTCCAGTCAAAACATTTATCATTTCATTTAGTTTTTTAGTATTTCTTAGTATTGTAAAGCAGTATTTTTTTTTTCTTCATTGAACTACAAACTACAAAATGGTATCTCAAAAGTCTACCAGAAACTACAATAGTACAGTATTTCATGTTAGATTTCAAAATGTCACATTTTTCAATTTGTGGAACTCTACAAAGCAATATGTAATTTCAATACGTCAACGTAACATTAATTCTATAGGGCATGATGCTCAACTTTTGGTCATAGCTGTAATGCCCCCCCATATAATCTACTAAATAAAAACACTGGTCTGTTTTTCTGTCATCTATATGCAGGTGTATGAAATGAGTGATCTGAGCTTAGCAAAGAAACATACAATATGTTGCAGACAGCAAGTAGCCTACTACTAAAGTGTTAGAAAAAAGCCTTTACAGCCAGTTATTTAGTAAAAATAGTAGTGAACTACAGAAACAATTTAAAAAAGGCAGGAAGGATGCTTATCAGGGGCAATGTACAACATACTGACTTCCCTGTCCTTGTATGAAATATGGGAGGGATCAAACACTTCAGGGTGCTTGGACACCACTGTAGACGAAAAAATCGTTCTGTATTCGATTTCAGCTGCTATCACCAGCGTCACCGCGGGACTAGCGGTATCGTCCCGCGCTGATCTGTCCAACACCATATGAAAGCAATGGCAGCGAAACATGCAGCAAAATGCCTTGCATGTCTGTCCCGGGCTTAAGACGGGTTAAAAAAACAAAACAAAAAACTAAATCAACCGGGTGCATTGGAGGCCTCAATGGGATCTATTCTGTAGTATTTTGTATTTAATTATATCCTGATGTAACTATCACTGACACTTATCTGCTCCGTTATTGAATCGCATTTTATCATATACTTGTACTTGCTACAACCAAAGTCATTGTATTTTATCTTGCTCTTAATTGTATTAATACTTGTACTGTGATTCTGGAAATGTATTTTTGTTTATTACTAAGTCGCCCTGGATAAGGGCGTCTGCTAAGAAATAAATAATAATAATAATAATAATAATAATAATAATAATAATAATAATAATAATAATAATAAAAAGGGCTGGCACTAGTTCTATTCACAAACAGAGACTAGCAGAACATAGAAATAAGAACTAAACTGAAGCCCAGCTATTAACATTAAAAAGACAGTATAAAAAATATGAAAGATTTATTCAAAACTTACTTTATAGATTTCTTCATATGTCTCCTCATCAATTTCTACTGTGGTCACAGTCTCTTCAACATCACCCAAGATCATATTCAAGTGCTGATCATAAGCCTGCAATAAAAGAGAACTTGGCTTAATGCAAAGAAATATTTCTTTACTAATTTAACATGCCAATCTGGGTATCAAATATCTCAAATTATGCAATATTTGGACTTACAGATTTTATTTTTTCTGCTTCCATATTTGTCATAAATTTAAAAAGCAGTGCAATTACCATGTCCAGTTTAAAAGACAATCCTTGGTATCAGTTTACAATAATCATCTCCCTGTACACTATTTTAACAGAGAATAAGTACTCAGATAATATCATTCAGTCAATAGGCCTACATCTTTTGGAGATTTGCAGATTGATATTATTATTTACAGTACTTACATGTAACCTTCCTCTGAGCTCTCTGTCATTTCGCATTTTGACATAAATGCGCTCATCAAGACTAAGCCTGATGAGATCCAGCGGTTCCTCAACAGTGTTGGAAGTCTGTTGCTAAAAACAACAACAAAAAAGAGGACATAATCTTATAAGGTCTTGTGTACATATAATCTCTATTTAAATACTTTAATACAGCACTGAACTACACCTCACAACAGGTCAAACCAACTGAAAACAATAAATCTGATCTGAAGTTTACAACAGGTTCTCTGTAGTTATTATAATATTACGTATATGTTATAATACAAACGGTACCTGCTGTATTGAATTACAGAATTCAACAGCGATACTGATCGGTTAACATCAATTCACTCAACAAAAGCATGTATCCGTGTATTACTATCGATACTGTAATTTTACTCAATTCATATTTTTCCACATTCAAGTCTTCCAAAAGTAAACTACATATACAGATACAATTACAAATACATAACGTGTGTAGTTTTTGCACGCTCATTAACCCGCTTCCTTGGCAATAATAAAACAAGAAAACAACGTATTTCTAAACAAGTAACCATTTTTGAGTTTCCATATCAATTTAGATTTTTGTTTTACATGCCACCGGACTTATAAAAACGATTGCATAAACATAATGTATTCGCCATTTTGAATAAACACTTGAAATAAAAAATATATACTTTACCTGCTCTACTTCGTCCGCCATCTTTCAAATCACAAATGGAAAATCTCGCGGGATTTCATAAAGTTACGCGAACAGGATTTAAAACAACGGGATTTAAAACAACGCGTGTATAATGTAACACAGTCCGCAGGCGCAGTAAGCGTTCTGAAACTCCCAACTTGAGACAGATGTTATTGGGTCTATAATTTTATTTTATTATTATTGTGGGCCGAAATAATAATTATTGTTAGATTACCCCCCCATCATATGTAAATATACTAAACAGGAACACGTCTAGTTTTTATTAGCAAATACGCTATAGAAGAGTATTTGAAATTTAATTATTACTAAAATGTCATTTTTTAAAAGATGTCTGGTATATTGGACGTATTGTTCAAACAACCTCAGATATTGGACATTTGGTCATTCGTATTCAGTCCATTCTAATACTTTCAAAAACAGGTTTAAAATAGTTTATTCTTTTTTTTCATTCATTTGCTCTAGAATAAAATTATAAATAACAAACCATGGCATAAAAAAAAGAAAAGTGAAAAGAAAAATGAAACGGGCTATGTTTAGTATAGCGAACCATCTCTCAACAGCTTGAGATTCCAAAATACATTCATTTCCCATAAACATTATTGGAGAGCATAGTGCGTATTTGTCATTGGTCCTCAATAGGTTACATTGTCATGTTGCTTGTGTCCCAAAAAGGACCGTGACAATTCGATACATGTACCGTATGTGCTCACTTATCTATCAGTGTTTGTACTCTGGTTTCTACTTAAACACACTTCCGCTTTGGAAAATGATAAATTAAATAACGTATCTGAATATTCAACACTGCTGTAAGACACCGGAACTCGGAGTCAGCGACTCATCGTCATGGATTCGCAAAGGTGGGGTGACGAGGTGTGCTCGTCATAACGGGATGATGCTGTTCTTGCTTAATCACGTTTTAACCATATTTGATTGACTGTGTTGTCAGGATTCTTTAAATTAGAACATTTCAAACAACAAGCATTCGATATGTGTTCGTCGGCTTTTGTTTTTTCTGTTGTTACTAGTTTTACCTTTGTGTTGTGCTGTTTTCTCCTGCCACAACCAGTGTATCCCTGCATCCGCCTCAACAACAGACCCATCATAGGTAAGTGAGATTCAGAATGCAACTAAAACACTATTCAATAAATATATCGTGTTCTCTACCGTACCGTCTAACAAAATCAACAGTCAGGAAGGAAGACTTTCAGAATCTAATTTTGTCCAATGACATAACAGGCACCTGTACCGACGCCATATGCACACTTTAGGTAAAGCCAGTTATGCTACGTAGTACAGTGGCCGACAAAAGCTGACACCCTGCACGTATAATAAGGTAATTCAAGAAAGCATGTTAAATATAAGCCTTTAGAGGGCATTAGCCACTAATTAATACGACAAAGACCAAAATACACACTTTCTGGTAGTTTAACAAACAATCTTATATATCTGTGCCCATTCTGCCTTGCATATTTCCTTCAGCTTAGGCAGATTGGATACACAATGAATGCTTGGCTGCAGCTTTTTTGTGCACTATATTATGCCTGGTGCTTTGAAATTGCTTTTGTATTTTTAAGAAAGATTGTTTGTTAAACTACCAGAAATTGTGTATTTTGGTCTTTGTCATATTAATTGGTAGCAAATGTTCACTAAATGTTTGTATTTAATATGTTTTCTTGAATGACCTTACATTAAGTGTAGGGTATCAACAATCTGCTTGATATATATCATTAGATTCTTAATTATTAATTTCCGGGAATACATTCAGAATAGTAGCAAATCTTTCATGAAACACCAAATGCCAAAATACAGACTGTATTTATTGCTCTCAAAATGAAATGTATGGCCAACATGTTTTTCCTGGTCTTTATTCATGTATTCATTCATTCATTTATTTATTAATTTATGTCTTCATTTATTTTGGCTCACTGCAAACCCCCCTACACATCACCACTTACAGTATAAACATTCCTGTTCTCTTGCCACACCTATAGGAGCAGGACATATTTATCTTGGCTTTTTCATCATGAGTTTGAAATCAAAGGGTTAAAAACGTAGAGTATAATGAAGGTGAACAGTCTGACTGGCTGTTCTTTCATTTAATGTTTGTTCTAAAGGTTTGCCAACAAATAATTGACGTAAGGTATTGACGTTAGGGTTGAAGCAACCCCCCTAGAGCTGTAATGACTCGACTCAATAGAGGGCTTGCTGTGTCGTAACACTTTAATTAATCATTTGTGTTCCTGAGGGATCCTGGCACAAGAAAATCAAGAGAGCGACCCCCACCCTCTTGGGATATCTTACATTGCTGCTTCATATGTGAAACACCTGGAAGCAGCTGGAGCTCGAGTGGTGCCTGTGAGGTAAGGATGTGACAGTTCTGTGTTCTGACCCGCAGTGTAGTGAGTATACCATGATCAGTAAGCTTCTCATCCCTTAAGTCTGTAGAACGGCCCGTGATGGCATCACTCTTTCATTACGCATCATGACTCAAACTGGCTTGCAAAAGAGAGATGCTGTTTTAAAATGTTACATAATGTCAGTCGTGGTAATTTCATATCCAGTTAATCAAGTGGTTTTTGTCCATTGTAAATGTGACAGCGGCACTGCTAGAGTTCTTATTTTTATTGAATTATACATGTGTTTTTTATTTATAAATGTTCCCCTTTTATATTGGTATTTAAGCCACACTTAAATCTGTCCTGGTGGAACATTCACTCAAACTTTGATGCCCTTCTTCTACAGAATAAATCGTACAGAGGATGAATATGAAAAACTTTTCAACTCCATAAATGGGTATGTGTTTCATTTCAGAATATATAACTTCAGGGAGTTTTATTTTCATTTTTATTTTTTGAGCTGCTGTGTTCTACAGTCATCTCTTTACCACATTACTCCATCGGTTAGCCTTCTCTTTCTGCTTCATCCACAAACCACATTGTCTACACTGTACATTCCCAATAGGCAGTTTAAGCTGTGGGGACTCAAGCTGCAACCCACATTGAAATCAGCTTGTCAAAATGCCATTCTATAATGAAGCTCATGCTACTGGAACTACTTGTTGCAGTCGGAGGTGGTCATGATATCTTTAAGCCATGTAATAGCACAGGAAGGAGGAAGTTAGGGGATTGCCTCAGTTATATGGTAACAGTTGCAACTACAGCCAGACCACAAGAGTGTACATTTTAATCCTGGTATGCTGTTTGTATGGCTGGGTGAAGTTAAAATGACTGTCCACTGTTTCAGGTTGTTGCTACCAGGAGGAGAAGTGGATATTGAAAGATCCCAGTTTGCCAGAGCGGCGAAGATATTCTATGATCTGGCAATAAAGGTATTTGTGTTTTAGAAGATGTTTGTATGTTTGCGCTGCGACTGGCTCATCTTAATACACCTGCATTGAATGCATTGTTATCTTATGCTTCAGCCATTTCCTGCTAGATATTTGACTGGGAGTTATTTATTGAAAGTACAATTATCAGTTATCTACAGGTAATGACCACTGGATATTAATGCAGTGGATTGCCCAGGCTACTTGAATGAAGTTGTCAATATGTGGTTTATAACTTAAATCTATACGCAAATCTATAATTTTGAAATGGAAACAAACAGGGCAATATTCACCACTGTGCTAAGCTGCCACAAAGCTTTCTTTTCTTTTTTTTTTTCCTAGGCCAACGATGAATCTGACTACTTTCCAATCTGGGGAACATGTCTAGGATTTGAGCAGCTAACAGTTCTCACCAGTGGCAAAAATATTCTGACTGTAACAAAAACAGAAGGAGTCGCTCTCCCGTTGACATTCACTCAAGGTTTGACCTAGGGATTGCACTTACTTGAAATGTGGCACAGTTGCATTATGTTGCTGTCATCTGCACTGTATAAAAGGCAGCTCATTGGTCAGGTCCATTACAGACAACCTGCTGAATTGCCTCATTACAACAGCACGCCAAGCAAATGGGAAGCACATTAAACCGCATATAGACTGAATACAGTAATTCCGGGTCTAATGCTCTGCCTAATGATTAAAAACAGCTGAACTCATAACACTGATCAACACATTAGCTTTTAGTTTTACCTGAAAAATCAAATAAATTCAAATTAAAGGTGTAGCTGATCTTTTTTGGCATCAATCCAGGATGTGCCATTTTAGTTTATTTGACTAAAATACTTCCCTTATCCTTTATCGTAAAAGAACAAATTAAAAAGGCCAAAATGTTCTTCGTTTTTAGTATTAACATGTCTGTTGATTCTTTGTTTAGCTGCCAAAGAAAGCAGGCTGTTTAAGACGTTTCCCAAGGACTTGTTACAAGCGCTGTCTACAGAGAACATCACAGCTAATTATCACGACTGGAGCCTTTCCCTGCAGGTGAGTACAACATTTTTGCCATAATTTCACACCAATAATTGGTACCCTAATCTCCACTTTGGTGTAGGCTTGGATATTTAGAAAAGCACTTGGATCTACATCCACCAACAAAGAGTTTCACAAGACGTATCTGGGAGGTTTGAGGTGAAGTTTTTAAATTGTTTTATATTGACACATTATTGAACACTGCGCCAGATTATCATAGTCTTCTGATGCAGAAAAATGTCAAAGATCATCAAAATGGAAAGCAGCTATTGGTTACTGAGAAGAACAGAGTTGGCTTCTGGGAGTTGGAGTTCTCTAACCTGGCTATCTTTCTTGTTAACCAGTCACTTCTTTTTTTAATTACATTTGGAGAGTGGAATGGCCTCTCCCCTTCAGGTAGGGACAGCTGTCAGTAACCAACCACTTTCTTCCCCTAATCACAGACTAGTAAGATGCTTGACCCTGTAGACATTGATGAGGTGAAGTGCATCAAGTTTCCTGGAAGGCAAGATCCAAACTGATAACTTTATTTTATTTAGTATAGTACCAGATGCCATGTTTTAAAATTAAAATAGGTGTTTGTAGTGCATCATATATTTCTTTCGAAGCTGCACATTTGAGACCTATATAGTGAAAGCATGTGCACGGCAGGTAAGATTTATGAAAGAATTTTGTTGGTCACAACCATTTTAAAATGTCCCTCTTTGGTAATAGCTGGCCACATTCCTGCAACGTGTTTTTCTCATTGTTTGTATATCGTCTCTACAGAATTACACCAACAACAATAAGCTACAAAGTTTCTACAAGATTCTGTCAACCAACACAGATGGACATACAGAGTTTATATCCACAATGGAGGGTAAATGGGTTTCTTTCAATTGGTCTATAGATTTGTGCTCTTTTATGCCTTGTAATCCCTATTTCTAGTACATCTTTTCTCGTGGGTTACCCCTGCTAAAAGCAAAGAATGTACTCCAGCCTTTAATTCACATTGCATGTTATTGTTAAAAAAAATTCCATGTTCATTTTAGAAAATAACCTTGAATTATGTTTGGATCTGTTTTTTCAAATTTGTTCACCTTTCAAAAAAGGGTGGTATAACTAACATGAAATTCTTTATGTTCAAAATGGATGCCTAAATATTTACTTTTTATATATAGAAAAAGCATGTCAGAGAATTAATGCTAATGTAAATACTGTACATATGTAATACGTACATATGGCCAGTTCAATAGCAACCATTAGTCAATGCTTGTGCTGATGAGGGTTCAGTGAAAATATGTTTTCAGCATAGAAGAGGGACAAAATGTGGATCATTAAAAAGCTCTGTGGTTTTGTATGCACAGATTTGATCTAACTATTGTTTTGTTTCTTGCAGCTTATAAGTACCCTTTCTATGCTGTCCAGTGGCACCCGGAGAGAAATGCTTTCGAGTGGGTGCAGAAGACAGGCATGGCTCACTCCCCTTCTGCTGTGAAAGCATCATTTTACACAGCTGACTTCTTTGTAAATGAAGGTATCACCTGTATTGTAACTGCCAGTGTTTTTTAATAGACCCCCAGGTTTCCACATAATTTTGTTTTATCAGGTCTTAACTACTTGATGTAGTCTCTTATGGTTTTGCCTGGCTTGAGTTTGGAGTAACCAGTTTATTAAGCAAAGTCTTTCTAAATCTTTATTCACTGATTTGTTTTTTTTTCCTAAAACAATAAGAGACTCCTACAGGACCCTAAAGTGAAACGCCTGTGTAGTTTAGTTCCGAATAGATATGAATAGATATGAATATGAATATCCTTCTAACTAACAGATTCCCTGTTCTTCACGTTACAGCCAGAAGAAACTTCCACCACTTTGCAACTAAGACTGAAGAGGAAGATGCCTTGATCTATAACTATTGTCCGGCTTACAAGGGGCAAGATGTTGCATTTCTTCAAAAGTATTATTTTGATTAAAACCCCTTCTCTTTACATAATCATTCCAGTATAAATCTATAAAACTTTGTTCCTGTTTTCATTCCTTTTAAAATGGTGTTGTCTTTCTACCAGGGGTGTTAGTTACAATACTTAACTATAATTAGAAACCTCAGAACCTTCATCCAGCAATGAAGAAGCGCTGTTGCAGGACACGACTACTTAGTAGATGACAAACTAAACATAAGGAAGGCAAAACAAACTAAACATAAGGAAGGCATAACATTAAAGTAAATCTGTACATTTACTGGTTTGTAATCGCAATACAACCCTAATCGTCAGACATTACCTTCCTGACATGGGTAATGTCCTCAAATCAGGGTTCTGTTGCTTTATTAACACATACTGTAGTGGAGGCATGCATCATAGACACTGAGCCCCATTAACACACAGCTAACCCAATCAAGACAAAAGTTCATATTTATCTGCTGCACTGTGGTTGTCATCTGCTGAGCAGACTAGTTACCAGACCCCTAGTTGTGAGGAAAGACAATGGACAGAATACTCTGTTCTATAAAGAATACTGACCGCTGAATGTCCCCCTTTGAGACTGACAAAATAGACATTGGTCTATTATTACTGCTTTGAAAGAACTGCTTTTTTTTTTTTACAGAGCTGTATATTTTATGATTGAGTGATTAACATTATGGATGCAATTTAGTAAGCTTTCATTTCAAATATATAAAAAAGTGGTTATTTTAGATTTTTTTTAAATGTCATGTCTATTAGTTAATCCTAAACAGATTTTTTTTATAATTTGAAATTCCTTTTAATGCAATTTGATAGAATTGGAGAAGAGCAAAGTTAGAATTGAAACATGATTATGTAAAAAAACAACTATAATTTAAAGAAGCATATATTGTCATTAGTAAGTTCTTACAATCAGTATTTATTATAGGAGTTTTAAAATGTGTATGTGTTTAACATGCATGAAACAAATGAAAGATACTAATCAAGCATGCACAGTTTTGCTTGTCTCATTGAATTGGGTTGCAAACTCATGAAACCAGTGTGGTATTGCAGTAAAATATTGTACAGTGCTGTGCATGTGGTTATTAAGCTTACACATTCCACAACCATGGCTGTATTCCTAAAGCTTTCATTGGAGCCCTTTTCATTCACCTGCATGCAGTAAATCAGAGTTGTAATCTGCTACTAAAGGCGAGTACCATTTGAGGTGGTTTGCAAATTCACATCCATTTGTCCACACTAAACACATTGTTTTGACATTGTATTTATAAAACAAACTTGTGTGTAAAGATTTGGTGATTAGTCCTAATTGAGATCTGTTATGTTTCTCCATTCTTCCTTAAAACTGAACATGCATACTGGTGAAGCATTTTCTATATAAATGTTATGCAAGTACAGGATGTAGACACTACTTTTTGGAGGCCAGTGTGTATGTACAGTACAGGGACATATTTAGCGTCTGCTGGTACATGGATTGGAGGTGAAATGTAGTTCCTATGGTGCTTTTTATTTTGTAAACAATTTTCTGCATGCACTGGTGCAAAGGTCTGATTTTTGGGTGCTTTGGTTATATGGGTGGAGTTTGTTCAGTTTTGCCAACATTTACTCCCATTAACATAAATAGATGTGCAGAGAAACTGATATGGATTACTGACTGGTGCTAAAATCGGCATAAGTTCATTTATTGAAATAAAATAATGTTAATGAAGCTAAAAAAGTTAAGAAATGAACTCGGTTAGCACTTCTTTAAATACAATACGCGTGGCAGTAGCATCCTTGGGTTAAGTCAGTGTACCTCAATGCACATAGAGTAAGACAATCAGACTGCAAGCTATATGGGCTAGTCTGGTTATAAATTCCATTAAGGTTTTGCTGACTTCAAAAAGACTCTTTTCAAAGACCTTTCTACACCTAAAACCAAAGAAAATTTAAAATTTTCAAGAAATAATAAAGAAACAATGGAAGGTTTGTATATTTTACTTATTTCATCTCATGCACCCAGTTTATTCATATTTCTAAACTTCTTCAAATGCCTTTTTAAAAATATACAGTGTGTAGAATAGCTTTTCTGTTAATACTACAACAGCAGAAGCAATTACATGAAAATAGCCATCCTGTGCTTTTATTGCTGTCAAATTCTATTAATAAATTGAAGATCCCTTCTTTGACATAATTAGTTTACTACAGAAAAAAATAATCCCAGTAATTGTACACATTAGCAAATTGGTTAGTATATATATGAATAAAGTTACCTGACAAATCATTACTGCATGTATCCATAATCTAGTCTGTCACACAACTCATATTTCCAAGTCTATTTTACAACAGAAAGGTCAAACTTGGATAAGCGGTATATATTATGGTAAGATACTAACCCTGTTGATTCTTCCAAGATGCTTAAATGAGTGTTTGCCTCGCTAGAATGCATTGGATTATCTACTGTTCATCTACTATCACAAAACTGTTTTCTCCAGTTTCATAATCACTCTTCTGAAAGGAGTGTTACAAAACTATAAGTTCAGGAGTTTCATTCAAGGCTCAAGTATTATTAAATTGGTAGTATTATAACATTATAGTTAAATACATGGTAGTATTGGGCTTTGTGAAATTCTCCCATGTTATACAGTCACCAAATGAGAGGCTTGACATATTGTTTGTATAGGGTTTTTGTGATGCAATGCTAGAAAAAAATAGGTTACCGGGAAATAAAAGTCCTACTGGTTTCTTGATTAAAACGTCTTTACAGGCAACTTCTTTATCTGTTTTTGTTGATGTTCCTTCCAAATGTGGGAAAGGATTAAAAAACATTATTTCATATTTATTTGAAATAATGAAGACCACTTCACAGTTTTTTGACATTCCAAAAAGCCGGGTTGTGGCTTTTGGGACCTAACAAAAAAGCAAATACTTAAATTCATATAAAACAAACGGTATTAAATGCCAAGTTTAGGTGTTTGTTTGTTTTTCCCTCTACTACTACTGTAGTAGTTTAATACATCTGAAAAAATGCTTTAAACAGACCTTAAAATCTGCACTCATTTGACTTCATTCTTGATCGTCAAACATATTAATTCTATAACTAAACTAACAGACAAAACATTAGCAATAAAATGTTATAAAATTTGAAAATCCCTGTAAACAGTTGAGCAGCTAAGCAGCCGGATCTCAGGGACTTGACTGCACAGCCCAACTAAGTATTGCATTGACCAACATGACCATGAAGACAGTCCAAGTCTTCAAGCCTGCCAAACTATGAAACATAATGTGACAAGCTACTCACTTACAGTGGCACAAATCACAGAAACCTTCAACAATGGACAAGACCCACCCATTTTCCAATGCGCTGGGGCTACGCATGGTGGGATTTGGTAGCAGGTTACTAGAATTTTTTGGCTAGTCACTATCAATCACTTCATATACCCTCAGATAAGATCTACAGCCCTCTGTTTTAACAGTGAGGTGTGACTGCATAAAGAAACTGCTGGCATCCGAATAAGGTTGAGGGATTTGTGCCAAGACCAAGGACTCCTAAGGAAAATGTCCTGGAAGTGGGAGGGGGAGGAGGATTGTGGGGTTTATTACTGCTCTCATACACAAATAAAAGCTTATCATCATCATTTTGGCTTGTTTAATTATTTAGCTGCTCTCGGGCCGCTCCTCAGCAGTCGAATCCGATGATGCGGAGCAGCTGCTCCAGGGCCTCCAGTTTCTGGTTGGCCTCCTCGATGTCGCTGTAGGTCTGCACGTTGCCGGTGATGTGAAAGCGGATGTCGTCGACGAGCGGGATAGAGTCGGTCTCCTGTCGTGCCTCCACTGTGTCCGCATCCTCCTTGATCGCCTCGGCAAACTCCTCCATCTCTATCAGCTGCAGGAGGTACAAACAGAGATCACAATGTATTATAAAAAAAACTAAGATAGACACAAAACTCCTGAAAATTAAAATGATACATCATTCTTATGCTTGACTGTGTATTGCCTTCATTTTAAAAGGCAAAATAAATACATCATTAGCTTTTTTATCTTGGAATGGACATGCTCTGAGCTTGGGATTGCTTCACATGCGAGTCACTTAATGTTAAACAGCCTACATCTGTGTGATTTAAAGAGTAAGTAGCAGGGTTCCGAAACATAGAGTGTGACACGTCTCCACGTGTTGCTACAACTGGTTAAATAACGTCCCTGTCATTTTTCTTTTCATTGTTAACATCCTGACAACTTCTTATACTTTTAACTTTAATGCCTGTTTCAAAGTTGTTGTTTTTTTTGTTGTTTTTTTTTGTTTTTTTAAATGGCTGCTCTAGTGCGCTGATAGTCTAAGGAGTATTGCCCACATTGTCAAACAGGTAACAGAGCAATAACAATCCATGATGTGGTCCGGATTTTTTTTAAATCGCTCTTCCTGCAGTGATTTAGAGGACAGATCTCAAACCCCAGTGCACTAGAGCGGACATTCTGAAAAAAGCTTTGAAACAGACTTTAAAGTTATAAGTGTAAAAAGTTGTCAGGATGTTAACAATGAAAATAAAATTACAGGTACATTAGTTAAACAGTTGTAGCAACATGTGGGGACGTATAAAGCTATATTTCTCGGAACCCCGCTACTTACTCTTTAAGTGCAATTTCTGCTCTCCAACAAAGGTGTAGACACAGCTTTCCATGTTAATGTATGATGGGCCAATGGAATACCTCCAAAAGCTAGCAGTCCACTAAAATCACAGCACACACATACAAACCTTCTCTATGATCTTGGCCATGTATTCAGTGCACTGGTCCTCAAGCCGCGACAGGCGGAAGAGCTTGGCTGTTTTCCAGATGTTGACAACGTTGTCTTGGTGGAGGGTCTGTGCCAACGTTTTACCACAAAGCCTCTTCAGCCCCGGCAACAGGTACATGTCGGCCACACAGAGCACATCATAGGCATTCTCTGGAGACAGCTGGGGAGGACAGGCAGACACACTCAGAGACAGACGTGCGCTAAAGACGGGGGAAGTACAATCAATGTATTACCCAACGAAGCTTAAGATAATTGTTCTTATATAAAAGACACCTTTATAAAAATTGAAATTACACCTATTCGTACACTGTATAATTCAGTTTCTACCCTTGCATTACAGCAGTCAAAACAACTCTCTTAGGAATTCTGTTGTAGCTGCCTAGCGATGGAAAGGAAAGCCCAGCCAGCAGTCTATGTCTTCTCACATGACGGACAGTAAAACTATTGTTCATATTGATTTGCTTAGCAATTGAGCGTCAGGGTGATCTGGAAGAGCCTTCTGTTTTACCTCGGTGTCGTCACTGTAGATGTAATACAGGACCCTGATGAAGATGTCCTTCGTGATGTTGTGCAGGGTCACTGCAGGGATGCTGGGCTGAGACTGCAACGCTTCACTCTCGCAAAAATGATCCTCCAGCAGGGCCTTGAAATAATCACTGCGGCCGCAGAAAAAGGCCTGTTGGGAGGATAAAATATTTGTAGAGTTTTGTGACCTTGATGAAAGTATCATACAATTGAGACCTAAATAAAAGAGACTTGTATATAGTATAGGCTGCCTTATGTTAACAGGATGCGCTGGGCTGATAAACTAAAAGCTTGTTTACTACACATTACCCAATATATTTATTAAGGATGGACATTTTTCCCAGCATCCAGTATTTCACTGGTGGCAACCTAGCACACCTTATGACACAGGAAGTCATAGCCTTCAGCTCTGAAACAGACGTCAGGGTAGCTTGTAAAGTTGTCAGTTCGGTCAAAGGGCAGCTCCCCAAATCCTACCTAGAATACAGACAAGGTAAATCAATTACACTTACACACTAACACACACACATATACAATAATTGCACCTATTCAACAACGTGGCTCAAAACTGACTGCTAATTATTAAGTGTACTTAGGTTGAAATGAACTTTTCTGTGAAACTGGTCTGCTCTTTTATATTGGCCACACTTGACAGGTTGTGTCAGTATATTTGAATGCAGCTGAAATTCATAGAAATGAGCAATTTTAACGATTAGAGCAAATTCAATCCCAAGAATCACAGGCCTCCCTGTCGATATTCTTGCAGTGAGCAGATGAAATCACAAGCCCATACCCTGAGTTCAGCAGGCAATGCGCAGTCTGCTAATATAGCTAGGTCTTCCTGGAGCTGGAAATTATTTGGTGGTTCCAGTGTCAGGACTTTCACACAGGTCCCTGGCTTGGAAGACACTGTAAGGTAAAAGCCAGTATTTTACATAGGAATGCATACCCAAGCACTCTTTATGTGGGGACAGAAGTTTAACCTGTGGGGCCATTTTATTGCCCAATATTAAAATAATCACACCTTCATGGCTTACCATGCTTCAATTCAAATTGTGAAATGCTTTTTGAATCAAGGTTTTAAAATTTCTAAAATAACCCTGCTATGGTCGTCATTACTAGCACACCAAAACCAAGACAACAGAAACAAATTGTCCCTATACAAAAACCTACAGTATAGTAAATACAGAAATCCAGCTCCCTGTCATTGTGGTTTGAGGGTCACTGTTCACTGTAAAAGGGATTATAGTTGACCTTTGTGGATAACAAAAAACAAAACCTCAGAACTCAGACCTATGCTGGGTAGGCTGCTGAGCAAGAAAAGGTCCTAAATACACAAGTAAAAGATATGTTCAGGAAGGCTTACCAAATTCATAGACCTTTTTGCATTTATTCTCCAGTTCCTCTATGAGGTCATCTATTTTGCACTGTTTGGCGAGTCGTATGCAGTCCTCCACATACTCCACATCAATGTCCAAACGGCCTGCAAAATGGAGGAAAATCCAGGAACTGCAATTCAGATCGTGCAAAATCTGCACATGCAACCCAATTAAAATAATATTTTCAAACTAACATATATTGAGATTTAAAAATCCCTTAGAAATTATTGACTAATTCAGTGACATGTGAATGAATACAGTTCACACAAAACAGCCACTAGTCACTCTTGCTGTCAACAGTCAAATATCTGTCCTCTGACCTCACATCCCGGGATGCGCCCCGAGTTGAAAAAGTGACCAATGCTCTCAGCCACACCTCCTTTAATTATTATTTGGAGTTTTATCATACTTACCAGTATAAAAGTACTGCAAAATTGAGCAAAAGGCTGCTGGATTTATCTGGAATTTAAAATAAATGTAATATGTTATTGTCGAACATACTATAACCTATATAAATACTGTCCTCATAACATATTTCAGAACATGAAAAAATAACATCACAACACCTATTGTTTTATCACCCCCAAGCTGCCCCATGGTGGCTCTGAACCCTGTTTATAGTAACAGGGCAGGTGTTTCTCACTTCGTTTTATTTACTCCCTACTTACTGAACAGGTCCAGCTGCTTTTTCTTTCCACTTGCAAAGAAAAGAGCAATGATATGCAAAGACAGATTGTACCCAACAGGCTGGTTTTATTGAATGAAATCCTACCAGCGGGTGTTTAAGGGCGATGATGCTCTTCCCTTTCCACTTCGTTTCAAACATCTCATTGAAGTAGTCAGAACGCGCGCTGAGGATGCAGCGGTGAGCGGTGAAGGTTTTTCCGTGGACGATGAACACAATATCACTGTCGTTATCTTTCTCAAGAAGTCTTAAAAAAAAAAAAAAAAAA
This sequence comes from Acipenser oxyrinchus oxyrinchus, assembly GCA_030684275.1. Classification (NCBI taxonomy): domain Eukaryota; kingdom Metazoa; phylum Chordata; class Actinopteri; order Acipenseriformes; family Acipenseridae; genus Acipenser; species Acipenser oxyrinchus. The sequence continues at coordinate 9,448,405 of CM060264.1, forward strand.
AGGCAGAAAGTTATGCCATACTAAATTGCCACATTTGTTTCAGAAAGGAAAAACGCACCCGATAAAGTTTCCAGACCACAAATAAACAACTCAGACATTCTGCAACTGAGTTGTTTCTTATTCATTTTAGAACTGTAATTGATCTTTCGTTTTTCCAAAGAACATAACAATTTGCCCATCGGTCTTATTCACTGGGATCCTTCAAGAGTTGAATGGATGATGACCTAGAATCAATTAGCTATTACTAACCGGTCAAGCATCCTCTAGTTAGTAACTTTCCAAGTGTTCTTAAGTTCTGTTAACATAAACCGCAGCAGATCTTATTGTCACCATTTAAAAGAGGGGTCTAACCAGAGTGATCTACCTCCCTACTCTACTCCACACTGGACACACACCTCTGCAGGAAGTCATCATAGTAATCCCTCTGCTTTCCCTTGGCTGTGATCTGCTTGTACTCCTTCAGTAGCCTCCTGATCGTATCGCTTAGGGCGCCATACAAACAGCGTTCTCTGTCAAACGTGTTCGCCTCACATTTCGCACCTGCAGAAAAAATGAATGTTTATTTATTTATTTATTAATTTACACACGATTGGACAGGAGAAATATGTACCTTCTAACCGCGATGAAAGACTGGCTCAAGGAGGTGATTGACTTATCAAATGCAGCAGGTCAATGGCTGTGATTTTTAAGTACAAGTAACTCGCCATATAACCCAATAAATTAAAGTTCAAGGGTTCGATGCTGTGATGTCACAGGTTTAGAAATGTATTACATAAGGTTACATCAACAAAGAGATACAATTTCTTGGTTAAAATTAAACAAAATGTGTACGGGTGTCAAATATCCGTGAAGACAGTTAGGGACAGCTGAAATAAGGTTGCACCAACAACAGCTATGATCAGTGGTCCAGATAAGCTACGTACCTGCTGTTTTTTACGCATTAAGAAAAAAATCAGAAATACGCACTAAATTTACATTTCATGAGTAAACACACATAGCAATTTTGCTGCACCCTGCCCTACAGTATTTATTGAGATTACTCATGACTTCCAGGTAATGTTGTATTTTACCCCCTGAAAATACATTTTACTCTCTCAGTGTTCAAATTAGAGGGTAAGTTACTCCCAGACCCAAAACCTTATCTGGGCTATGATCAAACCTCTTCCTTTTTTAGGTTTAAAAAGGTAACTCATAACAAACAGTGGACTGTCAACGGACATAATAAATGCTTGTTCCTAGTTCTGTTGCTCCAATACTGAGATTTTTTAAATCATTTTCCCTATTGCTTAGTTTAACTGGCTGCCATCATGCTTGTTTCTTTGGTTCCTGGTTCATGTCATATGTGACATAAAAGGATGTACATGTATACCAACTTGTGCTGCACTTTTAAAGGTAGCTTATAGTCCTGGTTCATTGAGAAGTCCTCTCCTTGCTATAGACCAAGTCAGCCTACCTTTGATAAATTAAGACCATGCAATCTTAAATCTCCTTACCGTTCCCCAGCAGATACTGAACCAGCTCCTCATGACCACACAAGCATGCATAATACCTATTAAGAAAGGAGGACAGAGATCAGTCAAAATGAAATACATGTGTAAATCATAGCTATCAAAATCATAAACTGCAAATGCTCAACACAGCCTGTCTTCTCTCAAGGCTATGTGTTAGGCACTGTGTGAAAACTGCTCTGGCATTGTCTAAACACAAGGGGGAGAAGTGATATATCACTTTCTTAGCTTTTAAAACTCTGTATTACAGAGAACTGCTGTTCAAAGATTAATCAAAGAGCCCAAATATCCTGGGTTTGAATCCCCCTACTTTAACCACCGACTCACTGTTATTGAAGCAATTAATCTGACCTCACTGAGGTCCAAGATGCAAAACTGGATCATAGACTCAATCATAGATTAAATAAAGCCAATGACACAGATAAAATGCAATGCTTACAATGGGGTACTGTCCCATCTATCTCGGACATTCAGTTCCACATCTCTCTGCTCGACAAGGTACCTAAAAGCCGAAAACAGACGACATTCTGGTTAATTTTCATTTCTCAGTGGCTTTACCAAATAACGCTCCTCAACCCAAGTGGGTCCGTAATATGTACCTGCGGCAGAAAATGAATTTATAGTCAGGTGGCAGGATACATGAGAATATTGTTGTGCTAAAGAGGTAAGAAATTATTTGGAAAGTCTTGATAATCACCACAAGACACAAAACAGAGACTGCTGTACTTAGTAAGGAGGAATTGGGTCCAGGTTGCTGACACAGGTCCTACAGGAATCAAGGAAATGTGTGAGAGAAAGAGAGAGAGAGAGAGAGAGAGAGAGAGAGAGAGAGAAATAAAGAAAGACGTGGTTGTATGCATGCCAATGCTTAGTGCTTTGCTTGCTTTCTCCAATTCTGACAGCTCTGCACTATCTGAGGCTGTCAGCTGTTTTTCCTCTCTCTGATGGCCAACATCCAACACTAGATATGTTTCAGGGCAGACTTACTGTACTCTAGAAGATTACTCAAGGCTAGTTTTGCTAATTATTATTAACCACAGTTATGTGAGCTGCAGTATGTTGCATTCTAAGATTGCATTAGGATAATATTGCCCCTCGGTTACTGTTTTATTCAAATGTTAATTAATTACTATTCAAGCAAGCCACTGCCACATCCAAATATCATTACCTTTCTGTCATTAGGATTGTACAATTTTGTTCTGCAGCTCACCAAACTCTGTTGTATTAGTATAGTAACTAAACAATGATTTGTATCATATACCTGGTATGATGTCTCCATACTAACTGCTCAGGTATAATATATATATATATATATATATATATATATATATATATATATATATATATATAGCAAAGGACGACCAAAATATATTCAATATAGGAAAGAGACACATAACGTTGCTAGTGGTAACACATTAATTTTTAAAACGATGGTTATTTATGGCCAGCAAACACCATACGTGCACCTAAGTCATTTTTTCAGTGCTGCCTTCTGGTGGCTTAGGAAACTGCACTGGTAAATAGTATACGACTGTAGTTCGTATTTAGAGCATTTCTTCCACGAGATTGAAATGTTTACAATGCTGCAGATTCGCTGTTACAAACAAAATCAGAATTGCAGAATTTCAAAAACGACCCAGCTAAAAATAATACTGTAGACAATCCCAGAGCTGGCTGCGTGCAAACACTTACCTAACTCTTGAAACGTCGCCCTTCCTACAGCTTGTAAACAAATCATTTGCGTCCATCGCCGGAGAGTTTTCAGTACTCTGAAATGCATTGAAACTGCAGGTCTGCGTTTGTCAGTGTTGAATACAGTGCTTTATACACTGCACTGTATGTATCGAAAATTGCTTGAAAACGGTTTAGTATTTATATGCACAACAGCCTCCACTTATCGCTTGTCGCTTTGCTCCAGTGTCTCAGCTGTTTTCAGCATCCGCTACTCAATGTAAACACAGAACAGAGAAAAAAAAGATTCAAGTACACCCCCTCCATGTTATATGGTATACAAGAATATAGTGACATCTAGAGGCACGGCGAAGAAATTGATGTAGACGTAACCATGAACCATGTAGGAACATTTATACAGAATTTTAGGAAGGCGGCGCTTAGATTTGCTGCTGTTGCACCATGTGAAAAGTCTGAAAGTGTATTACAATGAAAATCCTTTAAACCACAGGTGTCTCATTGTACTTGTCCTTTGATTGTAGATACCATTGCAATGTATTATGCATACCGGTATTTAAAAATCATCTTTATTTTATTTTAGATTTTTTTCGGAATTCGTCTGGCACTAGTTTATTAAATGCATCTTTAACCTTTGAATGGCGCTACCTATTTTAGACCAAAAAACAATACAATATTTAGAAGAATATTTAGGGCCACTAGACTAGACTGTAAAACAGATTTAGATCATTCTGTTCACTAACGTCATGCGCTCGAGCAAGCAATACCATTCCAAACCACACGATGGCAGCGCTGCTCTTCAATTAACTCCCTTTGCGAGGTTGCCAATTCTTTTGTCCGTTTTTTAAACCTGTAGCTTGCATTTCAGCCACGACAGATAGTATTTTTAATATTGCACATGGTATCCACGGCATAATCTAAAGCTAATTGTCTTAATATGAGATTTCAATGCATTTTCTTTAAAAGCCATTGATCATTAACTCACCATTACCTTGATTCTCAAAAGCATAATCTTGTACTTCTATCTTTTTTTTTTACACCTATTATTCAAAATCTTTCATTTCTTAACATTTCATGTCTGCCCAGAATTATAACCTATTTCAGCAGCTGTGATGATGATATATATGTGTTTTAAGTGGAATAATATTTATTGGGAACATCTGAGATCTGCCAATCTCTTTATCCATTGATTAAATGCCCATATATGTTGTAGACAATGCCACAGGTGTCTTTTCGTTATCACAATCTGTATATCACACTTATAATTGTTTCTGTCTACAGAGAACCCCTTATCCACTTGGTTTGGATATATTTCAGAGAACCAATGTTAAAGCCAGGCTGCCTTGCCAAGTTACATGTACAATTTGCTATGAAATGAATTGTGTAAACTATCAAGACATTATTTTGTAGTTTTACAGAAATGCTCTTTTTCAAACCAGTTTCAAAGATTTTTGTGTTGATGTTACGTGAAAAAAAGGCTTCATGTTTTTCCTTCAACTTTGGAAATATTGATACACTGAATACATGATACACTAAATACCGTTTTCTTATGCACAATATTTAAAATGCAGTGGTCAAACTGACCTAGCTAAGCTAAACCAAAAGTTTACAGTGACAATATTTACTCAAAACCACCATAATCCATCAGTAAATTCAAGCATAGAAATAAGCTGATAGAGAAATACACTGACCACTGAAAAACATAGATATATTGTCCAAAGCAGGATTACATCAAGTTACCTCATCACACAGTTCAGGGATTATCAACAAGGCTTCTTGCTTTCTGGTGAACGTCATTAGACAAAACAAAACAGGCTAATCTAAAAGTGTTAGAGAAATGGAAGGAGTAAATGCAATCCCCAGTGACCAGCAGAAAATATTTTTTTACAGATACGTTTCAAAGCACTGGGTTACTAGTGAAGTACTGTGCCCGATTTGACAAAACGTGTCACTTTTTTGAAAACTGTTGCACTATTATTATTATTTTTCTGATAACACCACAAATAAGTAGCGGAACGGAATCTCTCAGAACATTAAGTCAAAGGGGAAGTAGCTTCAGATTACATCTTCTTTCTTTTTTTTTTTTTACTGCTCCTTGACTTTTTTTCCAGGAAATCAAATGAAAGCATGGGATGCAAGTTAGGCTGTAACCGTTTAAAGAGTGAGATTCATATGTCATTTCATTTTTATACTTATCTTACCATCATATGGAGTTTGTTGTTCTGGGTTCTGTTGCTCAAATATTGAGGTATTATCAAATTTCTCCAAATCTGCCCTTATCTGGCTTCAAGCTTGTCTGTATAAAGAGCTGGCACTGAACAAACTTTACACTGTTTTACTAAACGTTTAACAGGAAATGTAACATTTTACAGAGGACCGCGTCATCATTTATTTGAAAATGAATGTAAAATCTGAAATAAATCTGAACATCTTATACAAGTCATAGAAGTGTAAGCTTTTATTGAAAACGTATGTGATTAAGGTAAATGATCGTTTTACACAAAAGGTTTATTTAGCTGTATTTACAGGTGCATGTGTTCCATGCCTTCTCCATGATTTTCTGTGAAGTATTGCTTTGCATTTCTGGTGATGAGGCCTCATGCAGATTTTAGCTCTGAGTTGTCATGCTAGTGCCATAAACATTTTTTTGTGTTCTGCAGTACATATTAAATCAGCTGTAGAAGTGCTGCTGTAAGCAATTTAATACCTTCTTCATTGTGGATTTCTAATCCCTAATGTGATACATTCCATAACTACATTGTACATGTTTAATAACCCTATTTTAATGATCTATAACAACTGCAGTTTGAATGCACCACCATTTATGTTATTTTATATTGTTCTTCAACCTCAACTGGTTTGTCTAATGAAGGTTTTTTTTTTTTTTTTTTTTACTAAAAGTAAAGAATGAAATGTGCCGCTTTGTTAATTTGCAAAATTGTATATATATATATATATATATATATATATATATATATATATATATATATATATATATATATATATATATATATATACAATTTTGCAATTGTATATAAATATATAAGCCTCCACTAGTGTTTTCTACTATTATAACAACCTTGACTTGCACAAAGAAAGAAAAACATGGAGTGAAATAGCTCGCATCACTTGATTTTCAAGGTGTGGTATCCGAAGCATAATCAACAAGTACACAGAAACATCATCTGTAATTGACAAACCCAGGACTGGAAGACCAAAAAAGCTGTCTAACAAGGATGAGCAATACTTGAAGATAATATCCTTAAGGAATAGAAAGGAGACAAGCATTGAATTGACAACAGAACTGACAAAACCTCCTGACAAGTAATGCACTGGGGCTTTAGGTCGTCCTTGGATCCAGTAAATGTAAATACCAGTGCTGGTCCTCGCAACCTTTCTAACGCAATTTATTGCGCTCACTGAGTCGCCAACTTGGGTTGATGTACATAAAAAAAACACACCGGAATACGAAGACGAGGTGGGTGGGAAGCAATCTGAAAAATGAAATGATTTCCAGCAGTAGTGTTAAGATATATTGTGAGATATTAAACCTGGCTGAATAAACCCTTATAATAACATGCAGCTGAAATAGGTCATTCACAGTACAGTACAGTTCACAAGTCAAGCAACACATTTTAGTTTCTCATTAACTTCTATTACTATAAGCAACTATATGCAGCTCTACAAAACGTATGGAAATAGGGATATTCCTATCCCTGGCAACACTGTAGCACAATTTATATTGTTGAAAATGAAAAGTACTAAAACTGTGGTTTTTTTAATGGTTTTTTTTGTTGTTGTTTGTTTATTTCTTTGCTTTAATTTAGTCATTCCAACCAAGTTAGGACTATTCAATGCAGTGTGTTACTTTTATGCTGAGCGAAAAGGCTGTGACAACCAGATTACGTTTTTTTTTTTTTTTTCCTGAGCAGTGAAAACAAGCAGAAGAATCTTCACAGATTAGAAAATGTGCATTTAGTAGATTTTTAAATAATGCTGGTTAAAAAAAGAAGTCTGGCAAGAGAAATGTGGCTTCATAATGTGTAACAGTTATTTAGTTTGTATTTATTTCACATTAGAAAGCTGTTTCAGTTAAAGGCAGCTTTCAAGGCGATGCTTGGTATTGCATCAAAGGGAGCTGTAATGATATGAATTTATAAACACACCAGTAATAAAAGAAAACAGATAAAGGGGGAAAATACGGCCTAACTACATATCTTACGATTATATATAATGTGGTTAAAACTGTTTGTTGTGTTGATTAGTAATACATATTGTAGCTGTACAATGTGTGTATTTTTGTAGAAATAGTTTTTTGCAAGAACTGCGTAACCAAATTTGGGGAGTTGTTTGTGGATCACAGGTTGGGAACCACTGGACTAGATCAACCATAGTGTTTTTATAGAAGAGCCAGCGCCATTTAGTGAACAGCTAATTTGGATACAAGCACCCTGTTGTAATTCCAGCAGTAGGCAGCTGTGCACTAGAAGGTGTTGGAACTTACTAATTTAAAAACACACTGGCTTGTCTCGCCTACATATGTCTATGGCAGGCAACAGGAACTGAATACTAGCCCCAGAACTCAGGTGAAAGCACCTTAACACAGACTAATCAAAAACCAACAGATCTGAAAATATGTTAAGTGAGTTGATTGTGAACTACATACTATGAGGTCCATTACGACAGACTCAATGCTCTGTCAATGTCTGTTTCTAATTATTAGCAGCAATTGCCACTTTGCTCCGATAGTAAAGCCTGAATGGCCCCTTACATGTTTTCTATTCAGCCAAGTCAATATAACACTATGTTAATCAAGCTAGAGTTTTCATCCAAGGGTAATTTATTGACCCTCTTATAAACATCACTAAATACATTACTAAAGCACAGTGCAGGTTTACAAGTTGTATAGCGACAGTATTGAGACTGAGATCATTTAACTAGAATTTTTGTTACGTTTCTGTCATGTCACGTACTTCTATTATGGAAAATAAAAAAATATACTGAAGTCTTGTTCCCTGTTCAACATTATTTATACTTTTTAAAATGATGTAACCGGGGCGGAGGCTGGGCGTGTACCAGCTACCACTGCAAGCAAGCATCTTAACCACTATGCAAAAGACATAATTGACATTTATTGTGATAGCGCTTTTAACATCATCTCATCTCACCAACATGGGTCAGAAACCACAGTGACAGTTTAGCATGTTTTTGGTCTGTCCTCAGAACCATTCTTTGATGTGACCAAAAGCTCCACTATTTCACAGTCATTTATGGTTGTATGTATTCTACATGTGAGGGTTAAGCCACTCGCTATGTCAATACCTGTGGTCTTCATCTATATACACAGACAGAATTTCATTTTTCAAGTGATGTAGTAAAACTGTTGAACAGTTTGTTGATTCTAAATCTATAATATTCCTATTTATGAAACACCACATTGTGAGATGAAATAAAAGATTAACAGTGAAATACATTTTCCTAAACGCTTTTCTGTTTTCTTTCTTAGACTATTTGGATTGTTCTCTACTTTGGTAAAAACATGTCTATCAGAAACAGTGACAATCTTCCATGTGAACGTTCAGAAACCTTCTTTAAAACTGTAAATCTCCAAAGCTTTCTTCTAATGGTGCTGATATTATTATTTTTGTTGACATAAGCTTAAACAGTAAGCTCACAGCTGAATTAGCAGGTATTTCTCAAAATGGCACAAGTCACATGTTGCCACATTAAGTCTGTTTGTTTCTTTTGTTTTTTTTTGTTAAAGATGTGTGTCTTCTTCATAATTGTCCCCTTCCTCTTTTGCTGTCTTGTTAATTAAGATGTGCCAGTTGTCCACCCCGTCCATGACAACCCCATTCACATTGGGCTTCTTCTCTTGCATCTCTGATTGGCTGTCGATGGTGACGTCCAGTGTCGGGTTGTCGTGGCAACCATTCTCCACAAAATGAAGTTCCTCACCGTGTGACTGAAGCAATGTAAAAAGAAGAAAAAAGGAGTCACTGCTTGCTTTAAAAATACTATAAGCAACGTTCCCCAAATAGGATCAACTTTATGTTCATAGTGGCCATAGTTTGATATGGTTTCCTCTCCCCATTCACTGGATGTGTTACAGTACAGAAATTAGGACCTGATCAGGCCCCACATAAATTGTACACCATATGCACAGGTGAGGTCTTCTCACACAACTGCACTCGTGTCAAAGTTGAAATACATTCTGAAATCCTTTGTTAGAATATTATAGGTCTAGTATCTCACAATCATGTACAATTTTACACTAGGATAGGTTTCCTGGATAAGAGTTTACTACATTCTTCCATAGTTTTGCTTTCTGTGCACTCTGTGTCATAGGAAAATAGGCACTGCATTAGGTGTTAGCATTATCTAAGATAGTTTGACCTGCAGGCACACAAGCTTCCTCCCTGAACCTCAAAAAAGCAAAACAAAACTATAAACAAACATCATGGTAAAACTATGGTCATTTTTGAATATGTACATCACCTGTAGAGCTAATATTTACAGCAGCCTTCTTAAACATATACAAATTATTTGTAATACAAAGTATGAGGCACTGCACCTTTTGATAAGATGATTTACCTTAGCCAGACACTGTGTCCTGACTTACCATGTCTTTCAGCTTTGGAAGACGTCTTTGCCAACAGATATAGATGAGGCCGGACACTATGATGACCACACAGATGGATCCGATAATGACCAACACAACAAAGAGCTTCCCATAGTCACTACGAGACTGAGTGGGGCGAGACTGGCAACTGGTAGCGCTGGTATAGTTTTGGATTCCAATCTAAAAAACAGACATGCAAATAGAGGAACAAAAAGCTGAAATGTCTGCAACTCAGAGTAAGCCAATTTGCCTATTTGTACGTTTTAAATGGTAAGTTCTTGAGTTTAGTGAAACAAGATTTTTCATCCATAAGTACTGTACAAAAAACACTAAATGGACGAATATGTAGTAATACTGATAACTTAATACAATTCCTTGACAATGTTTTAAAGTGATTGTAGCTAACAAAATCATTTCATAAATCTTACCTGATTTGCACTTCCATTAGCTAAATAGGTCTTCAATGTTCAGTTTTGAAAGAAACTTATGTTACAGCAAAATGTTTTTGGTACTACTTTAGTTTAAAGAAAGTTTCAATTTCAATAAAGGGAACAGCTGGTGGGTTATCGACAGGAAAGACGCCAGTGAAGGGGTCGGGACAAATACACCCTCCAGGTGACATCACCCAAGTGTTTCTTTCAAAATTCCACATTTGAGAGCTATTTAATGATAGAACGTGCACAGCAGAGAAAATCTATGGAACTATTTCGTTAGCTACAAGTACTTTAATGACATTGAGAACAACTTTTGTATTCAAAGATTCTTTTAGAATTGCTATAATTAATTCTAGGTATTTTTTTGGTTCTGTTTTCTTTTGCTTCTCTTTATTAGTTTCACATTTTGTTTTCTTTACAGGCAGCAAAGTGATATTGACCTTGGCTGATGAATACAAAAGGACTTACTAAGCTTTTACCTCGTGGAGTATTATTTTAGTTATTCACCCATGCAGAAGAGGGCTGACACATTACACTGTACAGCAGCCAAGGTCTATGCAGCATTGTGTACTGGCAGCAATTTGACATGCTTAATTTTGGAATAGTTAAAACAAAGATTTCTTACGTCATATAAGCTTTTCCTGATTTCTCCAAGCATGGAGAGTACGTCTTTCGTGGGTATCACCCCTATAAAGAGAGAAAGTAAAGGGGATAAAAAGATTTAAAACAAGAGTTTGTGATTTTGTATACAATGCATATAGGAGGAGGTAACAAAGATAGATACTAAGAGAGAGAGAGAGAGAGAGAGAGAGAAAGATGTACGTGTGTGTATATCATTTACAATTGTGGGACATTTCAGAGATTTGTGTTGGTATGTACTGTTTGACCAGCGGTGTTTAAAAGCATTTTATTTATGTCAAAATATCAGTCAGTACAGCACTTAATTTTTGAGGATCGAACCTCCACGGTAGAGCTTACCTTGTTCACCAGCCAGTGTCATCAGCAACTGCTTGTCCTGTCTGTTGGGCTTGCTTAGAGAAATGAACCAGGTTCCCTGGGGGTTGTCTATCTTCCTGGAGAAAGCCTTTTCCAGCATGGCCAGGAGCCTGTCCCCATTCTCCACCCGGAAGAGCTCCTAATGCAAACAGAGGCAATGGGGCATGTTAGCGAGTGCCTGATCACTGACAGCATCTTATCGGCAATCACAGAAAGATTGATCAAAACGCTGGACAAAAAATATAATAGGTTTTCTTTTTAGTACCTATCTGCAATCTACAACCAGGGGAAATTACCTCTGTTTTCCTTTTAGGGATTTTGTTTTCCTTGTAGATCATTTATCATCAGTAACTGATAGTAGACTGCTGCAGAACCAGTTCTATGTTTTTTTTCCCTAACGTTCAAGACCATTTGAAGATCATGTGCACAGAGATGACTCTCCACGGAAATCCATCTAGATTTCATTTAAATAAAAATATATATAAAAAATATATATATTTTTATGTGTTTCTCCATAGAGGTAATGTAGAAATCTGAGGTACGTTAAGACATCTGAAAGCTTTTCAGTCATTACAAACAGAAACTTCAATAACTCTAAGATGTTTCTTGATGGTTTGTTTTGATAAAACTTACTTTGTTTTTATCTTTTTTCAGTAACAAAGGTTTCAAATGTATGAGCAAACGTAATGCTGTGTTTCTTAAACAAATCAAATCTTAAATCATGTTTACTAGCTGATGAGAAGTGAGCACAGGGACCATGTTTTATCTGAGTTCAAGGACAGCATGATTTAATTTACCACATTCATTGTGCTGTCTAAAAATGGCTAAATGTATACGACTGATGTGTTAGCAAAATGGCCAAACAACAATCAATCTTTATCAAAGCTTCAAAAAGGTTTTCCATCTGACATTGCATCAGCATTTACAAAAAGTTATTTGAATTACCATTGATCGCCACTGTAATTCTGTCAGTGGCCGTAAAAGATAGGAAAATGAATGATCCACTATCAGATCCTGGGTTGATTGCCTTCATAACTCTAAACATGCCATCAAAATCACTCACAACAGAATTACTACCAGTAGTGCTTACTAGAGTCTTGCAATGAGTTAGTGGTATTGTAGGTTTTTAGACAGCTTATTTTTCATAAAATTAAATGTGTAAATATATTTGAAATAGTGGGGCATTGGCTGGCCTATGGACCAAATGGAAGACTCCCCCCTATTGATACTCAGCACAACATCCTGTAGCACCTGGTATTCCAATGAGGTCTCTCATCCTGGTGCTGACCAGGACCAATCTTGCTTCGCTTTTGAGAGATGACAAGCTCCAAGTCTGTATGGCTGCAGGCCTGATTATAAATACCCCAAGATCATTCTCACTGCTCTAGAAGAACCAGACTCAGCATCATACGGACATCCCAAGAACATTCTAGAAAGTTCCTAGTGTAGAATGCCTCTTCATTGCTTGGTCTGGTTTCCTGATATATATTTTTCTCAAGCACTTCCTGCCTCCTCTGGGTCCTTGAATTCACACCAGTTGCCTTGACAACAGAAAAAGGTCATGTTGATTCTAACAAATGGTTTTGCACTGTTTCCATGGTGATATCAAACTCTTTGGGAAGCTGGCTGCAGCTGCTTGTGCCATGAATTGGACTGAGCTATTTAAAATGAGGGAATGCTTCATTTAGCATAAATATTGTGGTAACTAGATGTCAATCAGTCTGGGAGAAAAATGATGGAGAAAATTACTTTAAAAAATACAGAGATGTTGTGTATTGACTGATGCAAGAGCATAACTGGTCATGAATACTTTTAATGTTAATGTGTTCTTTCCTAGCAATGTAAGATTAAATTCAAAACCACATGCGATTATGGACATTATAAGATCCTTTAGTTGTTATTAAAAACTGTAGTTTAATAGATTAGCAATGTACTGATGTTTGTAGCCAATCAGATACAAAGATGAGCAGCTACAGAGATATAATGCTTTTAACTATTTCCCTGTAAGAAAACCGACAAACAACAAAATTCAACAAAATAAGTAAACTGTACTACGATCAGGGGGATAAATGAACACAGGATTGCTTGTGACTTTGTGCAAGGTCTTTCAAAACGGCAGTATACAGATAGCATCAGCAGAATTATTTTAATTTGATATTACACTGGAGGTTTCATCCATAGGTTATTATCCATCAAATGTAATAAACATTGGGTTAAAAAAAAGACTTACACAGTCATTATTTTCAGACATGTTGAGAATAACATAACCTTTCCCATTTAGATCACTCCAGTCGGTGCAAATAACCTGCAAAAATAAAAAAAGAACCTGAATTTTATATATATACTGTATATCCCATAAGTTTATTTTACTGACTGAACTACAATGGAAAACATACAGTAGTTGGAGCCAGAACCGTATGTGTATTTGTATATTTCAGTAGAGGCTCTGTGATAGCCCTTTACAGGTAAAACTACTGTAAACATAAAATATATCACAGTTGTTTTCTTTTTTTCTTGTTTATTTTTTAGCATTTCACCCTCAATTGCATCGAGCATTTAACTCGTTAACCCTAAAAAAACAAATGGTTGACGCAATTGAAATAGATTACTATGTAGCTTTGTAAGAGTGGAGTAAACAGACACCAAACAACTGTGCATAAAACATAGTGGGCCCTGTTTACATTGCAAAGGCACATTTTCAGGGTAAAAAAATGAACATTATAAAACTAGTACGTATCTATACAGAACAATAAATTAATACATTTTTGCCAGTTTTATACTGTTACAATAACATTCCTCTGAGACAATATGCCTGTCCACTTGAAAACAAGTCCCAGAATATTTAAAGTGGTCTCAAACTGCTTACCTCAGGACTGTCAAGTGAGTGTTTCTTATTATTTTAAATACTTCAAAACATGTTCTGTTAAAGCTGTTGAAACATTACAGTTGGTCTTCAATTGCGGGGTGAAAGCCTGCTGTGTATTCTTCTAATATTTCTCTCAATATAGCAAGATGAAAAGCACACAGGTTTCTGGGTGGAGGATGTAACACCATTCTAAATCAACTGTCATAATCCAGTGAACATCTAATTTGCATAGCCCTCTTGGAGGGTTGGGCCTTGGACAAATTTCATCTCATAAATCCAGCTCATTGTCAACTACTGTCTCAGTAAATAACCCTATTGTTTGTACTAGCTTACTCCCAGCAGAAATCACTAATTGCTCTTGCCAGCCACAGAAAAGGGAAGAGGATTGGAACAAAGTGGCTGCAAAGGCTAAATCTCCAGCAACAGCAGAGACGAAATGAGGTCCTGCTCCTTTGTGACACAGACTGGCCAATACTCACTGCAAATCAAGCATCTGCTCTGCGGTATATGTGGAAAAGACTCTGCAGTCACTACCTCGGTTTAAATCCCCCAAAACAGCAATGGCGAATCTTATCCCCAGGGATTCTGCAGTGTTCATGGAAGGAACTTGCATTGTCATCATTAATGCAATTCAAATTATTGGAAGTGCTGGCGATTTTGTCCAAAAGAGTCTGCGACATTGTTCGCCTGTGTATTCTGAGTATTGGCTCCTGCAGGCAACTTCAACAGCATTAGCAATTTAAAGAGGTGGGAACAAAAAAAGAATGCAATTAAATGTGAAAGCCTTGCAGTGCTACTGGGGGTGTTAGGAAATAAATCTTTTCCCTTAAGTTTTTGGGAAACCATTTTTTGCTAAATAAATATGTACCCATAATAGCTCTCGCCCTACCACTGCCACAACAGTGTTCCCCACAACATGCTGTGACAAACAGCAGGCTGTCTGGAAGACACATTTTAATAAAGCTTATTGTCGAGCTTCTTATTTAGGTTTGTCTAGATTTTCTGCCAAGTTTTCTGGTACAAATTTCAACTTTCCAGTCCCATTACAGCACTACTGTTTGTCAACAAAGGCAGAATCGTTTTAGTGGTCACACCACATACATTAAAGATAGATGAAAATCCCACATGAATCAGTTAATTAGTCTCCTTATGGGTGTGCTTACCTGTGGAGACCCCTGAGGCGATTCTGTTTTCACACTGCTAGTCTCCGTGGTGACTTCCTGTCTGAAATTTGGCTCTGTGCTTTCCGTCAAACCCGCTGGTTCATTCCAAGGAATTAGAGTGGAAGAAGCAGAGTGAATAACTGTGGTGCTAGGACCACTTTCAGGGGTCTCGCTGTCAGTTCTCCTGTGCACTGTGGTTACCATGGGAACTGTGTCTAGCAGTATGTCACTTCCAATGACTGCTGAATAATCCATGGAAGGTCTTTCGGGAGAGGTGTTAGTATCCGACTCAGCTGTCGATAAAGACAACAAACCTGGCTCTTTGAAAGGCCCATAACTTGATCCTTCAGCATCTGGGAATGTTGTCATTTCAGCAAGCAATGTGGCGTGCCAGTCTTCCTCTGTCACTGTAACCAGGTGTGTGTCTCTTTGATCAGTCGACTTGGGGGAAGAGCTTGGTGCCATGGGCAAACTAGAATGCACAGGTTCCGAATGGTTTGAAGCCGTTTCTCCTTGCTCTTCCCACAGCTCTGGGATCGGGGTGTTGGTCAGTCTTGGTTTGAGGGGCTCAGATGAGGAGAGAGAGAGAGGAATCCCCATCGCTTGCTGACATGTCTGGTGAAGATGACAGTTGTAAAGAAGCAGGATGGTAACCTACTGTAACAAAAAAAATGAAATGAACAACTGGTACAAAATATAGCAGGGAAAAAAACACTGTCTTCTGACACATTCTGACAGTAGTAATACAGTTGCACCACTCCATCATTCATAATGAAATGGTTCTGCACTATGGGGTGACAGTAGCACAAGATACAACAAGCACATAGATATAGATATGGATATATTGCCTTCCATATGGGATCTTAGCCAAGCAAGAAAGAGTATGGATGTAGTAAGTCACCTCTTTATGGTGGAGGCATATCTATGTGTATGACATTTTCACTTAATGTAGCTTCCAATGTCATTTTATTTCTTCATTCACCTTTTCCTTGTCTTTTTATTACTGTGTTTGCAATAAGTGTGAGTGGCTATTGCTGTGAGTGGTTTCTCTGTATCTGTCTATAACTGGCTTTGAACTTGCTTAACTGGAGGATTCTAACTGCCTAGCACTGAACAGTCTTCCTCATTCCATCCTAACCATGGGATAATGTGAGAGTAGGTGGGACCAACCAAGTTCAAGGGCCATTTTGTCACATGATTTGATTTGTCTGTTCAGTCCTAGGCAGTTTGAGTTTTCCAGACAAGCTCAGAGACAGGTAATAACTCAATATGCTCAAGACACACCTGTTCAGCCAGCATCTGTAAACATCACAACTCTCGACCATACTGGACTATATGGCACACAATTGTACCAGCACTTGCATCAGTTTGTACTTGCAGTGAACTGCTCCATACCTTGCAGCATTTATCTACTGCTCCTAACTATAACTACTTACTGTATCTTGTATTTGATTTTACTTTTACAGGTAACCATACTTTTGGAATTGCTCTTATATGAAATCATTCTCAACCACTTAACATACTTACTACATGTTTTTACTGGACTTTACTCGTATAAGCAAATATTTACTATAAGGTTGAACTGCTCATAGTCAAACTCGCTGTTATAATTTACTGTATTCTTTATTTTGCTCTTACTTGAATTACTTGATCTTATTGTACTTTCATAACTGCTCATATCTGTACTATGATATTCTGTGATATTTTATAATGTGATAACTTGTAATGTGATATTTTATAATGCAATATACTTTGTTCTGGCTCTGTTAATAACACACATCCCCAGCTACAACTGTAAAAATACTCCACCGCTTACTGACAGATTGGAGAATACAAGGGCAACTGCCATGTCCTTCTGTGCACCTGTGTACGTGTAAATATGTGTCACATTCTAGTCCCAAAAACTATATGTATATGGGTGTAGCCAAGTTTTATCACAATTGGATAAGGGTATGTACAGGCACCTTACATGTTTAAATCTTGTCCTGCTTACAGAATTACAATCCTCATCATTGAGATTCATAGACGTCAACTAAATATCTGTTTATATAATTATATAAAAGGGTAAACCATTTTAATTTGTTATGAATTCTTTTAAAAGTGCTTTTAGTTTGGTGTTGGATACTGGCATCTAGTGTGAGTCAAGGAAGTACATTTGAAACACAAAAGCTACCAGTCATGTAACGTGGTAGTGACAAAACAAAAGTGAACATGTGCTCTCTCTATGCTATCAAGCCTGGTCGCTTGAAACCCAATAAGGGTGCTTTAGTGTATCTAAACTCATAGCATGCTGCTCAGCTGCTGCTGATATAGTCCAGATAGATGTTCCATTTTGCAAACACATGGCCACAAATAAGATAAGCTGAGAAAAGAGGGTTACTGTTAGATTAGTGACTGTCTGCTCTCATCTTACACGAGTTGGTAAAACACAAATTGTCATAACTGGGGCTGGTACTTTCGAGAGCTATTTCCCTTATAGAAGTCTCCCACAGTAAAAGACTAGCAAAGTGTAACGACAGGTAAAGCATAGGCAAGCACTCTGAAGCCCAGAGAGGTATGCTAAAGCAAATAAAAATGTGTTTTTTTATATACATTGTATGGTTTTTATATGCATTTTTTTCCCTAAATAAATTTGGATTTTCACAAATTGAAAGCAATAGAACTTACAAATTTAGAGCCACCAAAAAAAAATAATAATAATAATAACTGACAACCGCAATTTGGCATCAAAGCTACTCTTATGGATGTGAAACCTTTAGACAAACACTAGTTTCACAAGATATCCAACCAAACTACATAGAATCAGAGATTCATAAAAGATATTGGATCTAGAATGCAAGACATCAGAAAACAGCACTCACCTTTTTCTTTTTTCCCCTTCATTTTAAGTGGCCAATTATTTTACCCCCATTTTTGTTCCCAATTTAGAATGTCCAATTATCCCAACAGCTCAGGAGGATGGAAGGTCAATGGGTCTCCTGCAATTTCCTCTTTACACCCAGGCGCTTTACAGCAAACTTCAGGTGTTAGGTATCTGTCTGGCCAACAGGGAGTGAGATTAAGAGAAACAGTCCCGGTCTATTTTGCCTCCATAACCTGCAGGAGCGCCAAAGCCAGTGCAAGGCTCCCTGTGGAACCACCAGCATAGACCAGCAACTCTGCACCGCCAGCATACTAACCCGCACTCCCCTGACTGTATGACTCACCCTGCACACCTTTAACCAGCACTAGTGTATCACCCTGGATTGCATCAACAACATTCCTAAAGTGGGTTGATGCAATCCAGGGGGATTCCCTGGTGCTGTAATAAAATACAGGGGTGACTTATACCAGCAGGGTATCATCCCCTTTGACCAGATACCTGTCATACCTGAGCAGGCTGTCAAAAAGCAGATGGTGTGTCTCTGACCCCCACTGCAGCCCTGCCCAGGGGCCTGCCCTAGTTTTCAAATTGAAAGCATTTTCGAAGTGCACTTCTGTGAATCATTCATTTGAGAATATCTCTAACCCTTGAGTGGCCACACCTTAAGGAATGTCAATTTACAGGAGAAATGGAAGAAATGCAGCTTTTTCTTTTATATTGGAAGGGGTGGAATTTCTGCCAAATCATGCATTGAAAATCACCTGGAGGCTTGTCTGTGCACCTGTTTAATGACCTAGTTAAACGTGATAATACTCAAAGACAAAGCAGCTTTAATTAGAGTTAAATTAACATTTCAAAGGGAACCCAAACAGATTAAACAGTGTTCTGTTCTTAGGAATATAAACTGTTGGCAGAAACTGGCTGCCGGGCCATCACATTCTGGAACAAAATGAGGCCAATTAACTTTGGTGGTCATTAGTTGATTTTCAGTACAAAGAACTGACAGCACCACAGAGACTGTGACTAAAAACATCAAAGCAAAGGCAATTTTGATTGAAAAATACATATACGTGGGGATATGTACAGCACACAAAAGTAATAGATTTAATACTTATCCGTAATACTTTGAATAAAACTAAATTTCTTTACCAATGTCTTGTAATACTGTTCCAATCTTCTTAGTTGTTCTAAATATTGAAATGCTTTAAAATCTTTGGGACCACTGTACACCTGTAATTAAAGAACGTTACAGTTTGCCAGTTGATCCACAGTGTATTGGACCTTTGGATACATGTAAAGTGAGGGAACATTGTGGTGAATATCACCTTGTCTCACTTCTCTGTGTTATTTTGTTATTTGGTCATTTTTGATAGCCGCTACATGGATAGCGGTACAATAATTAAAACTGAATTCCAGGGTATGAATAAATGTGGAACTAGAACAATCTATTTACTGTGATTCTCTTACACTCCTTGTAGCCACAGAAATCCAAACACTACAAAGCCACTTTCTGCTTAAATATTTTACTGTGCTGCTATAACTCTAGTAGTCATCAAAAACAATTACACTGAATCATTGTACGCCAAAGAAAAGTGTGATGGTGAACGAAAAAGAAAAAACAGAAGTCTCCCCTTCGACAGAATTGAATAGAACGTCATTCTAATTTATAAATTATAGAGTAGCCTATTAAACAAACCAATATTACAAAAGACAAACCCTCCATTAGTTTCCATTCATATTAAGCTCACAATGCTGATTCAATTCATTATTTAATAGTCACTTCTATTCAAATGTTCACAATCCCCTTAACCCTACACGAATCAATTAAATAATAAATTAGATCACCCTGTGATTTGAATGGAAACGAATGGAAGTTCAAGCACTTTTATAGTATTCTGAAACAGCTCTAACTTTGCATTCCAAACAGTTATCCCATCACTCAATCTGACACGCACTATTCTCCAACCTGTCAGTATGAGGTGGAGTTTTGACAGCTCTTGACTGACTGACGTGGATCATAGGCAGCAAGATGTATTGAAAATGCCAACTTCTCCCAGGCAAGGGTTACAAATGCATCATATTTTAGCACAGCTTTCAGTGAAGTGATGGAGATTGATGAAAAAAATAAGAAAAATGTTCTCTACTCCAGTAGCGAGGGAGTGATTTTCCTCCCTCGGCTAATGAAAGAAAAGACAGAGGCCCGGCTGTTACTTGAACATTTGGGAATTGGCAAAAGAGGGTTCTGTATGTACTATGTGGTGTAGGACAGGCTTATGCAAGCACTGAATTGTGCTGACAGTGAATTATGTATTCCCAGTGATCACAGATTCTGAACATAGATTTTGGAACTATGAAGTTATCCATGTGAAGACCAGCATGTGTTATACAAAATGCATATTTATCATACTGTACATTACACCTTCAATTAACTAATACTGTATGAAAGGGATCTCTGTATAAGAAAATGACATACTAGATGTATATTTCAACACTGTTCCCAATTCACAAACCTTGAGTTATTTAACTGGCTCAGTTTCATGAATAACAAGTATGTTAGTGAAATATAGCCCCATCATGACTGTAAATATAGAGACCCAACAATTTAATAAAAATATAGATTACCACAACCTGCATCCACTGTATGTACATGTCCAAGTTTGACATACAGACAAGGTTCTCTATATACTGCCTCCCTAGTCTCCAATATCACATTTCAATAAGCGATTTTCCAGATGTAAGTGTGACACAGGTAAATACAAACAAATAGGCATCTCCTCATATTCCCAGATTCTGATACACTCAAGAACTTGTGCTAATGTCCTAAGCAAGTCTCATCCCCAGATACTACATTTAGAAGTTATGGACATAGCCCCAGCTTTGGTTAATAAACTATATTTATTAATGTAAAACAGACTTGTAATAATGGACATGCAGTATGTCTGCTCCAGAACCAAGAATCTGAAAGAAGCATAGGTAATAGCACTCCATCTATGTACCTTCTGGAGACCCTGTATCCAAGACGGTGTCGTTCAGATTGTCTGAGAAGTAGTCCAACTGTATCCCCTTGAGCTCCTCGTTCTCGTCGCTGGAGAAGCCCGATTCCTGGGAGGCAGTCAGGAAATCAGGAATGCCAGGGCCAGCTGGCTCAGGAGGTGCAACCTCGGCCTGCTCTGAAGAGTCCAGGGGCTCTAGTTGGGGAGACATCCATTGTGTGCTGACCGGACTGGCTGTAAACAATCCTTTGGTGGGCTCTTCAGAGGCACCCAGAAGTAACAATAAAGAACCTAAGGGGGAGTAACGAAAAACAAGATGTAAGACATGAATAGAAACGACAGGTTTCTTGTAACAAAAGTTTCATTAAAGTGGTTTCTCAGTAGAATAGCATCTTCTCATAATAAATACATGATCTTTCAGACAAGTGGTTCACAACATATAGTTTTCTAAGCACCAATTCAATGATCTCATACTGACTTCATAGGCAAGGTAAGGTAGTCAGCAGTCAACCGCAAAAAAAACAAAACAAAAAATGTTCTCTGACATCACATGCTTTACTAAAAAGACAAAAATGTTTATCCCAATTGGCTAATGCAGGGTCACATGACCAAAAATAATTCAGGCTGTTTCTCAAAAAACTATAGTTGATCAATCAACGGTGCCCTCTGACACCACCCCACAATGGCATCCTGGCCACAGCATCACTGATTTCTCTGGATGAATTATTTTTAATGAGAGTTTAATAAATACAAGTTTCATTAAACAGATAGTAACTGCAGTTTTTAACTGGTGAATAATGAGCCTCAACTCTAGTTAATATTTGGATTATACTTGATTTGCCCAGCAAACATGTACTACATTAGCTACTGTAGTTATTCCACAAAGGAAGAGAGCTTCATGAGTGAAATAACGATTACTTTCCTTAAATCAAGCTCTGCATTGATTACCAAATTGTCATAATGTGGAACAGTGCAAGTCACCTGGTCATTTGTCATTGGATTTGAATGAATGCATGATAGATTCCGAAATGCGATTCTGTAAAAATACATTCACACAGCAGCATCCCATATGAAAAAGTTATTTGATGATTGATCTCTCAATGCTTGTTGTATAAGCTAACACATTTTACGTTGGATTCTCTTTTTAGTAATGTAACATTATATCAGCTCTCAAGGACCGAACTGCAGTACATTTAGCTCTGAGTGGCTTCAGTCTAAAATGCCAGTAGCAGATATTCATTTATTACAACAACCATCTTGTCTTCAATTAAATCTGAATACCATTCGACAACAAGCAGCAGGTAGAGCTCATGCCTGTCAATTATTTTGAAGCATTAGTGTACAGGAACACTGTCGTTAAAATGTCTCCCCTTCCTCTCGCACTCTGACTGCCATGCATTTATTAATTATTGATTGAGAAGAACAAACAGAAAATTCTCTCTCTTTTAAACCAGTGCTCCCCCACACAGCATTACTGAACTCAATTTTACTTCCATGAACTCCTATAAGCCGTTCAAGCTAAGATTATACTTAGACGACAGGACTTGGTAAATAGCTACGGACACATTCATCTGACCACATAATCTTATGTTTAAGAGGCTATGTTGCTACGCTAATTCCTAATACACCCTTTAATCCCTTAGATTACTAATTCTTGTAAAACAGGTCTGCACTCTGCTTTTTGTGATGCACATATGCATCTAAACATGTACACAATGTGTAACAAAATATAATTATAGGATCATTATATTTTAAGCATTCAAATGAACAAGCATTTTCTATTCCATTTTGTTTAAGTAGTGGGCCTTATTCATCAAGACACCAAAATGCAATTCTTGACAACCAAACTCTAACAAAGACCCTGAGTCATATTGTTGGTGCAAATTTGTATTAAATCAGTCCCAATGTTTCATGTTCCGTTTATGGTGTTATTGGGGGTTGATTTTAAAATGTTGGTATTGAATGTTGAATGATTTCCCATGGTGAAAGGTTTGCTATTGCCCTTAATGCCACCTTTGCTCATATTCCCTTATAAAAGTTTACCATAGTAAAAGCATAGCAAAGCAACAGATTCCTTAATTCCTTCATTTCCATGTTCTCAATCACAATCTAGGTGTCAGATCCTTTCACAGCTACATTCTTTCATTTCACCTGTGAGCCAGATGTTGCAATTGTGCATGTGTCCTCACAATCCCACCCATTCTGAGCCATTTCTATTTACTGATTTTGTAAAAGAAAAACAATACACCCACCTTACTTAAACAGTTGTAGCAACACATGGGAACATGTAACACAA
>CM060264.1:9472334-9490941 GCA_030684275.1 Acipenser oxyrinchus oxyrinchus
TCTTTTTCAGGTCAAAAAAGTCCCCTACCTTTTAGTTGGAGAACATTCATCCATTTGTGATTGACACAAGAAAATGACTTCATTCACAGATGTCACTGCAACATGCTGTGTATTGAATTACATTATCACAAGGCTGTGTGGTCCAGTGGTTAAAGAAATGGGCTTGTAACCAGAAGGTCCCTGGTTCAAATCCCACCTCAGCCACTGACTCATTGTGTGATCCTGAGCAAGTCACTTAACCTCCTTGTGCTCCGTCTTTCGGGTGAGTCGTAATTGTAAGTGACTCTGCAGCTGATGCATAGTTCACACACCCTAGTCTCTGTAAGTCGCCTTGGATAAAGGCATCTGCTAAATAAACAAATAATAATAATAATAATGCTGTGACATCATTGCTTGATACACCTCAACTGTATCCCCTTAGCATGGAACAGACACCACACTGGCTAATCTATTAAAGGCTGTCTCATTTTCAGATAAGGTAATGCAGGATTATTTTTTTTGCAATACTATCTGTTTTGCTTTTATGGCGTGGTGGTCTTCTGTGCTATGGTCCCAACACGTCAATCATCTGAAAAATACATACAATTGTAGTGCAAGACAGTTAGTATAGAGGCACTAACAATGCAGCTTGATTTGCAAGGATTCACACTGTTGAGTTTACAAAGACAAAACAAGTTCAATCTGCACCTTTGTGAAGTGAAAATAAAAGTGTTTATGGAAGACATCTTAAAAAGTACATTTGAATGTAGAAACATAGAACTTACTTTTGGATTTCTCCTGTCATTCTATTTGCTGAAAGTTTCGGGGCTGATTCAGAATAGCTTTTCTAGTACAAGACCAAAGTAATCTAATTCTAGGACCAAACAATAGGAGGATAATTCAAACACTGTTCTTTTGGTTCCTGTTTTGAAATTCTTAACACTTCCCTTCAGATTGCTGAGTTGGGGGGGGGGGGGGGTTAGTTTTCAAATGTAGGTTTTACTGAACTACGAAACCCATTTAATTGTATACCAAACTAAGCTGATAAACTCCAAGGCTAGGTCATGCTGCTTCTGTCTTAACTATGGTGGTCTTGGTTTGAATCTGACTCACAGTGAAATAAGTCTCTCCCTCAAGCCACACACTCAAGATAAACACCTGGAAACTTTTTTGTTTTTGTTTTTTTCCCCCAGAAACTTTTTAAGCAACTACTTTTAAAGCAATTTGTACTAAGTAGATTTTTTAGTTTGAATGACTAATGTGCTTAAAATGTATAAGTTACCTGTGTTTAATGGGCTAGTATGAATGACGTCTCTGACGCAGGCCTTGTTAAATGGGCTACTGAATTGTACACGCCTGGGAGCTCCTTTGGTCCTTACTGTATGTGACAATGCATGTAACATAAAGAGTCTACCATGTATCTACAATAAAATAAAATACAATCTTATCTCTCACACAAAACAAACAACTGTCAATGTGCCTGGCTATGCTCAATAGCATTCAGAATCCTAAAAGGTATTGACAGTGTCGACCCAAGAGACTTTTTCGACATGAAAAAAGAAACAAGGACGAGGGGTCACATATGGAGATTAGATAAAGGGTCATTCAGAACAGAAAATAGGAGGCACATTTATACACAGAGAATCGTGGGAATCTGTTACCAACTCCCCAGTAATGTTTTTGAAGCTGACAGCCTGGGATCCTTCAAGAAGCTGCTTGATGAGATTCTGGGATCAATAAGCTACTAACAACCAAGCCAAATCGCCTCCTCTCGTTTGTAAACTTTCTTATGTTCTTTTTATGTTCTAATAAAAATAAGATGCAACTGCAGTCTAGAATTTGTGACTGGTCTCCAAATGGAAGGTGGGGGTGGTACTAACGTTAATTGGATATTCAGCATTACCAAAACAAAAACAGGTTTTCATTGTGTCCTGTGCAATCAGAAAGTTAGGAACACATCAACATTTTGTGTGTTGTTTGCAATACACTCAAAAAGTTCTAAGCAACACCACTGTAAAGCTACTGTATGTAGATAAATGTGATCTGGAATTCTAAATGTTATTGACTGCATTTTTAGTTTCAATATACTATAATATACATCACTGTCTTGGAATATATGTGTGTGTGTGTGTGTGTGTGTGTGTGTGTGTGTGTGTGTGTGTGTGTGTGTGTGTGTGTGTTTAAGAACGCTGCATTAATGTTTGCAAAGCATGCTACCTGTAATGACACAATTAATTAAATGAATAACTAAAAAATAAAATAACCAAAATTGCGGCTCACAGCGTTAATAATCCAACTACATAATAATCCACTGTCAAATAAAAAATGTGCAGCTCCAAAAATTACGTTAATACAAGCGATTCCAAGTACAGCGTAACTAGAACCAGTATATCTACTGCCAAAAAAAAACCCTCCTCCAAAAGACCGATGCTAATACTAGCACACATCAGAGCTGAAGATATTGCCAATATATATAGTTATAAAGAGGTTGTGTATTTATTGTGGCGAAAGCGGACGCCTTGCCAGTACACATCCTACTGGTGGTAGAAAAACAACATCTACCATCATGAATAACATGTAGTGGATCACCGCCTTCTCACACCAATTATGTAATCATTTAGTAACAATATCAACGTATTCAGTAATTTGTCGCTTGGAAATGCAAGATATTCAATCGGGATAAACCCTGGATACTACATGCATACAATCAGTATCATACTCGTGAAACCATCCATAAAATATCAAGTTATTTTTCTTATTATTTTTGATCATTTGAAACCGAGTGAGTTTTCGATCGACTATTATATATTTGTGAATAATACTCACAAAACCGTAACTGTCACCTCACAATCGATGTGGGGAGATGACTCCTCCGTCGAGCGCATTAAAATCAGGACGTCCTGGTACTTGTTTATTAAAATATGAGTGAAAAAAAAAACTCCTGTCACCTGACTGGGGAATTCTCGCTCTTTCTCTTCGTTTTCTCTTCCCCTTAAAACGGGGGACTTCCTTTGCGAGAACCACCTAGGGAGTGTCTAAAAACAACCACAACCAACAATAAATGACAGTTGTAACACAGCACGATGCTAAAAATACACATCGATAAATAAACACTTGCATCCAAAAACACAACCATTACTAAATGTTTTTTTTTTTGGTTGTTGTTTGTTTGTTTGTTTGTTTTTAGGCGGCACATGATCAAATGTCGTGGATTTGACCCACTTTATTGTAATTTACGATGTATAGTGTAATTTGATATAACCGAATTCCTCTTAAGAAAAGAATGTTTTAAATATTTACTTAAGAATAGTTTTATCTAAAGTTTAAGTTACATTCTTCATTTCGTTTATACTTTGGTAAAAAGGTCGGATTATATTCTCCTAAATTATTACATTTAACAGCAAATCGTTACTTAATATATTGTAATTGTTTTTAAGTGACAGATAGTTGCTAAACTCACATACAGTTTTATGTATTTATTTTTTCTTAAATGTTGTTTAAGGTCTTTACGCACGAACCCTTGTGCTCAAAATGCAAAGCAAAGCAAGACTGACAGTCCAACAGACCAATCACAGTCTTTAAAAATAACTCTTGGCTAAATTGGTCAGGTTCTGCACAGATTCTGCGCAGAATGATCCCCTTGAACGCACCCAGAGATAATAGCAGCGTTGCTTCACATTCAATAATTCTTACAATTTAAAAGCGTGGAAGGGTCCGTATTAGTTTTTTGATAAATAGCGCCCCAATATACCAAAACAATGTGCCTCCATCTAAAATGTGTTACTAGCACCCACTATTCTAGTCCAGCTTCCGAAATATCTTATATACTTTCCTGTATATAACAAAATAATATAATTCTATTCCTTTCCTTGCCCATCTTATCACGCAATTAAAACAGTGGATGTGTCACGTATAACCTCCTACTGATGCAAGTATACTGCGCATGTTTTTGGCTCACATACTTTTTCTAGGGGCTAGATCAAACTAAATTGGGAGAATGTAGCACAAGGGCACCATATTGGGTTTAAAAGTTATATTACATTTGACAGAAATTTGGCAGGATGTTCCTTTGAAACACAGACAAGCAAGCACTAAGCATTCGACAATGTTAAAAAGTCATGTAGTTTAAAATAGCATTAAACATACACCTACCCTCCAGCATATTTTGGGTCCCTTGACTTGTTTCATTAATATTTATAAGCCGTGGGTCAATAGAAGGCGAAAGCGAAGGTTCTTAATAAATATTCATACAATTTCGCGGGCTTTGGAAGGTCATGTGGGAGTTTCGCGCGAAAAAGCCGAAAGAATCCGTTTCCAACACACAGGAATATAGACAAGTAGCAGGCGCTGCAGAATGGCTGTGAGTACAACACACGTTTTAATCTTCACAATGTAAACCAGAGCACGCCGAGGAAAATTCAAATCGATATACAATTTACTTACAGTATATATATATATTGATTTGACTTTACTTTCAACATAATTAGTGAATTCACGTTGTATAGTGAAGTGGTTTACATTGCATATGTCAGCCAAGTGCATGTTATGCAGGGTTTTTTTTTGTTTGTTTGACATTAGTAACCAAATAACGTGGAATTTACAGTAATGTATATTTTTGCTTGAAGTTGAGAATGCACATAACTCTATGACTGTTAGGAACCTATATTTAATATACCTTTTTTGAACATGTAGGTTTGCATTCTACAGCAAGTTTAAAATGTATTTACTCATACATTTATGTACTGTACGAGTAACGTACAGAACAAATACAGATAGGCCTTAGTCTGCTTTCTTTACTGTCGATATTTAAATAATTTTGAAGCATGAGTGCATCTTGTTTTTATAGTTTTAAAAAATAGTATTGTTTTGTTACACGATCTGAAAAAAAAAAAAACTATGAATGTGACCTAGCTGTATATACACACAATGCATTGTTTACACGTTGTATACAATATGTGGTTAACACTAAAACAAGAAAAAGTACAATAATCTGACACTTCCTGTACTGTAAGGTTGATGCTACTGTGTCTTTTTACTTCTCTGCCTGGTTATTTGTCTTTGGCCTAAGTAAGCTGCTTTGGAGCAGTAATAAATGAAGCCTTGCTATTTTTTGTAATCCAATAAAGTGTGTCTGGGAGGGTGTACTGCATAAAACAAATTCTCTCACCCCTAAATACTTTGCTTTCGAATTCCAGGATTCATCCGAGTCCTTTAACATTGCCACCAGCCCCAGCAGAGGCCTGACCTCCAGCCCAGGTCGTGACCTACCCCCATTCGAAGATGAGTCTGAGGGGCTGATAGGGGGAGATGCACTTCCTGACGAAGAGGAAGATGGAGAGGAGCTGATTGGAGATGGCATGGAACGGTGAGCGCTTGCCCAAGCAGGTGTTAATAAGAACATTCTTCTCACAGATGTACACCAAGGTGGAGAAAAACTGCACTACAGGCATCATCATAGGCAATATGTAACGCAGATTAGGATATCTTCTGTAAAATCAGGCAGACAGACTTGCCTCGTTGCCTACTGTATCTGCACACAGACACAAGGAACCCTGTAAAGTGTAATTAGTCCTCTGTGAAAAACGAGATTGCAGATTGTGCATCAAATTTGCAAAATCCACCTTGGGTTTTTAGAAATATTGATGTACTGCAGAATAATGCAAAAAGTTGCCTTGCCAACAAATTTAATAAAGAACAACAAATGCAAGTTTCTAAGGTTCTGTTAGGCAGAGCTGTGAGCTTGTAAGTACCTGTGATTTGTCTGTGACTCCACCTGCTCTGGAAAGCAAAGGACTGCATGTAACACTTCATACTTGCTGCTAAAATGGATACATACAAAGTAAGTCGGCTTTAGGGGACAGAACACACTTCTCACAGTAGTGAGAAAACGTGTTTTTATTTCTTCAAGTCTGTTTTATGTAGAATCAGTACTAAGACATTTGATTTGCAAGGAATTGCTGTTACTCAACACACTGCAAAGTATACAAGAAACACATTACATTGCCTTTCTCAGTGTTGTATATATTTTCAAACATTGCTGACTCCTTTCATATTTATCACACATCATCATGGGTCAACTGAGAAACACATTTCTCAACATTTACCTGCCAGGAGAAAAATATAACCTGTAAGGAGTACAGTGTATCCTGTTCTTGCATTGTTGCAGGAGGGAGCACAAACTGGATACAACTGCAATGTTTACTAGAAACATTTTCTCCTGCTGTAAAAAGACCTATTACGAGTGAATAAAAAATCAAAAAACGGTTGAATATGTTAAAACAAAATGCTCTGATATGGACCACACGAGATACACCCATGTAAAGTAATGTGTTTCTAGTAAACAATGCAAGAGGTTCTGGAACACTAAGCAAAATACTTAATACATTATTATTTCTAGGCTACTTTATGGTTAAACTACTGTAATTAAAACTGCACTAAGGCCAGGCTTTATTTATCTTGCTGCTGACAGTGGCCTCACAAGTTTGTTCTTGGAACTAAAGTTAGTAAAGTTGTAAAATGTTTGGTGTATTTAATATGCAGTATGCTTCAATGTTGTTTCAAGGTCAACAGGATAGTGCAGGTACTTTGATTAAACTTTGAAAGCAGCCCTATAAAAAATAATATTTTACAAATAAACAGTATTTACCTTTAAGGGGAAATTGCAGGAAAAAAAATCCCTGCCACGATTTATGAAAATGTGCAGTGCTTCTCACAGGAGACTAGTTTAGGGGTGTGCATTGGCTCGCATAGTCAAATCACTACAGTTTGAAGTGGAGGGTGTAATTCAAGTGTGGTTCAAATCCTGCTCACAGCAAGTTCCAGTTCTTGTCTAAGGACCCACAGGAGAGCTGCATTCGGGACAGTTTGCCTGACTGCAATTCTGTGACATCTACTGATCACACATGCCAACTAGAGACTTGCTACACTGGGCCCTCGCTTGCTTTATTAATAACTGGGGGGAGGCTGTAGAAAAATGTGTAAAAATAAATAAATAAATAAAAAAGGCACGACACCTGCAAAATGAATATTACCTGAAATGCAGTCCAGTTATTTGCAGCGAGCGCTCCCGTTCTGCTGTCCTCTTACTCAATCCTCTCTCCCTCCCTCTCTAGGGATTACCGTGCGATTCCCGAGCTGGACCAGTTCGAGGCGGAAGGCCTGGATGATGACGAGGACCTGTCCGAGCTGTCTCCTGGTGCTCGAGCTGCTGCTGAGGAAGCCATGAAGCGTCGGGACAGGGAGAGGGGTCTGAGCGGGCGCATGAGGAGGGGGCTGCTGTACGGTAAGTGAGGCTGATATGGAAAAACTGAACACTCAACCCACTTGAGGTTTCCTTGAGGGGCATGCTAAAGTTAATAATTGACAAACCCACGCCTTCCCATGTGTGTCCTGACCTTTAGCTGTTTACCCCATTTGAAAATCCAAAAAAAGTTAAATAAAATTTACAAGGTGTCAAGGACACACTTTTGGCAAATTCATTTCGCTGTTATGAAAGCATTAATCAAAACACTTTGTACTTGCTTTCAACATTGCATTTCAGAGCAATTAAATAAGCAGCTATAATAAAGCTCTGTTAATCTCCTGCACCACTGCTTGATCTTGGCTGTGTGTGGATTTTAAAATAATCTTAACTTGGATGAATCTACAATAGAGTTGCATTGATGACATTTATACCAACTCTAGCTCTAGACACATTTTCCTTCCATCTCCTCTAGACAGTGAAGATGAGGATGAGGAGCGACCGGCTCGAAGCGGAGACTGGCGGAGCGAAGCGGCGGACGGGCTCCACAAGACGATGACGAGGATATGATTGAGAGCATAGAGAACCTGGAGGACCTGAAGGGCCACTCTGTCAGGGAGTGGGTGTCCATGGCGCCCCGCCTCGAGATCTACCACCGCTTCAAGAACTTCCTGAGGACCCATGTGGACGAGCATGGACACAACGTCTTCAAAGAGAAGATCAGTGACATGTGCAAAGGTACAGAGCTGGGTGGTCTTTGCCACCTTACTTTGATTAGTGCTTTTTTTCCTCATTTAAGAAAGAAAACTAACAATGCTCTTTGTCTCAAATTCTTGGTTATGAAGTTCAACAGTTTCTGCAAGCTATTGATCACATGATAACTTAAGCAGCTGTTTTCACAGACCCTAATTAGCACCAGCCTTATGTAACAAATGCAATTTGTGCTGAAAAAGAACTGTGAAACCAGCCAGAAATCATTGAGGCAAAGTATGGGGACTGCCAGAAATTGTTCCTTCTTGGAAGGTCTTACTTTATAATCATGAAATGAGATTGTATCATAATCAAATATGAGACAAGCATAACAAATAGCACTGTACTCCTAAGGTTTACTGAATTGATTTTCCATGATTTGAATAACCTGTATCAATGATTGATGACTTGTATGTCTCCTCTTGCAGAGAACAGAGAGAGCCTGGTTGTGAACTATGAGGACCTGGCAGCTCGAGAACACGTCCTGGCCTACTTCCTGCCTGAAGCTCCCACAGAGATGCTGAAGATCTTTGACGAGGCTGAAGGAGGTGGTGCTGGCCATGTACCCCAAATATGACCGCATTGCCCACGAGATTCACGCCGCATTTGTAACCTGCCTCTGGTGGAGGAGCTGCGCTCCCTCAGGTACACTCACCAGCCTGAAGATGCTCATATTCTTACAGCTGGTGTGGATGTCTGAATTCAGTTTTCTAGGGGCTAGGTGATGCAGTTCTAGGGGAGTATTAGAACATTTTGGAAACAGATATGCACACTTAATACAGTAAAGTGTGATGAAACTTAATAAGGGCATTCTTTATAACTGTTATAAAGTATCGGCATCAGTGAATACATACATGGATGTGCGTGATTTAATTAATGGCTCTAACTTTGTATTAACAGCTGTGGCACACTTGTGTGTTACTGAAATAAGTATAGCTATTTTACTGTAAGTAAAGCTGGTTTCTCTCTCTCTCTCTACAGGCAGCTGCACTTGAACCAGCTGATCCGCACAAGCGGAGTGGTGACCTGCTGCACAGGGGTGCTGCCTCAGCTCAGCATGGTCAAGTACAACTGTAACAAGTGCAACTTTCTCCTGGGGCCTTTCTTCCAGTCCCAGAACCAGGAGGTGAAGCCAGGCTCCTGTCCAGAGTGTCAGTCCCTGGGGCCCTTCGAGATCAATATGGAGGAGGTAACCATCAGCACACATGGGGCTCCCCTTTTGAGGTGTATCAGTTCACAGTTTGAGCATTTTCCAAGTACTACATGTGTTACAATTTTTCATACCAGTTTACATTTAAAAAAATAGAAGTCAGATATATTATTCTGCAAGATGGCCCACTTCAGATTTTCTTTCACTTTAGATTAAGAGTAGAACCTCTGGGCACGCTTGAGTAGCTCTTCTTTATACGTCTTAACCTTATTCCCTTCTCCTTCTCAGACAGTCTATCAGAACTACCAGCGCATCACTATCCAGGAGAGCCCGGGAAAGGTGGCAGCTGGAAGACTGCCTCGCTCCAAAGATGCCATCCTCCTCGCGGACCTGGTGGACAGCTGCAAACCTGGGGATGAGATTGTGAGTGAAACTGGGCCTAACCTCCAGCTTTTCTCTGCTGACCGTCTAGTGCTCTCTAGTGCAAAATAAACTACACTACACTTCAAACACTTGACAGATAAAATATTGGACAAGTCAGCCAACATTACAGTATTTAACTATACCAGGGGTGTCCAATCGCAGTCCTGGAGGGCTCCAGGTTTAACCGGTAAAATGATGTAATTAACTGCTTCAGGGTCTGAGTGGAGGTTTAATTTGTTCAATCAAACAATTTATAACAGGGTTGGAACAAAGACCAGGAGTGGAAGGGCCAACTTTGGCCACCCCTGAACTAGACCTTTTTAACCCTTTACTGATACTGTACCCACCTCTTACTTAGTGGTGAGCTATGACTTGGTCATGTTACTTCAAAAAAAAGTGTTTGCAGTGGTGACTGTATTCCTTTTAATGCAAGAATTGGGCATTGACATTAGCAAGACAATCAATTAATTTGTTGCGTGAATACATTCTAAACTTGCTGAATCTTTCCTTTGCTCTCCAGGAGCTGACTGGTATTTACAACAATAACTATGATGGCTCCCTGAACACATCCAATGGCTTCCCGGTGTTTGCCACCGTCATCATGGCCAATCACATCTCCAAGAAGGACGACAAGGTGGCGGTGGGAGAGCTGACAGATGAAGATATCAAGGCCATTTTGGCCCTGTCGAAGGATGAGCGCATAGGGGAGAAGGCAAGTCAGGCCTGTGTGCTTCTTTACTGAATTAGAATGGATTGTGTTTTAAATATCGTGGAGATCTGTAGATGCTGTTCCTATCAAACATATAATCTGGAGTAATCGTGTAAATGCAGATCCATGTGGCTATTAAAACCTGAAGTATCTTTCTCCAAAATGTAAATAAGCCGAATGTTTTCTACTGTTTTCCACCCTTAGATTTTTGCCAGCATTGGCCCTTCCATTTATGGCCATGAAGACATTAAGAGAGGACTCGCCCTGGCACTGTTTGGAGGGGAGCCTAAAAACCCAGGTAGGCTGGAATTCAGAGGCATCTTATCCAATTTAAATGGAAAATGGCAAAATACAAGGGAAAAGGAACAACCGCAAGTGCTTGCCTTCAATTTTAAGTATTCTGCAGGAACATGTTTCTCCGTCCAGGAATTGCTTCGGGAGCATGTTTTTATACTGGTGTTCTTGTTTTTGATTAGGTGGGAAGCACAAGGTACGTGGCGACATTAACATGCTGCTGTGTGGAGATCCCGGCACTGCCAAGTCTCAGTTCCTGAAGTATGTGGAGAAGGTGGCCAGCCGGGCAGTGTTCACCACGGGCCAGGGCGCCTCTGCTGTCGGTCTCACAGCCTACGTCCAGAGGCACCCTGTCACCAGGGAGTGGACGCTGGAGGCCGGGGCCCTGGTGCTTGCTGATCGAGGAGTCTGCCTGATTGATGAGTTTGACAAGGTGAGTGGGCTGGTTTTGGTGCCAGTACATGGGTGAAGATGTAGTGCATTATGTTTTTTTGCAATCCTTTGATTCGTATCCAGAAGGTTTACAACTTTAGCTGTTTTTCGTAGCTAACATAATTTTGCAGAATAAGCTAACAATATTTTCTGGAAGGCAATATTTCAGTTGTATTTTGTAAGAAAAAGCAAAGTAGGTTTGCTATTTCACCCCTTTCTTATCAAGTGGGCACTCGAATGTGTACTTCAGACCCCAATGTCATTGCATCAGGATCATCTCTTGACTGCTCTGGTTGCTGTGGTAATTGACCTCAGGCCTGCTTCCTCTCTGCAGATGAATGACCAAGATAGAACAAGTATCCATGAGGCAATGGAGCAGCAGAGCATCTCCATCTCCAAGGCCGGGATTGTTACCTCTCTGCAGGCTCGCTGCACAGTCATTGCAGCCTCCAACCCCATCGGTAATGCCCTAATCCCAGAAAAAACTAAAAAACAACTGATGGTACTCGCAGTGGTAATAGGATCTTCCAGCCATGGAGAACCACTTCTATAAATAGAAAAGCCTGCTTGTTTATCTCTAAATTACACACCCTAATTCCTTACTGTCCTTTTCAGGTGGCCGTTATGACCCCTCACTGACCTTCTCTGAGAACGTGGACCTAACTGAGCCCATCGTGTCTCGATTCGACATTCTCTGTGTCGTCAGGGACACAGTGGACCCAGTCCAGGTGGGTTTTGCACTGAACGGTCTCCTTGGGAGAGAAACCAGTACATTCGCCAGCACTTAACACCCTGTACTTTTAGCTTTTCTGTGTGAGTGATGGAAGACCCGCTTTCTCTTGCAGGATGAAATGCTGGCTCGCTTTGTGGTGAGCAGTCACATCAAGCACCACCCCAGCCACAAGGACGCAGTCAATGGAAACCTAGAGGACATCATCCTGCCCAACACCTACGGTGTGGACCCTATCCCACAGGAGCTGCTCAAGAAGTACATCATCTATGCCAAGGAGAAGGTCCACCCCAAACTCAACCAGATGGACCAGGACAAAGTGGCCAGGATGTACAGCGATCTCATAAAGGAGTCCATGGTAAATATATTGGTCTTTTCTGAACAGTCAACAGGCATCTTACCATCCTCCCTAAGTCCCTCCACCAAATGCAGTACAAATCATGCATTGCTTTTTGCATGCCTTGAATTCATTATCGTTGTGTTCATGCGCTTGCATCAGTCACACACAATGTTTGTTTCAATGAATGCCTGTGTTTTTGAAAATCTGTTTAGGCCTTCATAATGGTGAGGAAGTAACAAGTGCAATTACAGATTGTTATAATGTTCCCTGCAAACACCTAATCATTAAATGGATAGATCTACATAATCGGCTCATATCTGTAGCTTTTCTGTGTTGGGGGAAAAAACACTCGTCTAGTTTACGCATTCATTTTGGAATCGGTTTCGCAAAGGAAATGTATTTCTATTCAAAGCTGAGGTTGATGACTGTCCCTTCTCCTAGGCGACGGGCAGTATTCCAATCACTGTGCGACACATTGAATCCATGATCCGCATGGCAGAGTCTCATGCCCGCATGCACCTGCGTGACTATGTGATGGAGGATGACGTCAACATGGCCATCCGCGTCATGCTGGAGAGCTTTATCGATACTCAGAAATTCAGCGTGATGAGAAGCATGAGGAAGGTGAGGATGCACAGGCTTCCCTTTAACACTTCTACAATGTGTATATATATAAATAAAAGCTTTTGTAGAGGTTATGCTGTACAGGTGGTTCCTGTAAGAAGTTGTGGTGCAATAGGTCTTCAATCTTGAATTGTAACATGACTTAAAAATGCATTCCTACCTGCTGCAGCTAGAAACAGGTGAAAAGCTAGAAGCTCCCTAAAGCTAGAACTACCACAGAACTTTAGAACCGTCAACAGTGCAGTCACAAATTATTGTGGGAAAGTGACACTATAAAATAGTTTCAAACTTAAATTATCTTGTGACATTTCAATGGACATGCCATGTACAAAACATTTGGAAGTCCATCTGACCTACTGAAGAATTAGTAATGTGTCTTTACAGTATGTACTGTTAAATTAAAGCAGTGGCAATATTTAACCACCAGGTGGCACTTTGGTACCTGGTAGAAAGCATAAATGCTGTATACAAAGTTGAGGCTTTTTCTTTCTTACTCAGGAGTGACTTGTGTACTGTGCTTCTTCCCTGTAGACATTTGCACGTTACCTGGCCTTCAAGAGAGACAATAACGAGCTGCTGCTGTTCATTCTGAAGCAGCTGGTGGCAGAGCAGGTCACGTACCAGCGCAATCGCTATGGGGTGCAGCACGACACCATTGAGATAGCAGAGAAGGACCTAGCTGACAAGGTATGTGGAGCTCTGTGGAACACTGAGGGCATTCTGTATTTATTTAATCCTTTGTCAATGTTAAGGTAAAGATTTGTGTAGTGGTTCCTTCCATAATGAAGGAACGATACAAGAACGATACAAGTTCTGTTATGTGGTTAGAGTAGGCTTATATTGGGTGTTCCAAATATTATTCAGTATAGTTAGATTTCTTGTGGTTACAGTATTAGACTATTTTCTACTTCAAAATACCAATTGTCATTTTAATTTTGGTCCCTTTACTGTATAATACCAACATAGCTTAAGTTTACTATCTAGCTTACAATGAGGTATGCATTTCATTTTCATTGCAAAACCAACCATTAGTTGTTTATGTTGACTTAACAGTGTTAGCATTAACATTATGAACTGTGCTATTGCACCTGAGGATAATTCTGTGACATTCAGTTTCTTAAACAGAAATGTGCTGTTGCAGCTAGCACAGTTGCTTTGTTCTAAAGCATTCTGCCTTGTTGCATGGACTCTGAATTGCAGTGAGTTCATTATCTGCCAGTGATGCTCCTGGGAGAAAGTTGGAAAACAGGTCTCGGAATTTTTATCAGGAGGAAGCTAGGCCTCCCGCTGACCCACAGGCAGGCATTAATGCACCTATGCTGTGGCAAAACTCCTCACCCATTTCTGACTCTTCCAGAAGGTCCTGCTGAAAGGCTATTAGTATGTATGGAGCCATACAGTCGTGAATGCCTGAGCACCTGGGTGCTCTCCTTCTTTTAAAGGATTTAGATTCAAAGAAACAAACATAGGAAACTTGTATTAACCCATTAAGACTGCTCTGTGAAAACCACATGTAATGTAAGTCTAGTGCCTTCATCAGAGCAATGTTTAAATGTAATTCTTCATCCCCCACCAGTTGGCAAATCTCGACCAGGCTTACACATGTGTGTGCACTTTTCTACTGTCGTTGACTTCATTCGGTATGAGATGTTACACCCGTTTGCTTATTCTGCTTAAATGTATGACTTAACTCTTTGACATCATTTTTAGGCTCGTCAGATCAACATACACAACCTCTCTGCATTCTACGACAGCGACCTCTTCAAGCTGAATAAATATTCCCACGATAGCAAGAAAAAGCTGATTGTTCAGCAGTTCTAAAACCCTGGACCGAGCCACCAAGCCTTCTAGGAACTGCACACTCCTGGCTACCAAACTGCCGCTGGGCCGTGACACAAAAGTGACTGATAACTGAGTACCAAGCACTGGAGGCAAGAAAAGAAACAGCTGAAGCCTCTTAATTGCTTAACTACTGGCTACAAATGTCTTTACCCCCTTTTCAGACCAGTTTGCTTGTTTAAGTCGGAGGGATACTGGCATCGTCCTTAAAGGACTTTTTCATTAAGGTAAATGAGCATAAACATATTCAGTTTAAGGAATTGAAACAACTGTCTTGCATATACAAGTTAATTTATTAATTACATTAATGTATGCAGTGAGAGACTTGAAACATGTCTGTCCCTCCCCTTTTCTTTTGTATCCTTGAGGATTTTCATCAAGTTTTAAATTTTGAAATGATTTAGTAGTGCTCTCTAACTTGAGTAGAGCACCCTTCTTGGACAATGGAATTTTACCTTCTAGTGGCCTGATTGGATCTTCATGCTAAATGAAAAGTTAGATCTCAATAGCCATTTTTATTTCAGAGACAACCTAACCACTAGTTTTGAGATGCCTTTCCCAAACTGCTTCTGCACAAGGTGGCTTTTAACTCAACTTTGACTGGGAAGTTTGCCATTTTACCACCACCTTTTAAAGGTGCATTGCTGTTACGCTGACAAAATACAATATTCTTTTTGTTAATGTGTACTAGATCCCATCTGCTAGATTTTCTGAAATGTATTCAATTTTCCTGCACTTAGTTTGGACTGTTCTACTTTTTCTGGTTTTCAAGTGAACCGTTTGCTTGTCAAGGCATCTAAGCAGTTTTGGAATGGAGTGAATTGCAAAGGAAATGCTGCTGCATTTAGTACAATTAAGTAAAATGTAGCTTGCAGAATTTAAATGTGAAGAAAGTAGAAGTGACTTGAGCATTGAAAGCTTGTATCTGTATTTTCCACAGATAGGTATTATTAAATGTTTGTGCAGAGAATATCTGCATTTTATAAGAAATTTGGGGGATGAGAATACAATGTTTTGTATAATAGAATGTATTTTTGTGTGCTGTATTTGCATTGTTCTGTAATAGACTGTTAATAAAGTTGTGCTTTTCCAAATGAGTTGGATATCTTCCTTGGTTTGTCAGTCCCAAACAAGTTAAATCATTTGATTAACGTAAGCCACATTGCCACATTGCACGTTGAGTTTGCGTCCCTGAATATGATTGAAAAGTGCAGTGTAGTGTTTGAGCATTAAGACAGAGTAGTCTGCAATGCATGCCTATGCTTTGTTGCAGGAGTATGTACACGACTGAACAGAGAGCTTATAGGGAAACAACTGAATGACAAAAAAAAGCATTTTCATGTAAGTGGTTTTGGTAAGATTGACACATTCTTGTTTTTTCCATGTGTATCTAAGTAGGCACACTTGTGAAATTTTGCTTATTTTAAGGTACATTATCATACTTCACATCCATCTTCAAACAGTATCGTCTTGTTTATATATTTTATCACATCTTCTAATGCTAAACATACTGAAGACTGAAGTTGTTTAAAGATGGTGCAGATAAAAAGTGGATGCAAAGCAGAGAACTTGACCTCAAAATTAAACAAGTGGGCCTTGACAGGATTCTATACACACAAGTGGGGGACAGGAATATTGCAATAGACAAGATCATTACTGCAGATATATTCTACAGTAGTTCCATTAAAGATAAAATAACTTCCATAGTAAATATTTCTGTCCCTCATTAATTTGCATCCCTGCCCTTTTGTGGCCATTGGTTGAAGGAGTTACTGTTGCTATGAAAATAGACAAGATTTTGGATGACCACATGTAAATTATTCACATTTGAATTAGTCTGAATTCTTTTGTGACTTGGCTATGACTCGCACTGGTTTTAGATGGCCTGTAATAATGATATGGAAATGTCTGGGAGCAGGAGAACTCATTTTAATTCCTTTTCTTTCTCCGACTCTTGTCTGTCATGTGTTGTTGTTTTGGCTCGCACGTCTTTCTCCAAAGGCCCTAGTTTGGGTAATGGCAGCCTCCCAAATTGTAATGCTTCGTCAATGAAGGGTTTTGTTTAAGGCCAGGAGCCTCATCATGATTCTGCTCCAATGAATAACTCTACTCTAAAAACAGGGCCTTAATGCCCAGTGGGTTACATTAACAAACCACTTAAGTTTGCTTTCCCCTCTTCAGTAAACTTAATTGACTTTTAATAGAAGGTGGTCTGACTGGATTTTTTTTCTTTTTTTTGTAAGCATGATGCTATTTTTATATTTTGTCACATACATTTCTTTTCCCCACAAGTTTTGGGTCTATCAAATCCAGAACTCGGCTATAGCAAAACAAACTGGACTGTCAATTCGCTGCTTTCTGTTAATGTGCACTATACAATTACGCTTGTTTGTTGGACACTGTGACTAATTTTTTTTCTCTTCCGTTGCGGAATTTGAACTATTTCTTTTTCTAAATTAAAATGCTGCTATTGCCGATGCACCTATGTTTTGTAATAGTGAGTAGTGAGTTGCTTCACAGGCAGTTTTAATGAAATCTGCCTTTACCTGGCTTTCAGCTGCCTTCCTCATTCCATCTTAATCATGTGACAATGTGACTTTTCAACTCTGCCAGCCACATCCACTCTGCATTTATATAGACAGAGAGTAGGTTGAGCAGGCACAGTTGAAAGGTCACATTGTCACGTGATTTGAATGAAGTCTGTTTAGTCCTGGCACTCGGTATTCTCCAGACAAGCTCAAAGCGAGAACAAGCCTAGTAAAGGCAAGTTTAGAGAACACATGACAACAACGCAGTATTGGAACAACAGAACCACCAATCAGAATATAAAACAGTGAAGGAAATGTAACAATAGAAAGATAGTTGCTTATTATTTTATTCCTGTCTTAAATATTAACAGTTTTATATTCCTCTAGTGCTGAAATGTTCTTTTATTAAAAAAAAACTATGAAATATTTGCCCTTGAGGAAAGCTATTAAGTTGTTTTCCATTACTATTTTCAAAATGAAAGAATAATATTTTTGTGCTGTCACACACTTTTTACAATGTCATAAATCTGCTGTCTCTTGCTGCAGTATATGCATGCACTGGTCTCCTTCAGCGACAGACGAGTGAACACTGCTGAGTGACAGTGCCTGTGTGTGACAGAGTGTCTGGCATTGCTACGTACACTACACTACACAAAACCTCAGCTGCAGCCCATAATACTCACTGTGATAAATCTTAGAAAAGAACCACGTTTTAGTGACATGCCCTGCTCAGCAACTAGGAAACATTTTTAATGCTAAAATAACCATCCATAATTTCAAAAAGATAAACATCGTACAATATTAAAAATCTCCTTTTTTTAAAACCCTTTAATTGGAATCTACTTTTATAACTATCCGATATCATTCATCTAGGTAAACTGCATTCAGTCCTTTTCCCTGATCTGCAGCTGAACAAGGGATGCAGACCTCAGTGTTAGAGACAAGCTACCCCATTGAGACATGTTTGTTCGGACTGCTATCGTTCTGAGAACATAATGTACTGCCGTGCTGGTTAAATATTCATTTGGAGGACTAAAGGGTGTGTGAAATCTTTCTGGGACCTCCTTTTATGCTCCAGGCTAATTTATATCTCTGTCTGTTCAGTCTAATTACTTCTGGAGGGATTCTAAAGGAAAATGTCCCTGAATACCACACAGAGGCCCACCAACTTCGGGGCAGTTGAACGCTGTGATTGTAACTAAACTCTTAGCAATAGAATAATTATATGTGTCACTGGCATAAACAGGCGTTTCTCACTAATCCATAGCAGTACCAGTTCATATTATGTGTTCCAAATCCATATTTTTGCCATTGCTGGTAATGCTGTGGTGTACTAATAACATTTATATACAGCACTGACCAATAATTGATAATTGTGTTTTTTTTGTTGTTGTTTTTTTACGTCCCCTTTGCTATTTGAGTGATTCTGGTTCCCTTCATCCCATAATGAGTTATCATTTTTCTTTAAATCTGCCTTTACCTGGCTTTGAGCTTGTCTTGAGTATCCTAAGTGCCAGGACAGAACTAATTTCATCACATGGCCATGTGACCATTCAACTCAGCCAGCCC
>CM060264.1:9491441-9511291 GCA_030684275.1 Acipenser oxyrinchus oxyrinchus
ATTTTGTGATGGTGACATAGTTACATTAGAAGCAATTGTACATTCTAACACATACATACACATTACATATAGGTTTGAAAGGAAGTATAACTGTAGCACAAAAATGAAAACATTTTGGATGTAAAAATAATGAATTCCACCTGAAGAAGGACTTGTAGTCCTGATATAATTGATTTTTATTTATCAAATATTCATACTCATGTGTACCTACATTAGCTTTTTCTTTTTGATTTTGCTCCTTTTGGTACACAGCAGTTTTCCTTTTTCAATATATATATATATATATATATATATATATATATATATATATATATATATATATATATATATATATATACACACACACACACACACACACACACACACTGCTGTGCAAAAGTCACAATTTACTCAAAGCCTCCACTAGTGTTTTCTACTATTACAACAACCTTGACTTGCATAAAGAAGAAAAAACATTGAGTGAAATAGCTCGCACCACTTGATTTTCAAGGTGTGGTATCCAAAGCACAATCAAGCACAGAGAAACATCAACTGTAATTGACAAACCCAGAACTGGAAGACCCAAGGATGAGCAATATTTGAAGATAATATCCTTAAGGAATAGAAAGAAGACAAGTGTTGAATTGACAACAGAACTGGCAGAAGGCACAGGTGTCGTTGTCTATGCACCAACAGTCCAAAGCACCTCTGACCATTGTTCCATAGTCCAATTTCTGTGTTCTTGTGCATATTTTAGCCTTTTAGTCTGGTTCCCCTTTCTTAACAGAAGTACTCTTACTGCAACACATCCTTTACGTCCTGATTTCAAGAGTGACCGTACTGTTGATGGATGGACAACGACACCTGTGCCTTCTGCCAGTTCTGTTGTCAATTCAACGCTTGTCTTATTTCTATTTCTTAAGGATATTATCTTCAAGTGTTGCTCATCCTTGTTAGACAGCTTTTTGGGTCTTCCAGTCCTGGGTTAGTCAATTACAGATGAATTACATATATTTCAACACTGTGGATTCCCTGCAAAATGGTTGAAGAATTTGACAAGCTCTGCTTTCTGAGCGTACACATTTAACAGAATAGGATGCATTGAAAAATGTAGCTAGCAGACACAAATGACATTTTAGTGTAAAATGTACCATCATTAGGGGATACTGCAGCATTCTTATGACATGAAATTAGATCATTAAAATCAATATTATAAATATATATATATATACAGTACTGTGCAAAAGTTTTAGGCAGGTGTGAAAAAATGCTGTAAAGTAAGAATGCTTTCAAAAATAGACATGTTAATAGATTATATTTATCAATTAACTAAATGCAAAGTGAGTGAACAGAAGAAAAAT
Organism: Acipenser oxyrinchus oxyrinchus; assembly: GCA_030684275.1. Classification (NCBI taxonomy): domain Eukaryota; kingdom Metazoa; phylum Chordata; class Actinopteri; order Acipenseriformes; family Acipenseridae; genus Acipenser; species Acipenser oxyrinchus. Next base: position 9,492,782 of record CM060264.1, read on the forward strand.
CTAAATCAAATCCATATTTGGTGTGACCACCCTTTGCCTTCAAAACAGCATCAAGCATCAATTCTTCTAGGTACACTTTCACACAGTTTTTGAAGGAACTCGGCAGGTAGGTTGGCCCAAACATCTTGGAGAACTAACCACAGTTCTTCTGTGGATTTAGGCAGCCTCAGTTGCTTCTCTCTCTTCATGTAATCCCAGACAGACTCGATGATGTTGAGATCAGGGCTCTGTGGGGGACATACCATCACTTCCAGGACTCCTTGTTCTTCTTTACACTGAAGATAGTTCTTAATGACTTTCGCTGTATGTTTGGGGTCGTTGTCATGCTACAGAATAAATTTGAGGCCAATCAGATGCTCCCTGATGGTATTGCATGATGGATAAGTATCTGCCTGTACTTCTCAGCATTGAGGAGACCATTAATTCTGACCAAATCCCCAACTCCATTTGCAGAAATGCAGCCCCAAACTTGCAAGGAACCTCCACCATGCTTCACTGTTGCCTGCAGACACTCATTCGTGTACGCTCTCCAGCCCTTCGGTGAACAAACTGCCTTTTGCTACAGCCAAATATTTCAAATTTTGACTCATCAGTCCAGAGCACCTGCTGCCATTTTTCTGCACCCCAGTTCCTGTGTTTTCGTGCATAGTTGAGTCGCTTGGCCTTGTTTCCACGTCGGAGGTATGGCTTTGTGGCGCAAGTCTTCCATGAAGGCCACTTCTGACCAGACTTCTCCAGACAGTAGATGGGTGTACCAGGGTCCCACTGTTTTCTGCCAATTCTGAGCTGATGGCACTGCTGGACATCTTCCGATTGCGAAGGAAGTAAGCATGAGGTGTCTTTCATCTGCTGCAGTAAGTTTCCTTGGCAGACCACTGCGTCTCTGGTCCTCAACGTTGCCCGTTTCTTTGTGCTTCTTCAAAGAGCTTGGACAGCACATCTGGAAACCCTGTCTGCCTTGAAATTTCTGCCTGGGAGAGACCTTGCTGATGCAGTATAACTACCTTGTGTCTTGTTGCTGTGCTCAGTCTTGCCATGGTGTATGACTTTTGACAGTAAACTGTCTTCAGCAACCTCACCTTGTTAGCTGAGTTTGGCTGTTCCTCACCCAGTTTTATTCCTCCTACACAGCTGTTTCTGTTTCAGTTAATGACTGTGTTTCAACCTACATATTGAATTGATGATCATTAGCACCTGTTTGGTATAATTGTTTAATCATACACCTGACTATATGCCTACAAAATCCCTGACTTTGTGCAAGTGTACCTAGTAGAATTGATGCTGTTTTGAGCATAAAGGGTGGTCACACCAAATATGGATTTGATTTAGATTTTTCTTCTGTTCACTCACTTTGCATTTAGTTAATTGATAAATATAATCTATTAACATGTCTATTTTTGAAAGCATTCTTACTTTACAGCATTTTTCACACCTGCCTAAAACTTTTGCACAGTACTATATATATATATATATATATATATATATATATATATATATATATATATATATATATATATAGCAATTCACATGGCACAGAAAAATAAAATGTGTCATACATTTTTTCTATAAATCTGTATTTTATTTCTAAAGTATAATTAGGTTCTGCTTTGGTGGCAATTTATCATTACAGCTGCAGAGGCATCAACTTCAATTGGCATATTGATTCAGACTTGCAGTAAGCAGTGCAAAGATTGCGTTCCAGGCTCCTGAACATTTCCTAAACTGATGTAAATGACCCGAGATAGTTACTGGGTGGACTTCTAAGTGGCAATTAGGGGCAAGCCTAGCACTTGAAATTCCAAGGCAATTAGAGGAAGTTGCAATTGCGTAGCAACTATGGGTTTGGAATTACGACTCGGTACAACACAGTAACTGCCTTTTTTTTCTTCTTTACATGGATAATTTGGAAAGCCTGCAATGTTAAATAGTGTTCAACGCTCATTGGAGCTCATGTTTGTTTCCAAGAACAAAGACGATCATTTGAGAATTTGACATTTTTGGTCCTCTCTGTATATTAATAGTACTTGTGTGCCCTGCAAGCATGAAGGGACCTTCATCAATAGGGGTTGAGTTTGCAATTCTGTATCAATGTCTTCTTTTTGAGACATCCTGCCCCCACTGAAATAGGTTGCATTTGTGTGGTTGTATGGGATGTAGGCTGTAATATTGAAATGCATGTGATTGTATTTATGATTGTTATTCTACTGCCGATAGAGCCGTGGTTTATTATGCAGTGTGCATGTTGTTGATCAAGTGTATTTGATATATGATGGTGTATTGCTGTATTTAGATCAGGGTACTTCCCTTAATGAAGATGCCGTAGCTATACATGTGGGAGAAGGGTTTTGTTATAGCCATATGTTCAGTAATCTTCCAAGTGAAGGGTAATGCTAATTTCCAGTCTTTACTGGTAATAGTTAGAGAATAATAATGATAATAATAAAACAAACAATAGACTAGTTTAACGATCATGTTTGAAAACAAAGACAGTATTCATGCAGGTAAAACAAATACATATAAAAGCAGAAGAAACCTGTTTAAAGTAGAATAGATGAATGTTTATGGTAACAGTATGAATGTTAAATAGTAGTTTATTTTTCTATAAAATCATTCCAGGTGTAAATGTTTATTGAATCGTTAATCCTGTTAGGAGTAGGCGGGGCTGGGGATTATTTAATGCTGTGTCTTTCCTTTGGAGGGAGGTATCAGGTGGTCAGTCGTGAGATTGTCTTGTAAATGTCAGTCACTGTATGTACAATCTGTTAGTCTGTGAGGATCAGTTGTCATAATGTGTGTGAAGTATCCAGTGTCACAATAAATATTTACACCTGTGGGGGGTCCCGAGTGGTGCATCCGGTAAAGGCGCTCCGCGTGGAGTGCAGGATGGGCTCTATAGCCTGGAGGTCAGCGGTTCGAGTCCAGACTATTCCACTGTCGATCGTGGACGGGAGTTCCCAGGGGGTGGCGCACCATTGGCTGAGCACCACCCGGGTGGGGAGGGCTTAGATCAGCCAGGGTTTCCTTGGCTCACCGCGCACCAGCGACCCCTGTAGACTGGCTGGATGCCTGCGGGCCTGCAGAGTGAAAAAGAACAGACGGCTGACAGCACACGTTACGGAGGACGCGTGTGTCCGACTTCGTCTCTCCCGAGTCAGCGTGGGGGTAGCAGATAGATAGATAGATAGATAGATAGATAGATAGATAGATAGATAGATAGATAGATAGACCTGTAAATACTACCAAGTGCTGTTTCCTGCATTCTAAAGACCTCCGTGTTCCTGAGAGGATAATGTGATTGTGGGTGGGGGTAACCTCTGACCATCACCCTGTTACACAGGCCTGCATGTTTAAGTCCATTACCCCCTGTAAAATCAGTTCAGCATAGTTGCAATGACATTTAGAATTTTCTATAATGAGGATCACGCAAACAGCAAGTGAATATTACACAGCAACTAGAAAAAGACAAGTGGAACGAAAGCCTCAATGACGTTAACAGCAGTCTGATGTGTTAGACAAGTGCTATAGGAAACATTTCTTTTCTGTTCATATCTGGTGGCATCTTTTCTACGCCTTATTCTGAGGTCATCTGTTACACTTGGACTTCCCAAGGTCATTTCACCTGAGCAGTGTTTTCTGGGTCAAAGCATGTTACTGGCTAAAAGCACATCAGTCATTTGGGGAAGTAGCTGGTTGGTTTACGACGGGAAAGAAGGGCTGGGCAATTTTACCCTGCAGGTGAATTGGCCAGCAGTGTAACACTAACTGAAAGCCTGCAAGCAGAGATTTCTTTACCATGTGTAGTACCATGTATCATGTTTTAAAATAAAAACACCTGTTTAAGTGTTGTGTTTCTTTGCACATTTGAGACCTATATAAATGAACTGGAAGTGGACAACAGGTAAGATTTACACAACAGGAAAGTCCGGGCTTTTGCATAGTACACACTGTGAAGGTTAAATGACATGAAACCAGTAACCGTTAAATAAAAAAAGAGTTATTTTAAAATAAATAAGCTGCATTCGAGGCAGCGACTCTCATACTGGGCTGACTACGTGAGGTAAATGAGGTCTACTCTGAATAGCTTCACTTTGTTTTGCATCGTGGTATTCACAAGCTTCAGTTGCCTAGCGAGACAGTGTACCTACAGCGAGCTGGGAAATAATACACTGATTAACTATGACTGCTCATCAAAATAAGATTTGCATAACAGTAGCAGAGCTGCATGCTACCTCATTATGCAAACCGACCTTGTTATGCAAAATAAAGCTGCAGAATATTTCAAAGGGGAGAGGAAATGAAGCAGATGACCTAACAAAGCTGAAGCGTAGAGTGTATTAATAACGAAGACGCATTAGCTGGAGAGGGCACGAGAGCTTCCCTAATGACCGGAGTTTCTAAGGCTACAGTCCTCAGCTGAAGTACCTGAAAGCCTGTAGTTTCAGATTTTTTTTGACTTTTTCTTTACTGCAGTGCATCAGCTGCTCAGACTGTTTACTTGATTTTCCTCATGTGGTCTTAGACACTACTTTTTTCCTAAACACTACATACTACAAATCTTAAATCCACATATATTTTATTAAGCATTGCTATTTTTTTATCGTCTTTGCAAAAAATAAAAACAACTGATTTGCAGCCTGCGACACACTGCTGAGATGAAACAGCCTAGGAAGTGGTAACAGACTAGGAGGCAGTGTGGTCCAGTGGTTAAAGTCCAGGACTTGTAACCAGAAGGTCACTGGTTCAAATCCCACCTCTGCCTCTGCCACTGTGTGACCCTGAGCATGTCACTTAACCTCCTTGTGCTCCACCCTGAGGATGAGATGTTAAATCAATGTCCTATTGTAAGTGACTCCAGCCTACCTCTGTAAAGCGCTTTGTGATGGGGGTCCACTATGAAAGGCGCTATATAAAGATATTATTATTATTATTATTATTATTATTATTATTATTATTATTATTATTATTATTAGAAAGTAAGGCAAAAACTGAGAACTTTCTGCAGCCAAGCATGCTCATTTGAAATCGATGTGCACACTGGAGACCTATCTAGAGAAAGATAGTGCATGACGGGTAAGATTTAAGGAATCTATTGCAACTTTAAGAAACACATACCTTTAAATGAGTCTACAATGACCAGTAAGTCGTGAATAAAACCCTGTTTTAAAGTATTTTAATGTTAGTGGCTTTTTTAAGAGCCTTGATTTAATCCAGTAATTTTGCAAATAACTAAAGGGAGGGTGTTGTCATTAATTCAATTATTTTTACAAAATGTAATTTAAGTGAATAAGAAGGTACTGATGAGATCATTGCTGAACTTTCCAAAATCCCATCATTTCCTTGAGTGCTTCGCGAGCAATTTTCATATTTCACACTATCTGATCTCGGTGAATAGTCTGAATAATTTCCAGCTGCACACAGGGTAATCTTAAGTCCATTACTGGGGACAAATATACATTTCATTTATTTTTTTTTCCATCCTTTTTAATTTTTTGGGAGAGCTGGAAAGACCATGGTTCAGAGCATTTCTCTGCAGAGTATTCTCTGAAGAGACAATTAAAATAACTGCTTTTTAAATGTTAATATTTTTTAATGGACCGGCAAAGAGGATCTCATAATTGAAGACAGCTGAAGTGGTGAACGGAAAGATATTGAAAAATAATTTTTTTTAAATTAATATTGCGTTATCTTTGTCAACCAAGTTCAACCAATGCAAGCCTGTAGGCGTAACGGGCAAGTGCTGTCAGGTGATGTTTTTTTAGACAGCAACTACTGTCGACTAATTACAGTTAGCAGACCACTCAATTTATGTAATGCCATCATGCCTCAAATCAGGTCTCCAGGGTGAGATACAGCATGGGGAGAAACTAATGTCCCTTAAAAAACCCATTGAGCAAACACATAATGAGAGTTCACTGATAAAATCACTTGTTATTTTCATCATTTCGTCTCACAGAACATATGGGAGAGAGGGTTACTTTTCTAACTGGTGTTAATGATCACGATCTGACCGAAATCAGACGGTCTTCCATCTCCTGGTGGGTATATGCATTCCCGTTTGCGGTTGAGTGAGGACTAGACAGATTAAAATCTGTCAATTGTATCCAATCAATAAAACACTAATGGATAACCTATAGAAACCGTGGTGATACAGTATTGCTACTCTGTGAAACATGAAAAAGTTACTATAGTGTTACTGTAGTGCTCCCCATTTATAAGGTGGCCGTTTATACTTCTGACCCAGTTATAAGGCAACATGGATGTGGCTCCCATTTGATCCATAATGCCACTCCATTAACACTTTCTGTTCTGTGTCCAGTAACACCAACAGGGATGAGAACCAGAGTATATGTCTCGTACACCAGCGAGAAGCATTCGTAAGAAGGCTCCTTCAAAGTGCTGTTATAAAATTGCAGCTGTGCTGTTTGTTATTGTACACCTGCTGACTAATTGCCCTTTTTAAAAAAAAAAAAAAAAACTAACAAAGGAAACCAAAACTACACAAACCGTCATCATGTGTTGTTGGGCAAAATGACAACAACAAAAAAAAACAACACTGTCAATATTACCAGTTAGGAGGTATAAGCTTAATACATGAACATGTTTCTAAGCACATTAGAACTGTGAAAAAAAAAGTCAGGAAGAAGGCAGGTGTTGAAGGGAATTAACCGGATTGCTAGTCCTAATCCTTTAGCTGCTGTCTGCCAGACCCACCCTCGTTCCTGATGGCTCTTCTCTCTCTCTCTCTCTCTCATTGGCACTGATCCACCAGCATTGTCACAGCTCACCGCAATCCAATCTATAGCTTAATTATCAGGACAAATGAGATGGCTTTCTGATTGTAAATTTTTTAAAAATGGTATTATTGTCTACTCAAACAACACCTGCATTTTCTATTTTTTTTAAACAGTTACCAGTTTAAAAGCTGTTATGAAGCAAAACATGCTCAGCGGACTGTTTGGAGGTTTATCTTTGTTTGTTTTCCAGACCTTATTTTCACTTGACCCAAGGGAAATCAATTTCTTCTACCGCATCATTATAAGTTTGCTTTGTTTCATATGTTGTGACAGAAGTTACAAAACCCCGCCGGACTCAATGTACAGCTCTGAAAATCTCAGCTGCAAATCAACTCTGTAAGTCTATAACACACATCCCACACCATAACAGTAAGGACAGCTCTCGATTACATTGAAGTGGCAATATATATGGTTTCTTAAATATTACTTGAACCAATAAAATGCACAAAACTTTGGGCCAGTTCATTAAAACTTATATCAATTAAATGTGCTACGAGCTATGTTAAATCAAAGTTATTCGTTTTAACATACTGGGTTGTGGATTGTGGTCTTTATATTGAAAAAAGGGGTGGCCTTCATATTGAATGTGACTATATTTTGCCATCAATAGGAGCAAAAAAGTGGCCTTAATTGAGACGTGGCCTTAAGGAAGATTTGAGCATATTCAGTTTTTTTAATGGTATATTTTCCCAATGCCACAGCAGCTCTTTCATGCTTGGGCTTGTGCTCTACAGCAGTCAACCGCTGCCTTTTCTATGATGCACAACAATTATACAATAACACAAAGCTACCTTGAAAAGAAAATCTGCCCTCCCAATCTGTTATGATGTATTTATTTCTGTTTGCATAAAGCTTAGAAGTCAAGAAACTTGCTAACGGTTGTTTGATCAACTCAGTGCCTTCCTCCGAGTCTATAAATACATCCTGATGGCTCTGAAGCTGCCCCATGCTTGCTCTTTCTTTAGTTTTCACTTTTATGCAAACTTTTCATTTCTTTTTTTTTGTAAGAACTGACTGTTTCATTTTTCAGTCTAAGATTACTGTGGAAGTGCGTGCGTTACATCAAGAATTAATTCAGTGAGAAAACATACTATAAATCGCTCCTGAAAAACCTTGCACCTTCCACACTGCTTGTACTTGACTGTAATTATCTCATGGAAATGTCACATAGATGAATAATGTCATTCAGGTACTGTACATTTGCTCATACAGTATTAAAATATTCAGTGTGTTTGTTTTCCTTAAAATGAAATACCATCACTTTTGATAAAGTTGGGAATAACTGAAGACTTGCTTTGTGTAGCAGTTTGAAATATTCCTGCTTGAAGTGTAATGCATCTGACCTCCTTTAGACATACCACATGCGTTTGAATGGGCAGTTTATGATTAAAGTCCAATTTGTTTTGGTTGAGTGTGATGGGGGGTATCTGCTGACAGACACGGAAAGTCACGAGGAAGGGATGTTGATAACACTGCTCAAACATGCAGGATTTATTTAAAGGAAATACAAAATCATGCAACGCTGCCAGCAATCGTAGCAAGTGCACAAAAAGCGAAATAAAACACCGGAAACAAACTACAAACAAACGTTACCATGGATACGACGAGCACGACTTCTCTAATCAAGGGAGGGCCCGCTTACACACCTCGCTCCAATACATATATGAAGGACTTAAAATCCTTACACTAATCCTTATTCCTTAAAATTAAACAAACCCTGACCCCGGTTACACACACGGTCGTCTGTGGCGACGGCTTCTTCTCTTCAAAGCTCTGTTTCCAGTTATCGGAAGATTTCGGCTTTCACAATTCGTAGCGTGGCCTTTTTAGTCCTATAACCTTGCAGCAGCCCCGAGGTGTATTAGCTGAAACCTCTTATAGCGAGACTCTGTCGGGACACACCTGCCTGCTGGTCAGGGTTCCGCAGATCAGCAATAACCTGTTGCTGTTCCCCGCAACCGAACACAGCAGGCAGGTTCCCAAACAGAGCGTCTGGTATTTACAATATATTAATTACAAAAAATAAACAAAACACAAAACCGCTGACCAAAAACAAACAAAACACAAACTCCCTTTCCATGCGCAGGGCCATTGACCTGCCACAGTGAGAAATATCAGTTATGTAAACAAATGTATTCAGTTATCCTGGTTTAAAGCCCCCTGTGGCATTTATTTAGCTACCAGAGTCTTGTCTCATGTGCAAATACATTTGGTAGCACAGAGTATAACAATGCAACATGAATATAAACAACAAAAATAATGTTTAGTTAAGAAAATCCAAACTAAGTTGCTCTTGTCACATTCATCTGAAATATTTGTAAATGAAACAGTTCAAGACATTGCTTTAAAACTGAATTATAATAATTAAATACCAGTTAGATATACTGGATTTCCAACTTCAAATAAAATGTCATATTAACCTGACTGCATTTGCTTGAACCTGTTCTCAAGGGTTCTAACTGATTTCTTTGTCCAGTTAATACCTTTCCCAGGCACTATTAGAGTGCAGATACTCCCAGAATTACCAGTTTGACAGACAGCCTGCAGATTTGTGAACAGTACGTCACGCAAACTGTCAGGATTTCTGGAGGATTATTATCTCTTGTGCATGCTCAAGTGCTTCAAAGTACTTTGCAACATCAGTGACACGGAAAATACAGGCTCTGCTTATAATGTATATGAATGAAGAGCGAAAGGGAAGAGGAGAGAGGAACAGACAAGCCCAGTTTAGGCTTTATGGGATTAGAACCGAAAAAAAGCACCAAATGCTAATTTTTGTTCTACAGCCATATTCTGTTCCTCTAATACCATTACAACTTGCTTTTCAGATTATTCAGTTATAAATCAGAAGCTGGGCTTCATCTTGAAGAAGTTACAATAGAAAGCTGATTTTACATGTCTTTTCACATATTGATGCCCGTCACAATGATTTGAATATCCTGACTTTTGACAGTCTTTACGGGAGGCCATTTCCTAGTTCACATCCAAAGGTAGTGCTGAAGCAAATATTTGAATTCGCAAACATACACTGCTTGAAATGTATTTGGTGGCAAAAATGACCAATTGCGAAAAATGAACAGAATTGTTTTAGTGTAGCAATAGAAACCAGTGCAAAGGCATCAGTAAGAAATAACACACATTCCAGTATACAGAAGAGTGTTTCATCCCTTTCAATAGGGAACTTGATAGGGTACCTGATTTATTTTGATTCCATAGATTTTTTGGGGTTTTTCTTTTTTTTTTTACTGTAAAAAGGTATAAATTGTACTTTTACAGCTTATTCAAAATATTAATATTTGAACTGTTTAAATTGTGAACGAGTAAACGAACAATAAAAAAACCATGTTCGATTTAGGTGACAGATCTTAAACCCCAGTGCACAAGAGCGGCCATTTTGAAAAAAAGCTTTGAAACAGACTTTAATGTTAAAATGGTCCAGTGGTTAAAGAAATGGGCTTGTAACCAGGAGGTACCCGGTTCAAATAATAATAATAATAATAACAACAAAAAGATAAATTACAGTTACAGTATTTAAACAGGTATAGCAACACGTTGGAGTTACTCAACCTCTTACATCAGTGACTGGCTGCAAAAAAATGTTTTCCATTGGAAAGCCTGTTAAACCTGCTTTAAATTGATAATAAAAGGTATTTGTCTTGGTAATGAATTGTCATCTCAGACCACTGAATTGAATGGAAGACAACAGCTGAATGTCTTACTATTCAACTGAAGAGCAAGCTCTGTAGTAGATGTCCGTATTATTAACTCATCAGCCCTAGGAGATGCATTACATTCCCCTAAACTTTGAGCTTGTAACTGCGACCACTCAAGGATTACCAGCGACGTTAGAATCATTTGTCTCACAAGACAGCATACATAGCTATAGCTACAATACTGCAAAGAACATGGATATTAAATTATTTCTTTCAACCACAGGGGTCAAGATTCTTCCCATAGGGCACCACTATAATGAATTGGCATCTTAGCCCATTGAAATGAATGGCAAGACAAGGGCTGGACGTAAAAACCACAAACCACCAAGATGAACATCTTACCATTCAAGTAAAGAGCAAGCTCTGTAGTCAAGAGGTAAGTGTGGTTCTTATGCTGATGTCAGTATCATTAACTCATCAGTTAAGTCACTACATCATCCACCTCATGTGGTCAAAGGCCATCACAGTGGGCATTTTTACCACCTTCAGACATTTTAACCTCAGCATGTGGGGCTTTGTCACAAAGACGGCCGGAGTGGGTGGCGTCAGACCAGAGCCAGGAAATAAACGACAAAGACTTGGGGTTTTGATGAAGCTGAGTGCGTGATCGCGCTCAGCATTTAATAATCAAAATAAAAGAACACAAAAACAGGACACGGCACTTGCGGCCAAATAAACAGGTAAACAAAAACGGACAGACAAACAAACACGGTGAGTGAAATAGTTATTATTATTCTTTTTACAATATTTTATTTTCCTTTTCTCTTCTCCACACCCGTTCTCCACTCACCGAACACCCAACCCCAAGTGAGTGAAACGTGCATCTATACATACTGTTGTGCTGGGATTCAATTACTAATTAATTATTCACTTGAATCCCAGCACGTGAATTAATTAAGTGCAACCTCGTGCTCACATATTACGTACTTTAACTGCACGTGAAGTGATGTGCCATCCTCGTGCCTAACTACAATTATACATTTCATAACACACGTGAAACACAGACCCGCTTATATCCCGTGTACCAATGCCTATACACCAACATTTACACACAACACGTAACATATAAACAAACTACGCACAAGGGCGTGGCCACATTGCCACAGGCTTACATAAGTTACACAGCTCTGCCACGGCATGCACCTTCCCTAGCATCATTTTCTCAACCACAAATGTGTTCTACTTGAGCGGAAATGACACAAAAGTGTGTACATCATATGGCAGGTGTGTATTTTTTTGTACAGTACAAACCTAGAAAGACACATACTATATATACTTCCTATATTAACATGTCTGAAGAACATTCTTCTTTATTGCCCATTACTGAATAGCAATGCGTGATGAATTTTGGAAGACAACTGAGACCTGCCTAACAGAACATTTTGATTATTCTTGAAGCTCTGTCCTGAGCTGGTTCAAAGGCAATGAGCCTTTTAATGTGATTTTTCAGATCCTCTACAATAAATGTTATTGTTTATGTTTAAAATTGATAATGTATCCATCCTTTGATTTTTTTTTTTTTTTTTTTTTTTTTAATGTTGGTATCTGTAATAATGTGAAATTTCAAGCTGCTGACAGTAGTGCAGTCCAATATACAGTATGAAGCGCATCCCTCAAGCTGCATCCACATTGGATACAAGTGAATAATTTAGAAGTTATTGCAGTCAAATGGGTGTATTCACACCAGACGCGAGCGACGTCGCTTTGAGAAAATTTCGCATTGCTAAAATAGAGCCTGTTTCTATTTCTTTTTTTCGTCGTGTGACTGGAATGAAACTGACCAATCAGAAGCAAGGTTAAACCCTTGAAACACGTCAAACACACGCCTCAAAACACGTCACGTCTGAAAACAAGTTCATAATTTTGTGTAGTACAGTAGTCGTGGCTTGCAGGTGGTGCATTTAGCAGCACCGAGACATTTTCTTTCCGATTATGCAAGTTGCATAAAAATAGGTTTATTAATAAGCAAGAATAAACCGGACCATACATGCAGTCTATATATCCAGCATTTAAATGAAAAATGTGCACTTTTGCTGGCTTTTAAAAATGACACAAAAATGTTCCCGCATTGACACAACTTGAACATGTGACCTAGTTTTAATCTATGGCTCTTTTTTGGTTTGTTTGTATGCAAAGCAACGTAGATGGCAGGCGTTAGAACTAAGCTGACAGGTGGTAATGTAATAAAGAAACACTGAGAAATCTTATGAATCCAGTTCAGACTAAAAAACTACAGACATCACATGGGTTTACAGAGGCAGGGTCCCAGGTATATATTTTTGCTGTGCATTTAATTTGGTATCGGCCCATTATAATTGATAAAGACAAAGAATAAACAAGAAAAAGTCTAGTTTTATTTTAAAAGGGCATAGATGGTGTGAATTACATTCACACATGTTTCAGTCCAAACAGACTGTCACCAGCATGTATATAACTCATGGAACAGCTGGCATATATACTACTGTGGACAAATAACACATTGGGCTACATTCTCAAAGATATGGTACTCCAAATCGTCAATGGCTCAGTTTTTATCAAAAATGAAAAAAAGCACCCAATAAAGCTTCCAAAGCTTAAACAAATAACGCATAAAGTTAATTTAGGGGCTTATTATTATTTGTTTATTTAGCAGACGCCTTTAACCAAGGCAACTTACAGAGTCTAGGGTGTGTGAGCTATGCATCAGCTGCAGAGTCACTTACAATTACGACTCACCCGAAAGACGGAGCACAAGGAGGTTAAGTGACTTGCTCAGGGTCACACAATGAGTCAGTGGCTGAGGTGGGATTTGAACCAGGGACTTCCTGGTTACAAGCCCTTTTCTTTAACCACAGGACCACACAGCCTCTGGTTATAACAGTCTAGAATAAATAGCTTTGAGAATCTAGGACTGTTTGTTCAAGTGCCCATGATAGTTGTTTATTCTGAATTTTAGAATTGCAATTGTTATTTTTTTCTTTACAGAAAACAATTGTGTTAATAAAGAGGTGGAGTAAACATCTAGTATACACTATATTGATTTGCCTACTGTGTTTTATACACAGTGTTAAAAAACTATTTGTTAATTTGATGTACATCCCATGAGTAAAAATGACCACTTAAAAACAACAGCAAAAATATCAGCAACAAATGCACAACATTTCAGGAAATTAAGGTTGATAAAGATTCTAAAATTTCAAGAACAATGTACAAAAACAAAAACAAACTGGGTGACCGGCTCCCTAGATATATAAAGATGCAAGTGTGGCATATAACCTCTTCACCCAATCCTCACTACTGTACACTCTATCGCCATCGCAAGAATATTCTCCCAAGCAGGGGAATGCATAAAGTGAGAAACAGCACAGAATGGATAGACAAACATTGCACCACCACCATCTAGTAACTGCAAACCCATTTACATCAATGTCTTCAGCATAATAAGACAAAACAGAATTCTACCCATAGTTATTCATCAATATAAACACAGGTCTTGTGTAATAAAACAGATGGAACCCTCCAATTATTTATGAGCCACTGCCCCTGCTTCTGAGAACACTTTGCCCTTTGAGAGAATCTGATTGAGAGCTTTCTCTACCGCAAAGGAATCGGCATTGAGCCGGCTAATAACTGACAAGGTGAGCGTTCTCGGAATTGTGTGTAGTCCAGAAATGAATCAAAAGAGACTGTCTGCGAAGAACCCGGTGAAACAAGTTGTATATTCATCTGTCTGTAAGGAGAAGCAAGACTGTAAGAGTAGGGAGAAGGCAAAACTTTTAACATTACTGTGCTTGGCTGGTCTGTGCAGGTTCAGAGGGAGCCGGGAAGTTAAGGGGACTGGGTCCGCTTGCCTACCCTGCTTGATGGGGGCTTGATCATTTAGAAGCAGGACACACCAGTTACTATATTCAATCTTCCCAGAGCTGTGGTGCTTTTAGCTTTAGATGTCTGTCAGAAACACAATTATTGCTGATAATATGATTACCGATAATAATTTATTTATTAATAAACAATCAAGACACAAGATATTAGCGATAGTATAAAAATAACTGATTATCTAATTCACCAAGGACTAATGAGACCTATACTTTACATGAGAATTAATCATCAAATACTCTGAGTAAAGACAAACATTTTACCCATTCAATTAGCAAGCATAGTTAAATCATTTTATGATGGTTAATGCCACTATAATTTCATATGCCAGTGGTATACTGTTTGTTGAACTGTTATGAAAACTCCACATTTATATTGTTTTCTGATTAGCTTTGTTTTCTGCTAAGGAACCCCTGGTTCAAACCCTGCTTCTTTAAATTCCCTTCACTGTAAAAAGGAAGGAGTTCCTAACAGTTATATGTTCTCGTTTACCAATCCATTACTGCAACTGGCTTCTCATTTGGTGCTTAATTCAACAATCACTATTCAGTAAGAAAACTGGGACAGTGTGTGTTTGTGTACAGAGATTATGAATTTAATCTCTCAAACTGCTGGTGTATTGGAGAGACAGAGGGCCCCCCTAGTTTGGTAGATCACCAGGTAAACAAAACAGACTTTTCTGGGAAGGGCAGGTAGAGTAGATTTGAATCATTAGCAACACCACTTCTTCCAAGTTACAACAACTAGTCACTTTGACTCCACAATGCAAGATAAAGATGGGACAACATGCTGTACATTAAATATATAACACCAGGATACCTGAACAGTTTATAAGTGATTGTAGATCGCAAAATAATTCCATTAATCTTACCTGCTTTGCACTTCCATACATTGGACTCAAATAAAAATTTCCAGTTCTTTGGGGCCAGATTAATAAAAAATAAAAAAAAAATCCTGGCACACACCTTTCAATATTTTTATAACATTTCAGTAGTTGCTTTTTAGGACTTCATAAAACAGTTAGCAATTTCTGTACCTACAAGTATATAACTTTTGATTAGTTTTAATGTATACTGCACGCCAAAAAATATCTATTTTATTATTTACTAACCTATTTCACGCAAGTTATTTTAAATTTACTCAGGTTAAATGGAGATTACATTTTTTCGTAGAACCGGAAAAGGGCTTTTAAAAAAGGGATTCTTTAGCTTTAAAGAAAAATCACATCAAAAGCTTTTACAAATGCAGGTCGGTCTGCTCTCCTGAACGGGGAGAAAATGGGAACTGTAAATAAAGATACACACATATAAAACCGAGCCTGTTTCCAATCACCTCCTTCCTTCAAGCATGGAAGCAATATGCACTTCCATTTACTACAGCATGTAAAACGTTTGCTTAAAAAGCTAAATACCCAGAGTGCTGGAAGCAGGAGATAAGACTGTAGGGCCGGGGAGCCGGAACGGTTCATCGCTGGCTGCTTAAGAAAGAAAAATGAAATAACAAATCCTGGAGAATGTGTCTAACTTAATTTATCAATAGTTACTCTGGTATTTCTGCACCATTTCCCCTAACATGGCAAGCTAAGCAATTTTTATTTTATGTTTTTTTTTTTTTACACTAAAGAAGTCAATTAAGGCTGAACAAAACCAGCTGTACAAAGAGATTTCTTTTTTGTTCATCCTTTTTCTCTCCCGTCCCATCTTTTGCAATGCCTCCTACGCACCTCATGACTGCTTCAAGGTCTCAAGCTAATGGCTGAACAACTGTAGCAAAGATCAAAGTGTTGGTTAGTCTCTACCTATTGACAGGGACTAGCCCTCAGCTTTTCACTGAGTGGGGGCAGATGATAGGAGTTAGTTCTGGCCCACATGTTAACGCTTTCAGTTAAAAGGCAAATACTGTGTAGTAACTATAGCAACGTAAGTGTAATTTAATAGTAAATACATTCAAATTTAGCACGCTTTCAAGAGCAAGTAGTTGGGTTCCAAAAAATATACATCTTCACGTGTTGTTACAGCTGTTTAAATAACATACCTGTAATTTTTCTTTTCACTGGTAACATCATGACAACGTTTTACACTTAACTTTCTGTTTCAAAGCTCTTTTCAAAATGGCCGCTCTAGTACACTGGGCTTTGAGATCTGTCCTCTAAATCACTGCAGGAAAAAACGATAAAAAAAAAAGTCCTATGGCTTTTTTGTTCCATACCACATCGTGGATCATTACTGCTGTGTTACCTGTTTGACAATGTGGGCAATAATCCTTACACTATCCGTTCACTAGAGCGGCCATTTTTTAAAAAAAGCTTTTAAAGTTATAAAGTGTAAAAGCTTGTCAGAATGTTAACAATGAAAAGAAAAATTACAGGTATGTTATTTGAACAGTTGTAGCAGCACGTGGGGACGTGTAACTGTGGCGGGTGCCCCACCCCTGTGCGTTTTTTTTGTGTTTTATGTTTTAAGTGGCGTGTTACTGTTGGTGTGCTGACGTCGCCAGCAGCCATCTTGCCACAGTAACGCTATATTTTAACCCTGTTACTTACGCTTTAATATTTCTGAAATAATTCAGAGTGGTTCGTCTTGCATTTTTTAAATATATTTTCACAAGTCTTTGTTAAGGTGCTTTGACTAAGAGTTCAGGAGTTACTCTTCAGCTCTTGTTGCCTGCCACAGACATGACCCAAAGTAGAACACTAGATGGCACTGGTTCTTACACCTATATAAAGACTGTGAAAATGCCAGTCCATTCCATTGCAAGTCTTAATTATTGAAATGATCTTCAGCAGAGTCAATGACATAATTATGTTTGGTAAAAATTCCTGCAATGGAACTGATTGGAAAACCCAAGTTTCCTCCATCTGTGTTAGCATGCACAGTAAATAAGCGGCACTGAACTTAACAATACAAGGCACAGAATAAAACTGGAGAAATAAAACTGCTTTTATTTAAATACACATCCTGTACAATTCATTCTATTCCAAACTTGAAAAACTAGTCTTGCAGTACTTGATTTAGCTTTTCTGCAATACAAACTCTCATTTTAATATTCTAGTGCAGAAGTCATTTTGATATTATTAAATTAGCCATCTCGTTCCACAAAGTAGCAAGATTCCACTTTCAGCCGCCCTTCTCCAGGCTAGATTAGCAGGGTTTTTAATAAAATGTAATTGAATTTATTGTTGAATGAAAACACTTCCTTTCCACAGTAAAGTAGCATTTGGTATCAAATCGGCAGCATGCTCACTGTAATTTCTAAAGACTTTGAATGACTCTGAAGCAGCTGCTTGCAAATCACACATTAAGTCTCTTATTAACAGCTCGTAGATGGGGAATCATCATTTTGACTTCATTAGTTCATTTATTAGTTAAACCAGATATTGAAAAATGTATAATCGACTTACTCTACTTCAATTGGTTTACAATCTTTTCAGTGTTGTATGTTTCATGCTTGTTTAACTACAGGGAGACAGTAAGACAGCCAGAGTAAGCAGCAGGGGCAAGTGCTATAGTTAGAACCATTGTATGTGGACAGATTCTAGTGCACATTGCATTGAGCAAGGCTTTAAAAATAATTTTTAATGTCTAATAAGCAAAACAACACAAATAGTAGCTTCAAATTCCATTTTTATTTCCCCCTTTTTAATATTGTTGCGCTCATGCTGATTATTTCTCTTTGCAATGAACAAATATTGTTCAAATTTTATTTAACTGTATTTTTTTAAGGTGCTTTGACTATTTGACTTCAAGAGCTGCTCTTCAGTTCTAGTTGCATGGTATAGACATATGTAATGAAGGCTAGATTTGCCTAAGTGTCTTTATATAAGTAAGCACCAAGGCTCTAGGCAACACCAGTGTATTTCCAGCAGTCCAAAGTGGTGACGTGGACATGGGCTTCACCCGAGTGCAAAAACTAACAGCAAAAGAGACTTGAAAAAGATAGACTGTATGCCCTACGAGAAACAACATTTTGTATTGTATTTCAAAACAGTACAGTATGTAAACTACTCAGTCCCTTCAGTGGTCATAACAGAAGGGACGGACTGTTTGTGACACTTGATAAAAATGTATTCCTAAAATGATTAGGTGCCTAGTCACCTGCCACTAAATATTCCGATCTCGTTAAGGTAAAAAAAAAAAAAAGTTGATATT
>CM060264.1:9511791-9537516 GCA_030684275.1 Acipenser oxyrinchus oxyrinchus
TCCTCCACAAACATAAACAGTACAATCTGTTACATAAAGCTCCCCCACCATATATATATATATATATATATATATACACACACACAGTCAATAACATACTACAGGTGTCAGTACCATGAAGTAGACCATGACCGCATGTGTAATAGTGTCTCATAACAACTCAGACCTAATTTAACGATACCGTACATGACATAGCCATCAATAGATAAGCGGTCTAAAAAAAAAAGCTAAACAAATGTCTATGCAAAATTGTGATCTAATGTGGACGAGCTGCTCTCTGGATACAGCCCTCATTTAGCCTAATCAGTCAGATTCCAAAAACCAACTAGGTCAGTGATACTGTTAAAAACATGTCAAGGAATGAAAAAAAACAAACAAGTTTATTACAATTGGATGCGCTTTTCTTTGTGAGTTTGGCATAAACACAGAGGTATATACAACCATCCTGGGAGATGCATTATTCTGATATTCTGCTTCAAATTTATGTTTCTTTTATTTATTTTTTTGTAAGAGCATGGAATCAAAACAGTGTAGGTCACTGACAGGACTGCTTGGTTCTTTAGAGCTGCATGCTGTTGTGTGGAAGGTCTGTGCCTTGCTGTCCAACTTAATCAGCAAAGAAGATTAAAAGGTGCTCTTAATGTGTTTCATACGTTACAGAGTGGCTAAGTTCGGTATGCAATTCTAAGTGAAGACACAGCTTTAATAAAGTGTCATAATAAACACCAGGGAGCTGACATTTCCTAAGATAAGAGCCTAACACTATCAAAGCTTCACTTCACGTGGGTGCCGTTGATTTAAAATCTTTCTTCTCGTGGTATTAGAGCTTTATTCCTGTTCCAGTGGGGTGATATTAAATGGTCTAATTTGGGCAAGCCAACATTGCGGCTGATATTTGGAGAATTTCTGCATCCCAGTGCCCTTGTGTTCAAAGGATTGCTTGTTAAGAAGAAAGATGACAACCTTGGGGAGCAAGCAATTTAGCAAGTACTGAACTGCTGGTTCAGCTTAGAAAGTTGTATATATATTAGAAAAAATATGTGATTATTATTTTTTTTTTGCAAAGGAGCAGTATGAACTTTAGGTAACTTGTTTCAAGCTGTTGTCATGCAATTCATTAAGTTAAACTATTTAAAGTCTCAAAGAAACAGGGGTGCCTACAAGTGATGGCTGAACTATGGAAGGTGTTTCACGTTTAATGGAATTTGAACTTGTCTATTACCACATTTTTATTTGATGGTAAGTGCTATTATTTAAGGCTAAACTGCATTCTGAAGACTGCATTAGTTTAAAGATGGTGCTCACATTAAACTATGGATGCTGACTAGGAACAATTCCCTACATATCATAAATGTTCCTACATCAGATTCAGTGCACATGGAAAAAATTGCAAATATACCCTAAGATCGTTCCATTAAAGGTGAACAGCTGCCATATTAAATACTTGATTTTTGGCTGGCAAAATTCCCATCTTATAGACTTCTCCTTTGTAAGAATTACAAATTTTGATCTAAACAGGATGAAATTTTACCTAACGATGTGGACACTTTTAGGAACAAATCTCCTCGTAAAATGGTTCCATCCTATATTCATGGTTATTTATTGTGGTATCAATCCGTATTTTTTTCATTTTATTTTACTTTAAATCGCTGTCAAGAGTTCAGGGCATTCAATTATTTGAAGTTCAAACCATCCTGACTGAGAAGTCACAGTATATCTCAAACCCTGATAATAAAGCTTGCTTCGCAAGGACTGGCAGTACAAACGGTTGAATTGTATCGTTCAGCAAGCTTGGTCCTCTGTAAGCCCCTGGATTAACCTTTTCAAAGCTAAGAATTCATTTGCTGTCTTCATTTTCTTTCAAGGTCTCGTTCAATGAGGAAATGTAGCTTGATGCGGTATTATAACCCACTAATACAAATTCAGTCAAAGATCTGTGTCCCTGGTTCAAAGAACGTACACTGCATCAGGCATGTAGATTTGTTGGTGGTAAAAGAGAAGGTGTATCTGTGCTTTATGGATATTCAACAACTAGGAACGCGTGAAGCTACATTACAGACAGTTAGTCTAAGCCTTTGTAAGTGCATGACTTTCAGCCAATTAGGCAGGTAGTGGGTAGAATTTGCAACACTGGGTTAGTCGACTGGTTCCTTTTACAAATCAACAGATTATTATAGTTTCTGATTGAGTCGAGAGTTTTCATTGGCTTGTATAATCCATAAAAGGCAATGTCTCAATGGGGATTTGTGAATGTACAACATATGCATTTGCAATCGCAAATACAATATCTGATATCTGTGCTTGCCTTTACTTGTTATAGCTGTCCACATGTTCTGACTACTGTGATGTGTTGCAAGCAAAATCATGTTGCAGTGTGATAGAAACCCGAAAGGCTACATTGAAAATTCTGCAACAAGATTTTCTTTTTGTTCCTACAGTACAACCTGTGTGGACGGTTGCACTGTGATCAAAACAAACTTGTTTCATCTAATTGAGTTCCCGTGTCAAGAAATCAGCTGATGTCAAGCCCTGAATCACATTTTTTAAATGTTTTCACTGTGGTGATCCAATGTGCTAATTTGACCCTATGGGACTTTCACAGTCTTTCACAACTGCAGGAGCTCTGAAACAGAAGTTAATATCTCTCTCTCTCGAATGCTGCAGGTACATACATTAACTCAAACTGGAAACACAGGGGACATGCCAAGACTGGAAAAAGTGCATAGTTAATCAGGGGAACAGAATTCAGGTAGTACCATTTGAATGAGACTTCCACTTTAAAGGGTGGAAGGTAAAGCTCAGCTATATATGACTGGACATGTAAGGCGATGGAATATTCATAGAGGCCACAGTGGGAGGATATTGCAAGGGGCTGGATTACAGTTGGTGCCAGTACTACAAAGATGGGCTGCTGTGCGGGCAGTTGGTAGAGGAGGTGGCCAGACGGCTGGCCAGTGAAGACAGCAATAGAGGAGAGTTGGGCGTAGCTGACTTAAGATCAGAGGGTAGCAACAGAACAAAAGATTAGGGCAGAAACCACTGCAAGCTGTGAGGGTGCCGTCTGGCCATGCACTTGGCCAATACACTGACATCACTCCATGGGTAGTAATTAGGCATAATGAAATACTAATAAAAAAAAAGAAACAAGAGAGGTTCTAGCTCAAATAAGTGGTAAGAAATTGTATGTAAAAAAAAAATCAACACCATTTACAATACAGATCAAATGCAATACAGTACAATGTCGCATATCCGACCCCCTGTGAACTGGGGTATAGGTGGATATGTCAGAAAGTCGGATTTGCGAACATCTATAGAAAAAGCTCTTACACATCCGTAAATAGGTTAGTGAACAAAAACAACATGCAAACTGCTTTAAACATGGGAACATTTTTTGCTTTTAAAGTAAGCAAACGTAAACGAGATTAATGCGTCGGCTATTTTAAAATAACGGCAGGTAAGCATTGCGTTTTATGAAGCTTGCTTTGTTTAATTCAAATGCATTTAAAAGCTACAACAACATGCAGCCAATATCTGCAACTGTGCGCTCCATCATGTAAACACATTGTACAACAAAAAAAAGCTCTCTCGACTGGTGTATTGAAATGTCACAGCTACATGCAGCTGACTGACACACGCACACAGCCCGCCTCTCTTAAAGGGGAACGCACCAAAAAGACTGATTGCTATAACGCTTTCTTTCTGTTTCCATTGCGGAAGCTGGAGTTATTGCAACTTCCTGGGCTATGCCTAATCACTTAATGTGTTGTGATTTAAACTCAGGACAGAGATTGATCAAATCCGAAACAAAATTAGCCGCTGACTTTTTAGCATTTTGAGACAATTAAATTCTACCACGCATCTAAGTGAAAAAAAAGGAAAAAAAAGACCTTTTATATTGGAGAAGAGGGTAGCTTTCAAAGATAATTGGAGTTTGCAAAGTCCTAAGGGCCTCGGCATTTTCTGCTGCACTACCTTCGCCTACCTAAACTCTCTCCACTTGTACAGGCTCTGACGGTAGCTGCTGAACAGTACTGACTCTGTGGAAAACAATGCCTGTGAGGCCCTGTTAGGGATAAACTGCTGAAAACCTTCTAGTGTCTGTTTAGAGGTCAACCTGTGAGTAATGTTGTGAAACTGGAAGTCATCTCTGTTCCTCCTTAAGATATTCATGCTATATTTCCAAACCCTGCGTCTTGTTGCTGAGCCTGCCTCTGCTGTGTAGCTTCTGACCTGCTTGGGCTTTAGTGGTAAAGACTTGTCCATCTGTAATGAATCTCTTCATCTGTTCATCTCACAGGGATTCCAGCTAGCCCTTTGTCGCTCACAAGAGAAAACAGAATCTTACTCACTTTCCTCTGACTGTGTTGAATCTTTGGAAGCCGCTCGACTGACAGTAAAAGCAAATGAGGAAGATCTAATTCTAAGTTCAGTTAATGACTCACTCTGTGACACTGGGAAGTCACATGACCTCCTTGTGCCTCAATACCAAATCTTTTAAAACAACAACATACCCAAAGCAATACAGTACTTATCTCTCAGGCGTTTTCTAAGTTATGTCCTGTGTGTCAGAATGGAAGATGGCAACTGTCATGTACTGGATGAAATTTCAGGATGAATATTTTGGGGTATGCCGTAGTTACTCCTATCCTCGAGAGGACAGAATATCCCCGGCACAGCCCAGGGGGACCTTGGCAGGAGTCCATCAAGCAGGTAGGCAGGAATCACACAAACAAGACAGAGCTGAAGCGCTTGCAATTGTATTGTTCTCCGGCAAAAACTCAACCAAAATGGACACAAAGGCTTTTATACTGTTCTTGTATCAGAACTTGCAGTTTAGATATGGGCAGGTAGTTTATAACTATTCACAGAAGTGAACCCTCCACCAAACTGGGATTCATTAATTATCCCCATGTGACTTGGATTTCTTTTCTAACACATGTGTGCTCTCAACATATTCACAAGACAGGGTACTTTGATATATACATTTTAGTAGATTCTGTAATGGGTGGGCATACACATTGGGAATGAGTGTGAATGTTGAAAGAGCTGAAATATCTTCAATCTCTCTGTCTTCTGAAAAACAAAACCCAAACATGTACAGAAATGAATTCCGCAAAAAGGTGAACTTACAGCTTAGAGAGGTGACTAGAGAAGCAGAAACATAGAACATGTTGCTGGCTGGTGTTGATAAAGTGTGAGGTATTGACCCTGCAGTTCTGTACAAATTTACTAAACACCGTGGAGCTTTGTCCTCCCTCTCTCACAGCTTGGAAGAGTTATTCTATCAATATACTAGAAACTCAGTAGCCACACATATGCGTGCACTTCATCACTGGAACATATGAAAAAAAAAGATTACATCTTTAGTGTTAGTAAATCCACCACTTCCAACACCATACTTTAAACGGCACATATTTTTTCATAAAATGGTACAATTTAGCTTACTGCATTCAATGTACAAACACTTCACCATTACAAGCCCCACAGACAGCCTGCTGTGGCTATTGGCTGTTATTCACTTCAAGCAGCTGGAACTTTGAAAAGGAAAGCTTCTTACACTGTTGCAGTTTCTAACAAGAAACCATTAAGTGTCTGACAGCAGTCTGGTTTGTTTACCCTAATGTTAAGTTCCTGGAAACTTTGTTTCAACCTCAGAACAGTTCAAAAACAGACAGGTTCAATTACCCTTACAGAGACTTGCCATGTCAGATTCATAATCGCCTCCTCTGGAGTTGAACTGGATAGTTGTGGAATTGATAGCGCCCACTTTGGTACCATTGCAAATGGTTTTATACTAAACAGGAAGACTGAGAATTGCACACTGGTATTGTTTTCACAATAGCTCCCAGGCGCTGCAAGCTATTGTCTGATGAAAATGACAGCCTGGCTTGCTTCTTTGCAGTCGCACCTGTGAGAAGTAATAACACAAGACTAGTGAAAATTGAAGGTCTTTTTTTCCGATTCCCTAATGTTTATAGGATCAGAAAGCTTTTTTATGGTCCTGTATGGTTATACTGGAATGGTATTGAAGTGTACAAAAGTACTGCCAATTTAAGCAGATTCAGGTACCATTTCATAGGCTTACCCAACAAAGGTTTCAATGTGTTTTAGGGAAGGGGGGTAGTTAGGGCCTGCACAAAGCACTTCTAATTTACAAACCAAAAAACCAATAGCTCTTTGCTTTTGAAATAAAATTGACTCTCTTCTTTGTTGTAAATGATAATTGACTGAGCTTTTATTACGAATCAGTAATGGTTTAGCATTAATTCTGCACTTGAGATCAGAATACGTTAGATGTTATCGTTTACAGTACAGCAGCTGCATGGCTAATAGGGTTCAAAAAGCTGCCACAAACTAAAAAGAAAATGCAATTACTGAGTTTCTTTTTAGTGTTTCTAAAATCAGAAATGAAGACACCTAACAGTCAAAGCGTGTGTCATTTTAATATATCTAAATTTAGCAATATTGAGTGTTTTGTTCTTACGGATGAACTTTTAGTTATACAGTAGAAACTGTCCTATCTGATTTTAATTGGTTGGGGGGGTCCATCGGATATGTTAAAATATTGCATCTCAGAGGGAGTCGTTATACTACATTGTAGTTGCTTTATTAACATCAGGGCATTTTAAATTAATAATGTCAGGTACATCAGTGTGTGTCATAATCCCATAGTACGGTACTCCACAAAGAAAAGCAGTGAAAATGATTGCAAAACAACACACTCTAATAAACTGTTTTGGAATTTACAAAACAGCATTCCAAAAACCGTTCTCAGTTTTTTCGTGCATATAAACCCAAGACAGAAACAACAAGAAAGCGCACACACAAACACAAACTGGCTTTTAGGGGCTGGTGAAAAAATCCTGTTTCAGCTTTTTAGCGGTACAGTAATTACATTAATCCCTTGATTTCTTGTTTTCTTTTATTTAACATGGTTAAACTGGGCAGTTACGAGAAGTGACCACATGTAAAAAAGTGAAACTGAATTCCCAAACGCAGTTTTTTTTATTATTATTAAATCTGCAACTGAATCCATTCTGTCCTGCTATAATAGCTAAATTTACTGTTTTAAACCCATAATACAACTTGCATTGATCAGTTTCCATCAGTACCGTTCAGTCGGTAGCAGCATTGACAAATGCCAGAGGTCCATTGGTTGATAGAGGGTATCGTATCTTTTTACAGGATCGGATATGACAGGTTCTGCTGCACGTGAGTTACAATGTAAACACCTTGGAGACTGGTTGCCCACCGACAAACAAAATACATAAACCGAAAACTCACATAGTGACATCCATGAGTGAAATGGCATTCCCAAAGCATTTTACTAGAACATATTCCTACTGTCACTGGGCAGTAACTACTAGGCCGTCATGCCTAAAACTTCCAAACGAACATCTGTTGGCATTTTAATTATTTTGCCTCACAAGTATCCCAGGGACCAATCTGTTGCCTGTTAAACCCAAAACCCTACCAATCGTTATACAGGGTGATTCAAAGTTTTGCGTTGTTTTCAGTTCTACTTCGATGTTGACATTATTGAAGAAAACTCTGGTGGCCAAACGGTGCATCACATAGTGTCTCTGTCATAGACATTTTTCCTTTTCATATCATCCTCCGCGTACTGTACCCTCCAGTAAAAAATGTGTCTCTCTGGAATTCTAGAAAATCTAAAAAACTATGTTAAGTAGACCTTGTAA
This sequence comes from Acipenser oxyrinchus oxyrinchus, assembly GCA_030684275.1. Taxonomy (NCBI): domain Eukaryota; kingdom Metazoa; phylum Chordata; class Actinopteri; order Acipenseriformes; family Acipenseridae; genus Acipenser; species Acipenser oxyrinchus. Next base: position 9,519,492 of record CM060264.1, read on the forward strand.
TAATTATCTTTTCACCTTAGCTTATAAACTACTGTACTTTCCATATGCCTTCCTCGTGTGCCTTCCTCAGTTGTAAGCGTGGGTTTCTGGCTGGTGTAATAAAGACAATGTTAAAACAAGCTTTGCATGATTAAGCCTTTTCTTAACTGACAGGATATCAATTTTTTACAAAAAACAACAACACACAGCGAGCGGCAAGTACAATATTAACTGAGGTTAACTGAGGTCACTATTCTTCTCATGAACTAAATCGAAAAGAAAACAACATAACATCCAGCTGTAACAATTACTATATTCACACAATTATTGTTTTGAGATTCAGCTTGTTTTAGGGAGCGCCCCTAAACCCCTTGTTTAGAAAGATACAGGGTATTAATGCTTGTGACAGGGTAGCTGTCTGCCGTGTGGGTGCGTGCATTCGCTGCTGAGTGACAGGCAGGCGATCGAGACGAAGGTTGAAGTTGATACGCCCTGCTGACGAACAGGATTTATTTACATATCAACACACTGAACAGCTCACGTGACACTACCAGCAATGGTAGCGCACAGAGTACAAACAACAGTGTACAAAAACTTTTGCAGGATCTACAATCTTAGAATCTACATGTGGGTGACAGGGTAGCTTGGTCATGGCGAATATGATGACGGATTACTGTATATATATCTTTATTTATTTTCACTTTTAAATTTTGAGGAGGCACTGCCTCCTTTGCCTCCTCTAAGGAGCCTCCTCTGTTACCTAGCCATGTTCTTGATGCTGAATCATTGAGATACTTTAAGATCCAAAGTTTTGAGATCAACCAGCTATTTGGAACTGGACGTGAACTGATGGGTCAAATGACCTCCACTTAAATTTTTTCTTTGTTCTTTCCTTGGAAGGATGAAAAATGTCCCTTGTCTATGTGAACATTGTTGCTAAACAAATATGCGATAATGGCGAAAGTCATTGCGACAAAACAGGGGCCAACCACATATTTCGTCCTGAAAATTGTCCAGTGTGTATATTTGAATTAGGTTTAGAAAACTCAAGACTGAATTCTGGTGGCTCTATTACATTCATACTAAAAGTGCACTTTTCATCATAACATGGAGAGTTTCTGAAAAAATGAATCATGCTGTGCGTCACTAATCTCCTGCAGATTGCTTCTCAAAATAATAATATTATAAATAATAAAAATGCAGACTCTCTGCTCCTTGGCAAACTCTATTCCAGCTGTAATCAGAGACCTGATACAAATAACGCATTCTCACTTGCCATTTAAAATTATTATCTGGTATTAAAAATGCATTGTGCCTTTTCTTTTACGAAGGCCCCTGAGTTTATCAATTCATCCAACTATTAAGAAATATACTGTGTAGCATTTGTAATGGCTAGCGTAAAGTGTTTTAAAAACATCTCATTTAATGAAACATAATACAATGTACAACACTGCAGTACAGCATCTGTTTTGCTTTCTATTAATCTGTTTCACGTCTGTACAGAAGGAGTCTTTGGTAAAACTGTAAGCAAGTCAAGCCGAAAAACATTTTTCACCAACCGGTGTAATAAGTTGTGACACGTTTATACACAGAGAGTGATAAGTGTGTGGAATGCCAAGCCACATTGTTAATGCTGAATCACTGGGATCCTTTAAGTCTCCCAAGTAATGTGGCAGTGCTTTCAAATGCTATCCCACCTGTGCTGCAGAGTGCGCTTCCATACTTATGATAGAGAGGCACATTCACATGTTTACAAGTAGACTAGATTTATTTTATAAGGCCTTTGTTTAGCAGTAAATTCCTTTTTTTTTATTGCCAATCTCCTTGTACAATGCCTTAGGGAGGTTGGCACGATATAATCTCATTCTGGATTGTACAGTATAACCTAAACAAGAATTCAAAGCTATCCTTGCTGTCTGATTTTAAAACCGTCAGGAGGTGACATTTGCAGGATGATTTATATGTCGGAAGATGTCCTTTTGGTTACAGTCCGCAGAGCTTGAAAAGGGTTAAAAAGAGGAAATAGGATATTTTAGATACGATAAAGGGGATATTATAGATCTCTTATCGACTAAAAGAGTAGACATCTTTAATTCGCCATGCAGTTTTCTAAGGCTGTGTCAATCATACAGTTGTCAGGCAGCACAATGTGTGTACAGTATTGATTCAGACTGGCTCCCATGCAGTGTTTTTTTTAGTTATAGTTACTTGTTTAATTTTAGTTAAAGTTATTATTACAGTTAACTAAATATAATTTTAGTTATTTAGTTATTGTTACAGTGATGACCTTGAAATCTGTCGAGGTAAAAATAACTTGGGTAATGCCAGCCTCTACACCTCTTCACAGTACACTCCTTAGGATAGCCAACCACAAAAATGTATTGATCAGAGATTACCATTTACTAGCCAAGTCTTGCTGTACAGCCCTCCACACACTTAATACTAGTCAAATAGATTCAGTATGCTAGTAAAATGTAGGCTGTTTATTTCAGCTTGATTTTTACTTAACAATTTACAAAAGCTATATTTAGTTTTTTACATTAAACTAACTTGAGGAAAAATAATTAAACTATTTCATTTGCAGTTGTAAATGTTTAAGTAGAACCTCAATGCCTGGTGAAAACAAGGCATATAGAAGGGTTAAATATATAAGCAACTTGCCTGAATTAATGGTACCCATGAATTTTTTTTTTTTTTAAAAACAGTGAATAATAAATAACATTTTTGCCTTTTCTGTACAATACAAAATGTCCCTGACTCACAGGCTTTCCAAGAGATCTGGAGAAACATACTGTAGGGCCATATTTATAAAGCATTTACCTTATTAGAAAACAACACAAAAAAAGTTGTAGTGTCAGAGAAATCTTTCATGTGTTAATTTAACAGTCCCTGTAGGCAGTTCAGATGTTTATTTTGGATTTTGGTTGAAAATGCTTTATGAATATGGACCATATTGATACAAAAACTCATATTAAATTGTACATTTTCTATAGGCTTGCATTACCATTCCATCTTCTGATAACAGCTTTGTCGCAAGATACATTTTCATTCCATACATGTAATATAGCACTTGTTTTGTTTGATTAACTTTGATTAAAGAATTTCCTGTTTTTTCAATCTTTATTTTTCCATTCAAGCAGAGAATGGGTGAAATCGACCTTTATGCTTTAAAAAAAACAGACTTTTTATGCCATTGAGAAACGTCTCATTTAGCGAAACCCCTTTATCATATTCAACATGCAGCAAAACCATGGTTACCAGCATTCTAATTGAAGTAACGTGTGGTCACAGAAACTATACGTATAGATAAAGATCCTACACACATTTAAAAATTGTCTCAAGTAAACCACAGAAGCCGCAGCATATAAAATTGTATTACACAGACTTGTATAGCACAGATTTACAGGTAAAAATAATATGCACAGAACAAAACTAGAGATAGTTGATCAGAACTAACTTGCAGTTATTCAGAGTCTGAGGTCTGCCCCTCTCCTGCTTCAGCACAGCTGGACTCAGAGTCACTGGAAGGCAAGGCAGACGGGCCCGCTTCGTCCTGCCCTGGAGACTTCAGGTGTCGGTTCGGGTATTGTGAACAATATTCATTAAGTGTTTTCCTTTTGCACCCCATTTTAATATCAGACTAGTAACTGTCACCAGATATACCTATAGCAAAAGCTTACCAACACCTTACCCGCTAATTTCAAAGTAGGCGCTTTGAATGACGGGCACTGTAGCTGGCAAATGAAAGTGCACAGGTGCAGGTCTTTATGATTGACAGACATTTAAACAAATGAGAGCATTCTAGCACTGCTTCAGTCAACAAGGTCTGTCAAAACAGGATGAAATGACTGACAGTGAAACTACAGTAGCCTATTAAGGGACATCTAGCCATTCAGAGTGGAATGGAGATGGGACAGACAGCAAGTATAAACACTACAGAAACTAGAGATGATTTCTAAATGATTTTTTTTGTCAAGAAAATAAAAAATAGCAAGTGGTTTTACCGATGTTTATCCTATATACATTTATTTCAGTAAAACTCATATTTTGGGGGAATTCGACATTTAACAAGCTTTACCGATTACAATCGAAAAGCAGCAAGCCTAACTCACGAAATGTTTTTTTTTTTTTTTTGTTATCGTTTTACATTATTTTTTAGTTATAATTACTATTAACGGATAGAATTTATGTTCGTTAATAGACATTTTCGTTATCTCTAAAAAAAACACTGCTCCTGTGATAACGCATCTAGTTAATTGGTGTTAAACAGAAATGTTAATGGGTTATTCCCCATCCCATTTCAATTAGCCCATTTCAATTTATAACAGTTACAATTATATACATATATTTAAGTAAGCTCTTATTCAGTTGTGATCAAACTTGGTTAAAACCCTTTAGCACACATTTTTGAGATTGTCAGAATCTTAGGGACATGTCGTTCCATTTCTCTGTATGTCAGACTCATTTTTACTTATGCATGTGGTCGATTGTGGCGATTTACTTTTTCATGAAAAAGTGCTGCTTTTTCTTTTTCTGACTTACAGCTGTAGCTGGATAATATATAGTTTTCTGCTTCATTTAATTATCTGTGCTGGCAGCTAATACTTCATTATGTGCTTTTATTGCAAAGAGAAAATCCAGCAGCTTAGGCATTTTTTCTATGTATTTTGTTTAACAATAATAGCATACTGATTATTTGATACTTTCTGGAAAGCTGTCAATACTTTTTAATTAAGTGTTTACCTTTTTCCATATGAAAAAAACAGACTGAAAAGACAATATTCAAGTTCCTTTTATTTAGATTTATTTATAATGCAGGAATTGCACAAATCCAGCCTCACCATAGTGCATACCACGCAGTTAAAGAATACAGCTAAACTTGTCATTATTAAAGCCATACCTACTTCCCAGGCTACCTCACAACTGAATTAGACTTCTATACAGATGTGACACAGTTTCAGTACTGCACGTGCTTCCAGTTGACATACATATAGGACATTTTCTGAAAATAATTGCGTATGGTATCGAGGTGCTGTAGTAAACGGGATCCCATAGAGTACATGTTGGGGATTATTCCAGTTGTGTGGGGATGAATATGCAAGATTCCCAGCCTACTTTACTCCCAGGACGTGTGGCCTCACACCACTACTTCTGTCAGTTTTAGTTTAGATTTTCTACTCTCTACCTTAAGTGGGGTCCACAGATATTATTTCTCTATAAATCCGACACCTTCTCCCCAAGTTCTTTGAAGCTCTTACATAATATCTACATATCTGTCTATTTGTGGACATGACATTCATCAGCAGGCACTTGTACTATAGTCACTCGACCAAAAGAAACCCCCACGGTATTTGTTTTTGACATTTTTAACTAAAATGAGACAAGCCATCTCTCCGCATTTTATAGCACAAAAAGTGCTTTCATTCGTCATTGAAGAGAAAATGTTTTTTTTTTTTTGTTTTTTGTTTTTTTTGGTTTTTAGCAATTCCCTGGATGCCATTTATCTCTCATTCCACTATAGGTCTTGGGGCAGCTTATCAAAAGATCCCTCAAAAGGATAATACCATAGCTATTTTTTTTTTTGAATATTTCTTTCCTTTACCTGTTTAACTCAGTGCTTTGGGGTTGATTTTATTAACCTATAACCGGCTGGAGTAAGCCACTGATTGATTGTATTAGAGCATTGTTACAGCACTGGGAAATCTCCCTGGCTTACATTAATCATCTATTTTTAGGGGTAATCCCAGGATAACCACATGAGTGTTTTCAGAAGCAGACCCAAAGCTTGAAAAATGTACTGACACGGCTTGTTCGAGTGGCGCAGCTATTTTTCCTGGTGTATCGCACAATCTTCCTTCCTTGTTAGCCTGTGTATCGTAATGTGTTTTCTATGCCTTGTGGATCTGATTGCAGTCACTTTACTCCAAATCTTGATAGTTCTTCACTGTGTTGTTTCCAGTGACTGATGGACTACGCAGTTGCGTTTCTAACTGGGATAATGCTTCCCTCATTTCTCCACCATGTCAACAGCAGTCCCTTTCTTTTTTTGTTACTATTTTGTATTCTCCGTTCAAGCAGGGCTGTTTGGGATATGGATACCTTCCATTCATTATCTGGCATAATGTATTTATAAGACAATTGGTAGAAAACACATTTGGGTTGCACCTGCTAAGGTAGCTTTGTTAAATGTCAGAGAAAATCTGTCAGTCGGAGGGTATTTATAAAACAGGCTATTAGAATCAGGAAGGTTTACAAGTACTCTGTTGGGAGCTTATTCTGGCCAAATTAGAATAAAGGACGGAGGGTACAGCTCTAGAGACTCCAAAATCACATTCAAAACAAAATGTATAATATGTGGATATACAGTATTAGGGGAAGGTAGGCAATCAAAAAGTTGAAGAGACAAAACATACAGCACCTGAAACGGCATACTTGTAGGGATTGAGCTGAACAAGAGAATGCAATCTCTGTATTGTTATTTATCATTGTCTATTTCAGCACAACTGGTGCTTGACCTTGGCGCTTTTTTTCTGTATTGAGTAGCCCATCATATATAACCAAAACCCCTCAAATTGTAAGATGCAGTATGTAGAAGTGCTAAAAAGTAACTACTAACATTCTGGCCATTGATGGGGAAGTACTCAGTTAAATATTTAGTGAACCAACCTTTTTAGGTTCTAACTGCTCACGATCGCTGCTGTCTTTGTTCTGCCTATTGTTCCACATTTTGTTTAAACCCGGTTGTAATTGATATGTGTATCCACATGGACTGGTTCAACAATCAGCTGCACACCACTCCCATTATTTCTTCTAAACTTCAGCAGGGATTGTTACTATTTACACTGAGCATCTTCCTTTACTGATGAAGGATTCAAGGAGGGCAGAAGTTTGTGAGCATGAAGAGAATGTAAACAAACTGGACACCAAACAAGTTCTGGATGCAGGTTATTTAAGACCTGTGATTTGATTGATTGGGTTCTGTGATGAACATCTCCAGTAAACTATCCGTGTTTGAGGGTTCTACACAACAGTTCAACCGGGAGTTCATTCCAAGCTCTGGAGCACCTTAATATTATAGGTATCTTTTTCAATTTCTGGTCAGACCTTCGGGGCCAGAAGGCTGATTTAGTAATTTGATTTTCACTTATTGAGCTAGTTAATTATAATCAATAATCTACACAAAAATGTTATTTGTTTATTTTAAAGTCAATGTCATTTTATTTGTTCTGTTGGTTAATTATGTACTTCGCTTGACTGTTGCCTCAGGTAGTGGAGTTTCCCAGAACAATCTCATCTCATTGATGTTTTTCATGAGAAACAAGTTAAATAACCAAATTAATTACCAGTACTAACCAATTTCTGTCATGATAAGCCAAACATGCAACTAATGTTACATTAGTTGCAATTCCCTATACTTTTAAAAGCAGTTTTAAAGTGTTTAAAAAGCTGTTGAAAGATAATGTAGAAAATAGTAGCTCTGTAAAATTGTACCTGTATAATGAAACACTTTGTGAAAGGTAATCTCTTTTTTCATTTGATTTTCTTCTTGGGATACTGTATAGAGGAGCTTGAAGCTGCCATTTCTAATGCAGTGTCAGTATTCCTGTTTAATCACATAGTGTGAAGGTATATCGGAATCATCAGTGGATTATGGATATGGTCTAATCGAATTAAGATGTTCTGCGCTGTGATTATTTAAAGTGACGTGTCCTGTTTGGTTTGGAATGTCATTTGGTATAATAATGAATCCTTATATGCATATTATGGAAATGAGCGTTCTAATATAAACAGGAGCACGTTAAGAGAAGGTTCACTTTACCAATGTAGTTTAATTCTTTGGTTGTAAATGCCACCTGCGCCACTGTACAAAGCATAACCCTGAGGACAAATGTGAACATGAGGTGTCGGGTCAGTTGACTAGTCTACAGTTTAAATAGAAACCAAAACAGACACAGGAATAGTTTCATTAAATACAGCAGTTTATTCATTAACAGCAACAGAAATATAAACGATGTTACATCAACTTTTTTAAACAAATTACAAGTTCACAAGGGTTTTAAACTATGCAATGTGTATTGTAGGTTGGTCTAAATCATTGAAGTATGAATCTTAAGTTTTTCAGATTTTTACAGGCAGAAACAAACTAAAGAGACTAACATGCACTGTTTTGTGTGTGTGTGTGTGTGTATATATAGATATAAATTATAACCCTGGTCCCTTTTAAACCGTGGCAGTATTTTAGACCAACATTAAGATCAATTCAGTACACAGTACCATATATTATTGTGGAAGGATAACAGGTTTTGTCTGAGAATTCAAATATCAATAGCAAAACTATAAGGAACTTGTGATTATACTATGGAAGGGCCTTGGCTCTTATTCTGCACCTTTAAGGAGACTGGTTTGTTGCAGCTCCTGTTACTTGTCGTAGCAAATTAAAAATGATGTGTAAAATGATGGCTTACGTGCTCAATCTATACCTCTGCAGATCGCAGTCGCTTGCCCAGAATGCCCACAGATGTTAATGAGATCACATGCAGAAAATGAAAAAAAAAAAAAATGCCATCAAATTTATGAAATCGTGATCTGGTGTAAAGGTCCTTGCATGCATAATACTTCATTACATTTGTTGACGCTTGAACTGATTTGATTCAGACCTCACTAGATGTCTCTCTCTCTCTCTCGCTCTCTCTCTCTCTCTCTCTCTCTCTCTCTCTCTCTCTCTCTCTCTCTCTCTCATAGCTTTACATGGGTCAAATGTTGACTCCAGTTTGAGCTCAGAAGCCAAAATAATTCCAGTGTGCTTCCCACCCTCGCTGTAGATATGACGGGAGCTGTGCATGTGATCTTAGAGCAAGGCTTTGATTATTTCTATAGTAGGTTCAATGAAGTTTGTTTCTGTTTAAGAATAAACACATATATATATACAACATACACTTGCTTGTTAGTGGGAGAAAAAAAATCAAAAGCTTTAAACCTATTGCCCTCTCTCATTATCTGCAACAGTTTCTAATAGCTCTCAGCCAGTGGACTGGAGAACAGTTGGAGGCTGGCAGTAAAACTCACTAATTGCTCAAAGGTCTGGCCTCAGCTGAGAAATAATTAGCAGAGCTGGCTTGCCCCAAGTGGATTGAGAGGTGAGGAGCAAACGGGGATCAGTACTGGTGTGGCAAAGGGCGGGGGATCAGTACTGGTGTGGCAAAGGGCAGGTTTCCTTTCATTGGGCTCATTTAGAGTCTGTCTCGCAGATGATGCTGCAAGATAGTTTTTCTTTAAAATCAGCATGAAACAAGTATTTAACCGCTTCCAGTCTCAGCTGACTAATAAAAAAAAATAAAGAAATAAATTCCCCAAAATATGAGTTTTACAATAATGAGCCTTAACAGATGACACTAAGCTCAAGCATCTGCTTGGACAGAAAACACCTGCCATAACACTGCCAGTGAGAAACAATTAACAAACAATGTTGGATTAAAATATTCAGTAGAGACATGTTTTGTACCCCTAAAGCAGAAGAGTGATACACTGCATTTACTGGTATGCTAACTTTGTGTAGGAAATAAGAAAAGTCAAACATCTGCCTACAAGCAAGATACTGAACCTAATGTGGAGGTGGTTAGTGAAAACTGTGTATTTCAGGAGGGGGTCTTGCTGCCAATTGAAGATGTCTGTTACCTCTGGGTGCTCCTGTTGATTCCCTGGGTTAAAATAAACAAAAGAAAAACAGCAAGAGGGGTTTGTAACTGAAAGGGCCACTCTCCTGAAAATGAACACAATTATTATCAAAGAACAAACCAGTGTGCCAGTGTAGCAGGATCTGGCAACCAAAAAGTGTGATAATAAATTACTCTTTTGTGATGTTGTAAATGGAATGGAGTTTTGGGGTTTTTTCAAAGTAGGTGTTATTTTCAAAGCACTGTGATACTTTGAGCTCGGTAACAAGTTTTCCCAACTGACGCACTTACATACGCAGACCTGATGAGACTGTAAATTAGTTTGTTTGCAAGAAGGTTGCTCAAAGTAATGATATTTGTTTCAAAAGCCAATATTTTTATGTCAAGGGGAAGGTAGATTACCTAGCCCATAGCTCGTAGCTCTTTGAAGACTGCAGACCTGTGTACAGGTGTATGAAAGATAACTTCACTCCAAACAGCAGACCAGTAAATGAATACAATATACGAATATGTATTACTATGTCCACTGTATTTCTTTGTTTATATAATGAATATGTAATTACAGGGTGTACGTGCTGGCAGAGTTTGAGTTGCATTTTCTCCCCATAAAAGACTGCACTCTCAGCTTCAGGGACTTGAGATTATTTGTGGCAGTTGTTCTGTTGATTAAATTAAAATATTTATTGCGGAATGGTCACATACCCCTCGTAGAACTAAAAAAAAACCTTTCATTTAAAAAAAAAAAAAAAGACCCTGTTATATAAAAACCAACAGACTCCTTGGTTTGTTTTTGTCTTTTAAAGGCATCCGGATTTCTATTTATGCTGTTTTAGATAACTGAAAAGTCCACAAGGTTTTTAATCCATAGAGTTACCGTAACACATATAAGTGTAAATGTAGTTGTGGGTGATTGAGTGCTGTCTCATCTTAACCAGATGACTGGAATCATCATTAAGGAATAATGGGGTCTAAAAGAGATGTGTCTTGGTTTTTTGCCCACCCTACAACCACACTTAGGCTCTAAAACGCCATTGATACAGCTGTTTTTCAACTGTATTTTTACTCACATGCCAGATTCCACCTTCACCAAAATATACAACCAAGGCCTCCAGATTGTACAAAGGCACCTGAGTTTCAAAGACAACCTCCATCACTATCCTAACATCTATCAGCAGAACTACCCTGTTACACCCCCCAACAAGTTACTTGCCACATCATTTGATGTAGTAAATACATTATGACTTCTTTATTTGAACTCAGTAGTGCACTAAAATAAATGCATCTTTATATTTTGTACAAAGCCAGAAGCACTCAATTAAAATACTTGAAGCGGAACCCGATCACTGGCTTAGCAGTGCTGCTCCTTACAAAGCTGCAATCAACATTAACAACTTTGACCTTTGATTAGCCAGTATTGTATTGAACCCTCCCCTTGTAACATGGGATTCCGTACCAGCTATTAGTGCAAAAGGTCAGGGGGTTGCAATAGCAGTGAATTTCCCTGTTGACCTTTAACAAGACTCGGACACTGATTGAAAAGGCTCCAATTCTGCAGATCCTCATTCCCTGCAGTATGTAGGTATTTATTTGTTAAAAAGCACTGTTGAATTATGGAGTTAATGCAGGATCCGTACAGGGTAAACGCAGCCGGCATGCAAAACACACTCCATCCAATCAAATCATAGTGAAACGAAGCAAAACATGATTATAATTATTTTGTACAGTGCCGTAATTCTTTCTAAAAGCATGCTGAATGGACACGGCATTGAGAGGGACTAGGGAGCCAGTCTAATTGAGAGAGCCACAAGTAAGTCAATTATGTTGTGTTGAAAGCTCCTGACATATGGCCTTTTGCTCAGAAGCAATGTGAAAGGGTGTTGGTGGCTCAGCAGGCACTTGCTTGTGTGGAACAAGGTTATCCAACAGCACCCCGTCATTGTGTTTGGGGTTAGTCGGTATACTGGTTTGCAGTTTGCTATGGTATAGGTACATATTGACACCATTCCTGTTATGCTGCACTCCATATATTGTAATTACAGTATACAGTAAATAACGCTAAGTTCATGTTCCTATGAACAAAGTGAAGGAAAAGGTCATTTTCATTTGAACACCTTTTTATTTAACATCCTGTACAAAACAGGTCTCAAGTACTGCTCAGACTTCTCACCGTCGCCTCACACTTGCACATTCCAACCACTTCTACCTTACTCTCAGTCCAATAGCATATGTCTTACTGTTAAAATACATTTGTGTGGTTTTGCTTTACTTATTAGGGCTCCTTGCCAAAAATTAATAACTCTTCTGTGCTCTTAAATATTAACCTGTATTAATACTTCTTTGTGTTTTAAGCAATATGACCAATCGTTTACTAATTCTGTTTACCATCAACTAAATACGCTTTTGTTATTATTTGTTTTTTGTATGTCAGAAAGTTTCTATAACAAATTCATCTAATCCTTAAAAAAATAAAAAGGCAAGGCTTGCAGCACTACATTGTTTTAAACTAAGGGTAGCTCTTAATAGTTAGAGTAATACAAACTATGAAAGCATAACATATAGGCTGTTGTACAGTTTAGGGTGTTACAGTTTTAAAATTCGGATTAACTCCAGTTCTACACTTTCAAAGCACATTCAAACAGTATGTACAGTATAAATCTAGTTGTCTACTTCCACTTCCTCGAGACTGTGCCTGTACTAATATTGGAGCCATGCCAACAATCGTTTTTTCCTTTTTATATTGAGCTGTCTGTATGTTGAACACTTGAATAGTTGTACACATCTGTGGATACACCTGTAGGTGCTGGTGGATCTCTTTTTTTTCATGACACTGATGGCTCTAATATTGCATGTTACTGCATGTTATTATCATGTTTAGTTAAGAGAATATCAGGGTATCAATTTAGTTGCTTTCACAATGCGTGTTGTTAAACTGATTGATTGTTGTGATGAGACAACACTCATGGGGAAAAATGAAATCTACTGAAATGTTTGGATGAGAGGATTTTAATGATTTCTGAAGCATTATGTAATGTAGTGTCATGTGTTACAGTGCATTATCTTGTGTGTATCTTCACCCCACCTCCGCCACTGCAAACTCTCTTTGTAAATTAATCAAAGGGACCAGATGTACTGTAGATGTTGTGTAGTAACCACAAAAGGGATGGGATTACTTGTTTCAACTGAAAATTACAATAAATATTCACTCTTACATTAAGTGCACTTGTAGGAAGGTCTCAGTGCCTGGGGGTCAATGAAGGGACCTCTGTGACCCCTCCCACTTCCGCTTTCTGAAAGAACTTCAGTTTCTTTTCATTCCTTAGTATGTCCAAATGTGTACAGCTCTTTTGAGCCAAAGGTGCTTAGGCAACAGTGGAACCTATATAAGATAATAGATCAAGGGACTGTCTGTAACATGGGGATAAATATCTGGGGATTCTTCAGTGTCACAGTAGATAGATGGCCCTTCAATGCAGGTAGTCTTCTTTGATACAGTTTTGACTGTATGAGGATGTTGCTTCAGGTTCCTGTTAAATTGGTTCAGCTGGCCTGGTCTTAATGGCACAGAAACTTTGATTTGTCTGGAAATATCTCATCTCACACACATCATTAGTCCTGGTGCAGAGTTTCTGAACTTGATGAAACTTGTTTGAGCAGTGCAGACTCCCTGAGCGTCGGTGATCGATCATGACCTCAGTTCCCTTCATTAGTTGTGATAATGCGGCGCATTAATCTCCAAGACAAAGGGGAATTGTTCCTCTAAATTCGGTTGCATTGTAAGTTAGGGTACCTTATAAAAGTGTTTTAGAATACTAAATAGTTTCTACTACCAATTAATAGATGTAAAGTGTCACAGTGCTTTTGGTTCTAATCTTAATTATGGTCTACAAAGCTGAGTGTTGGAGCTATGAATTTATTATTAAAATATAGACAATGTTAGTGTTTTCAAGTTTGATATATACGTTTATGTAATACTCAGGACGTTGAATGGGTTATTGTATACAATTCCAGAATAATTGTTGGTATTAAAATCAGCAAAACTTTTGTCATTGCATCTCTGTCAGCTGCTAATAGCTGTGTATTGAATGAATTTGTTCATGATCTTTACTTCTCACTTGGTTGTATTGCTACTTTTAAGAAAACATTTGTAGAGCGAAGTCTATGAAAATCAAACCCATGGTGGTAGTGATATTTTGTCTGCAGTATGATCTAAGAATGTCTCCTGTTTGAAATTGCTCCAGTGCTTTTGCATAATAACTACTTAATTCACAACTTAGATGCAGTAAAATAACTCATATAAGAACATGGTTTATAAAACTGGTCAGTATTGTATTTCCAGGGTGTGTCTAATGGTATGTTCTATAGTGTGATGCTGTTGAACTAGAATTTACTAAAGCCCTACCATACCTTTATTTCTTTATCTACATTAAATTCAAAGCTTTATATATCAATATAAAGGTTTGTTTCAATTAACTTCATTGCCATGCTTGAATTAAACTGCAGTCTTATCTTTTAATATTTCACCTTAGAATGCCCAAAAATAATGTAAAACAGGAGGCCAGTTTTGTGGCTTACACAAAGGTGAAACCTCATTGTGTTTGAAAAATGACTGCTTACCGGTACTCTGTCTATTGTTTGCAGAACCTGATGGTGAATCACGGATGAAAACCTCCAGGAATTGAGAGTCAGACCTGGGGTCCATACATCGGGAGCAACTTTAACCTGACTGGAAACCATCTACAATAATGATTATACCCATTTGTATTGCAAGAAGGAGTGGATGGTTGTTTATAGCATGAGGACAACTGCCTTTTTTAAAAAAAATATTATTTCATTATATGCTTTAGCTTTATTAATTTAACTATGCCCTTTGGGGTCAAAATAATCCCTCCATATTTAAATATAGTCAATTCTGAACTGATCAGTAAATACCAGAGTACCTTTTTGGTTCATAATTTACTCAATTACAAAAACAATTGTGCAGCAGGAATGAAAACAGTAAAAGTAATGTCTGCTATCAATTCCAGGTGAGTCATTTTATTTTAACTACTGACCTTCAAATACTCAATGACATTAAAAAGTAAGAAGATTCAAATGTCAGTTCGCTTACCATTCCATAGACTTTACATTCATTCTGAGTGGTTCTGGGTTCAATATTGAATGATAGCAAAACACATAATATAGTAAGGCAAATGTTAAAAAAAAAAGCAATTCAAATGACATTACTTTCGACTTACTCTTTAATGTTTAGGGTACCGCAGTCATACCAACATAGTTGCGAAGCATATTTAGTTTGTCTAGTTCTAAATGATTCATCAAATAATTGAGCCAAAGGAGTAAAGCTTCCCAGTTCCCTTAAACAGCTAAAAGTATCTATAAAAAACATGGTGCCTGACCTGAATGTGGATATACTGTCATACAATAAAGACATTGTTTGCTGCACTGTAACATGTAACATATACTTGAAGTGTTATGTTGTTTGATTAATTGTTATTAAAATTAAAAATATGCATACATAGTCGTGAAAATCTGACTAACATTCCCTTTACGAGAAGAACTGACATTTACTATTTAAAAGTAAGTAAATGCAATGGCCAGTACAGAATCTGTATATTAAAACCATTAGAATTATAGAAACAATATGTGTTTTTAGCCATAATATTCAGATGTCTTGCCCAGTCCTTATGGTTAATTTGTTGTAAGTGTACTGTATGTGTGGGGTGAGTATTGTGTTGATTCACGTTAGACAAATAGATTCCCTTATCACCTACTAACCTCTCAGGATTGCTGAAGAATTCTTGAACACACTTTCAAAAGCCATTGAGTTTTCTCCATGGCTGTGTTGAGTATCATTCACTGTATATTTACGAAGGACAAACAGCGTACTGTGCAGTTTGGCTATGTAATATCCCACTGAGTCTAAAGAGGTATTGCTGACTGCAGACATCTCCACTATGAGTAACTCGCCAAGTTTCAACATGAGCTTTTAAGCAACATGTAAAACCTAATTTCACCACATACATTATCTGGAGCAAGGTAATCTCTGTAGAATATTCCTTGGCAGTTAATTTAATATAGTAGCAAAGGTGAGACACGGCATATTCTAAGAACAAGTAATTGTGTGCTATACAAACTGCCTGGCCACTTTATTAGGACCTATCTACCCGATTGGATTTGCTATCGCCCTGGTGTGGGATGTTCTCCAGATACGAAACCTAAACCAACTTGGAAGTAAATATTGGCCCAAGTTAATATTGGGTTTCAAATATGGTTCTAGATCAGTTCATCACAAGCTGAATGAAAAAGCTTGTTTAAGACTGTAGCCTTGCTGTTAGATTCTACAAACAGCTTGCACACCAGGGTGTATAATTATTGTACTTTCCTTTGGTAGTTCATAATCAGGGTAAGGTTTGTAAAAATCATACCACACAAATTAGAATGGGACCCCCACATTGTAAATTGCGAGGCTGCTTATTTACCACCGACAAGGGTATAAGCTGTCTGTCACTTTGATGGGCACATCACTGGGTTGATATTTCACTGATTTCTCTTATGTGGAGTCCTGATTATTAACCATTGTTAAGCTTCAGGCCCGTCGCACAGTCCATCAAAATGTTGAATTCCAATCTTGCACTGTATGTACAATGGATTACAGTATGTTACTGTATGTTTGTGTATGCATACGCTAGTCAAACAAAGCAGATTTTATTTGCAAGAGTGAAAAGAAAATGAAAAAGCACACATTTAATACACAGGTTGGATTTTCCACTTTCCCTTATTAAGAAAAAAAAGTTATGTCATTTGGTCATTAAAATAAAATATGAAACAGGCAGAATTGCAGATGCTTCAATATAGACTGCAAAAATGACTGTTTCACAAAAAACAGTCTCAAGATCAATGAGCAAACTTTACCGAAGATGTCCACCTGCATACCTCTCCATAACACATTGTATTAGTGCTGTCCTACTCTATCTATCTAACTGACAGTGGCATCGCAGGTGTTGCAGTTGTTTTGAAGAATGGACTACTGTTACTACAGAGTAGACAGACTGATTAATATAAGGAATGGGCAGAATATTTGAATTTCACATTCTTATTAAGGGATACGTTTCTAACAATAGAACCATTATAGATTTTGCCCACCATACTCACATTCTTTGTCCAAATTAACACATTACTTAACAAATTAATAAAATAGTTTTTCCAGACCATCAATAAGCAAACACAAAAGACAAAGAAGACAGGCCCGCCCAATACAAGTGCCCATTTTCATCTAAACGGAGAGGGGACAAAACTGGAAAAATAATAGTGGTTACAGGGAACGTGTTTGGCTACTGGTTGATATGAGAAAAAAAAAATTCTGTAAAAGTTTAAGTATTTACATCAGTTAATAGCTGACTTCATGCCACAGAAAATAAATATTTTATGCTTTCTTGTAGTTTTTATTTTTTCGCAACAGTGCATGAAATATGACTTGGCAATGTGGCTTCTCATTAAGGGGCTGATGTAAGGATAGGGGCAGCACAAACAATTGCAGTTGCAAAATCCAAATTGCCTAGCAGCCAGGCAATTATTTTGCACTGTGGCCTATGTAAGCCTAAGAGCAATGCAAATTACTCAACACACACAAATAATGGGCTGCAATCATGATAATGAGGGTCGCAATGAGCGCCGCGTGTGCATCAGGCTATTTAGCGGCCGCACTTACAGCCTAGTGGTGAGGTGAGTTAGGAGTACAGAGGTGCTGCATGAGATTTGTGGAGCACGAAAATCAAACCAAACAAAAAAAATGTCAGAGGAAGGGCAGCAAAGTCCTCTTGGCACACAGAAGAGAAAATAAAAGTTTTTTGAAGAGCTGAGAGCCCTTACGGCTGAGGTCACTTACCATGAAATTGAGTTATTTGGAAAAGCCTCAGCCATCATCAGTTATGCTACCAAAAAGGCCATATGGTCCTCTATAGTGGAGATAGCCAATGCTGTCTGTGTTACCAGGACAACAGTGAACCAGGCAATGAAAAGGTGAAATTCAGCTATTAGGTCTAGGATGACCTGCGGAGTGAGACGATAATGCCTTACCGTCGCATCCTCCGGCATCGCAAACAATGTGGCCCTTCTCTGTCTTGTCCTTCTCCTCCGAAAATGTTCTTGCCATCAGGAATTGTTGCACAGCAGCCATCCTTAGGCCAATGACAGGTCTCTGAAGGTGTGTGGTTTTATACAGCTCTTAATTACTCGCTTCTACAATGGTTTGCATCTTGTAAGAGGAGCTGAGTTTTTGGAGGGTCAGCAATTGCCCAAGTGCAAGGCAAAATCTTATATTCCAGATCCTCGCCCAATTCTATGCTCTTTTCATTTGAATAGACATTTAAAAGACA
>CM060264.1:9538016-9567710 GCA_030684275.1 Acipenser oxyrinchus oxyrinchus
TACTCCACAAACATAGACAGTACGATCTGTTACATACACCCCCAACCATATATATATATATATATATATATATATATATATATATATATATATATATATATATATACAGTACTGTGCAAAAGTTTTAGGCAGGTGTGAAAAAATGCTGTAAAGTAAGAATGCTTTCAAAATAGACATGTTAATGGATTATATTTATCAATTAACTAAATGCAAAGTGAGTGAACAGAAGAAAAATCTAAATCAAATCCATATTTGGTGTGACCACCCTTTGCCTTCAAAACAGCATCAAGCATCAATTCTTCTAGGTACACTTGCACACAGTTTTGAAGGAACTTCGGCAGGTAGGTTGGCCCAAACATCTTGGAGAACTAACCACAGTTCTTCTGTGGATTTAGGCAGCCTCAGTTGCTTCTCTCTCTTCATGTAATCCCAGACAGACTTCGATGATGTTGAGATCAGGGCTCTGTGGGGCCATACCATCACTTCCAGGGCTCCTTGTTCTTCTTTATGCTGAAGATAGTTCTTAATGACTTTAAGCTGTATGTTTGGGGTCGTTGTCATGCTGCAGAATAAATTTGGGGCCAGTCAGATGCCTCCCTGATGGTATTGCATGATGGAAGTATCTGCCTGTACTTCTCAGCATTGAGGAGACCATTAATTCTGACCAAATCCCCAACTCCATTTGCAGAAATGCAGCCCCAAACTTGCAAGGAACCTCCACCATGCTTCACTGTTGCCTGCAGACACTCATTTGTATGCGCTCTCCAGCCCTTCGGTGAACAAACTGCCTTCTGCTACAGCCAAATATTTAAAATTTTGACTCATCAGTCCAGAGCACCTGCTACCATTTTTCTGCACCCCAGTTCCTGTGTTTTCGTGCATAGTTGAGTCAGCTTGGCCTTGTTTCCACGTCGGAGGTATGGCTTTTTGGCGCAAGTCTTCCATGAAGGCCACTTCTGACCAGACTTCTCGGACAGTAGATGGGTGTACCAGGGTCCCACTGTTTTCTGCCAGTTCTGAGCTGATGGCACTGCTGGACATCTTCCGATTGCGAAGGGAAGTAAGCATGATGTGTCTTTCATCTGCTGCAGTAAGTTTCCTTGGCCGACCACTGCGTCTCACGGTCCTCAACGTTGCCCGTTTCTTTGTGCTTCTTCAAAAGAGCTTGGACAGCACATCTGGAAACCCCTGTCTGCCTTGAAATTTCTGCCTGGGAGAGACCTTGCTGATGCAGTATAACTACCTTGTGTCTTGTTGCTGTGCTCAGTCTTGCCATGGTGTATGACTTTTGACAGTAAACTGTCTTCAGCAACCTCACCTTGTTAGCTGAGTTTGGCTGTTCCTCACCCAGTTTTATTCCTCCTACACAGCTGTTTCTGTTTCAGTTAATGATTGTGTTTCAACCTACATATTGAATTGATGATCATTAGCACCTGTTTGGTATAATTGTTTAATCATACACCTGACTATATGCCTACAAAATCCCTGACTTTGTGCAAGTGTACCTAGAAGAATTGATGCTGTTTTGAAGGCAAAGGGTTGTCACACCAAATATGGATTTGATTTAGATTTTTCTTCTGTTCACTCACTTTGCATTTAGTTAATTGATAAATATAATCTATTAACATGTCTATTTTGAAAGCATTCTTACTTTACAGCATTTTTTCACACCTGCCTAAAACTTTTGCACAGTACTGTGTGTATATATATATATATATATATATATATATATATATATATATATGTATACACAGTCAATAACATACTACAGGTGTCAGTACCATGAAGTACACCAGGACGGCATGTGTAATAGTGTCTCATAACAACTGCTCAGACCTAATTTAATCGATACCGTACATGACATAGCCATCAATTGATAAGCGGACTAAAAAAAAAAAAGCTTAACAAATGTCCATGCAAAATTGTGATCTAATGTGGACGAGCTGCTCTCTGGATACAGCCCTCATTAGCCGAATCAGTCAGATTCCAAAAACCAAGTAGGTCACTGATACTGTTAAAAACATGTCAAGGAATGAAAAAAAACAAACAAGTTTATTACAATTGGATGCGCTTTTCTTTGTGAGTTTGGCATAAACACAGAGGTATATACAACCATCGTGGGAGATGCATTATTCTGTTATTCTGCTTCAAATTGACGTGTCTTTTATTTTTTTTTGTAAGAGCATGGAATCAAAACAGTGTAAGTCACTGACAGGACTGCTTTAGAGCTGCATGCTGTTGTGTGGAAGGTCTGTGCCTTGCTGTCCAACTTAATCAGCAAAGAAGATTAAAAGGTGCTCTTAATGTGTTTCATACGTTACAGAGTGGCTAAGTTCGCTATGCAATTCAAAGTGAAGCCACAGCTTTAATAAAGTGTCATAATAAACACCAGGGAGCTGACATTTCCTAAGATAAGTGCCTAACACTATCAAAGCTTCACTTCACGTGGGTGACTCATTATCTTCGTATTGCCGTTGATTTAAAATCTTTCTTCTCGTAGTATTAGAGCTTTATTCCTTTTCCAGTGGGGTGATATTAAACGGTCTAATTTGGGCAAGCCAACATTGCGGCTGATATTTGGAGAATTTCTGCATCCCAGTGCCCTTGTGTTCAAAGGATTGCTTGTTAAGAAGAAAGATGACAACCTTGGGGAGCAAGCAATTTAGCTCGTACTGAACTGCTGGTTCAGCTTAGAAAGTTGCATATATATTAGAAAAAATATGTGATTTTTTTTTTTGCCAAGGAGCAGAATGAACTTTAGGCAACTTGCTTCAAGCTGTTATCATGCAATTCATTAAGCTAAACTATTTAAAGTCTCAAAGAACCAAGGGTGTACAAGGGTGTACAAGGGTCTACAGTATAAGATGGGAAGTCTGCCTACAAGTGATGGCTGAACTATGGAAGGTGTTTCACATTTAATGGAATTTGAACTTGTCTATTACCACATTTGTGTTTGATGGTAAGTGCTATTTAAGGCTAAACTGCATTCTGAAGACTGCATTAGTTTAAAGATAGTGCTCACATTAAACTATGGATGCTGACTAGGAACAATTCCCGACATTCCATAAATGTTCCTACCACAGATTCAGTGCCCATGGAAAAAATTGCAAATATACCCTAAGATCGTTCCATTAAAGGTGAACAGCTGCCATATTAAATGCTTAATTTTTGACTGGCAAAATTCCTATCTTATAGACTTCTCCTTTGTAAGACTTACAAATTTTGATCTAAACAGGGTGAAATTTTACCTAACGATGTGGCCACTTTTAGGAACAAATCTCCTCGCAAAATGGTTCCATCCTATATTCATGGTTATTTATTGTGGTATCAATCCGTATTTTTTTCATTTTATTTTACTTTAAATCGCTGTCAAGAGTTCAGGGCATTCAATTATTTGAAGTTCAAACCATCCTGACTGAGAAGTCACAGTATATCTCAAACCCTGATAATAAAGCCTGCTTCCCAAGGACTGGCAGACACAGCGGTTGAATTGTATCGTTCAGCAAGCTTGGTCCTCTGTAAGCCCCTGGATTAACCTTTTCAAAGCTAAGAAATCATTTGCTGTCTTCATTTTCTTTCAAGGTCTCGTTCAATGAGGAAATGTAGCTTGATGTGGTATTATAACCCACAAATACAAATTCAGTCAAAGATCTGTGTCCCTGGTTCAAAGAACGTACAGTAACTAACTGCATCAGGCATGTTGATTTGTTGGTGGTAAAAGAGAAGGTGTATCTGTGCTTTATGGATATTCAACAACTAGGAACGCGTGAAGCTACATTACAGACAGTTAGTCTAAGCCTTTGTAAGTGCACGACTTTCAGCCAATTAGGCAGGTAGTGGGTAGAATTTGCTACAGTGGGCTAGTCGACTGGTTCCTTTTACAAATCAACAGATTATTATAGTTTCTGATTGAGTCGAGAGTTTTCATTGTCTTGTATAATCCATGAAAGGCAATGTCTCAATGGGGATTTGTGAATGTACAGCATATGCACTTGCAATCGCAAATACAATATGTAATATCTGTGCTTGCCTTTACTTGTTATAGCTGTCCGCATGTTCTGACTACTGTGATGTGTTGCAAGCAAAATAATGTTGCAGTGCGATAGAAACCTGAAAGGCTACATTGAAAATTCTGCAGCAAGATTTTCCTTTTGTTCCAACAGTACAACCTGTGCAGACAGTTGCACTGTGATCAAAACAACCTTGTTTTATCTAATTTAGTTCCCTTGTCATGAAATCAGCTGATGTCAAGCCACATTTATTAAATGTTTTCACTGTGGTGATCCAATGTGCTAATTTGACCCTATGGGACTTTCAGAGTCTTTCACAACTGCAGGAGCTCTGAAACAGAAGTTAATATCTCTCTCTCTCGAATGCTGCAGGTACATACATTAACTCAAACTGGAAACACAGGGGACATGCCAAGACTGGAAAAAGTGCATAGTTAATCAGGGGAACAGAATTCAGGTAGTACCATTTGAATGAGACTTCCACTTTAAAGGGTGGAAGGTAAAGCTCAGCTATATATGACTGGACATGTAAGGCGATGGAATATTTAGAGAGGCCACAGTGGGAGGATATCGCAAGGGGCTGGATTACATTTGGTGCCAGTACTGCAAAGATCGGCTGCTGTGCGGGCAGTTGGTAGAGGAGGCGGCCAGACGGCTGGCCAGTGAAGACAGCAATAGAGGAGAGTTGGGCGTAGCTGACTTAAGATCAGAGGGTAGCAACAGAACAAAAGACTAGGGCAGAAACCACTGCAAGCTGTGAGGGTGTCGTCTGGCCATGCACTTGGCCAATACACTGAAATCACTCCATGGGTAGTAATTGGGCATAATGTCTGCATATTCAATTGAAATACTAATAAAAAAAAAGAAACAAAAGAGGTTCTAGCTCAAATAAGTGGTAAGAAATTGTATGTAAAACTTTAGAAATCAACACCATTTACAATACAGATTTACTAGAGTATCAAATGCAATACAGTACAACGTCGCATATCCGACCCCCTGTGAACTGGGGTATAGGTGGATATGTGAAAGTCGGATTTGCGAACATCTATAGAAAAGCATTTACACATCCATAAATAGGTTAGTGAACAAAAACAACATGCAAACTGCTTTGAACATGGGAACATTTTTTGCTTTTAAAGTAAGCAAACGTAAACAAGATTAATTAGGCTACAAATACACAGTGTTGCTATGCGGTTTGCTATAAGCCATCTCCATGCAAAGCTTTTTTTTTTTAAAAAAAACTACAAAACAAACGGTAAATGTACAGTAACCTGCAACTGATGGCTTCTTTCTTAACTCTAGAAGTCCCTGCCTCCCTGGTTCTGTTTTCTTATTATCTCTGTCACAGTACTTTGCACTCTTTCTGATATTGCCAACAGCCGATAAGCAGCTTGGTTTGAATGTTGCTTCGGCTATTTTAAACAAACGGCCGGTAAGCATTGCTTTTTATGAAGCTTGCTTTGTTTAATTCAAATGCATTTAAAAGCTACAACAACACGCTGCCAATATCTGCAACTGTGCGCTCCATCATATAGCTGACTGACACACGCACACAGCCCTCCTCTCTTAAAGGGAGCACCAAAAGGCTGATTGCTATAGCGCTTTCTTTCTGTTTCCATCGGGAAGCTGGAGTTATTGCAGCTTCCTGGGCTATACCTAATCACCTAATGTGTTGTGATTTAAACTCAATCCGAAGGACATAGATTGATCAAATCGAAACAAAATTAGCTGCTGACTTTTAGCATTTTCAGACAATTAAATTCTACCACGCACCTAAGTGAAAGGGAAAAAAAGACCTTTTATATTGGAGAAGAGGGTAGCTTTCAAAGATAATTGGAGTTTGCAAAGTCCTAAGGGCCTCTGCATTTTCTGCTGCACTACCTTCGCCTACCTAAACTCTCTCCACTTGTACAGGCTCTGACGGTAGCTGCTGAGCAGAGCAAGCTAGTGTTGTGTCGTGTCTGCAAATGGTTGTAGTGTGGAGAACCTGGAGCCAGAAAGAAACAGCACTGACTCTGTGGAAAATAATGCCTGTGAGGCCCTGTTAGGGATAAACTGCTGAAAACCTTCTACTGTTTGTTTAGAGGTCAACCTGTGAGGAATGTTATGAAACTGGAAGTCATCTCTGTTCCTCCTTTAAGATATTCTGCTATATTTCCAAACCCTGTGTCTTGTTGCTGAGTCTGCCTCTGCTGTGTAGCTTCTGACCTGCATGGGCTTTAGTGGTAAAGAATTGTCCGTCTGCAATGAATCTCTTCATCTGTTCATCTCACAGGGATTCCAGCTAGCCCTTTGTCGCTCACATGAGAAAATAGAATCTTAATCACTTTCCTCTGACTGTGTTGAATCTTTGGAAGCCGCCGACTGGCGGTCAAAGCAAATGAGTAAGATCTAATGCCCAGTTCAGTTAGTGACTCACTCTGTGACACTGGGAAGTCACCTGACCTCCTTGTGCCTCAATACCAAATATTTTAAAACAACAAAGGCTTTTATACTGTTCTTGTATCAGAAGTTGCAGTTTAGATATGGGCAGGTAGTTTATAACTATTCACAGAAGTGAACCCTCCACCAAACTGGGATTCATTAATTATCCCCATGTGACTTGGATTTCTTTTCTAACACATGTGTGCTCTCAACATATTCACAAGACAGGGTACTTTGATATATACATTTTATTAGATTCTGTAATGGGTGGGCATACACATTGGGAATGAGTGTGAATGTTGAAAGAGCTGAAATATCTTCAATCTCCTCTGAAAAACAAAACCCAAACATGTACAGAAATGAATTCTGCAAAAAGATGGACTTACAGCTTTGAGAGGTGACTAGAGAAGCAGAAACATGGAACATGTTGCTGGCTGGTGTTGATAAAGTGTGAGGTATTGACCCTGCAGTTCTATACAAATTTACAAAACACCGTGGAGCTTTATCTTCTCTCTCACAGCTTGGAAGAGCTATTCTATCAATATACTAGAAACTCAGTAGCCACACATATGCGTGTACTTCATCACTGGAACATATGGAAAAAAAAAGATTAAATCTTTAGTGTTAGTAAATCCACCACTTCCAACACCATACTTTAAACGGCACATACTTTTTCATAAAATGGTACAATTTAGCTTACTGCATTCAATGTACAAACACTTCACCATTACAAGCCCCACAGACAGCCTGCTGTGGCTATTGGCTGTTATTCACTTCAAGCAGCTGGAACTTTGAAATGGAAAGCTTCTTACACTGTGGCAGTTTCTAACAAGAAACCATTAAGTGTCTGACAGCAGTCTGGTTTGTTTACCCTAATGTTAAGTTCCTGGAAACTTTGTTTCAACCTCAGAACAGTTCAAAAACAGACAGGTTCAATTACCCTTACAGAGACTTGCCATGTCAGATTCATAATCGCCTCCTCTGGAATTGAACTGGATAGTTGTGGAATTGATAGCGCCCACTTTGGGCAGCAGTGTGGAGCAGTGGTTAGGGCTCTGGACTCTTAAGCGGAGGGTCGTGGGTTCAATCCCTGGTGGGGACACTGCTGCTGTACCCTTGAGCAAGGTACTTTACCTAGATTGCTCCAGTAAAACCCAACTGTATAAATGGGTAATTGTATGTAAAAATAATGTGATATCTTGTAACAATTGTAAGTCGCTCTGGATAAGGGTGTCAGCTAAGAAATAAATAATAATAATAATAATCACTTTGGTACCATTGCAAATGGATTTATACTAAACAGGAAGACTGAGAATTGCACACTGGTATTGTTTTCACAATAGCTCCCAGGCGCTGCAAGCTGTTGTCTGATGAAAAGGACAGCCTGGCTTGCTTCTTTGCAGTCGCACCTGTGAGAAGTAATAACACAAGACTAGTGAAAATTGAAAGTCTTTTTTTCTGATTCCCTAATGTTTATAGGATCAGAAAGCTTTTTATGGTCTTGTATGGTTATACTGGAATGGTATTGAAGTGTACAAAAGTACTGCCAATTTAAGCAGATTCAGGTACCATTTCATAGGCTTACCCAACAAAGGTTTCAATGTGTTTTAGGAAGGGGGTAGTTAGGGCCCGCACAAAGCACTTCTACTTTACAAACCAAAACCAATAGCTCTTTGCTTTTGAAATAAAATGGACTCTCTTCTTTGTTGTAAATGGTAATTGACTGAGCTTTTATTACGAATCAGTAATGGTTTAGCATTAATTCTGCACTTGAGATCAGAATACGTTAGATGTTATCGTTTACAGTACAGCAGCTACATGGCTAATAGGGTTCAATAAGTTGCCACAAACTAAAAAGAAAATGCAATTACTGAGTTTCTTTTAGTGTTTCTAAAATCAGAAATGAAAACACTGAACAGTCAAAGCGTGTGTCATTTTAATATACAGTACTGTGCAAAAGTTTTAGGCAGGTGTGAAAAATGCTGTAAAGTAAGAATGCTTTCAAAATAGACATGTTAATAGATTATATTTATCAATTAACTAAATGCAAAGTGAGTGAACAGAAGAAAAATCTAAATCAAATCCATATTTGGTGTGACCACCCTTTGCCTTCAAAACAGCATCAAGCATCAATTCTTCTAGGTACACTTGCACACAGTTTTTGAAGGAACTCGGCAGCTAGGTTGGCCCAAACATCTTGGAGAACTAACCACAGTTCTTCTGTAGATTTAGGCAGCCTCAGTTGCTTCTCTCTCTTCATGTAATCCCAGACAGACTCGATGATGTTGAGATCAGGGCTCTGTGGGGCCATACCATCACTTCCAGGACTCCTTGCTCTTCTTTACGCTGAAGATAGTTCTTAATGACTTTCGCTGTATGTTTGGGGTCGTTGTCATGCTGCAGAATAAATTTGGGGCCAATCAGATGCCTCCCTGATGGTACTGCATGATGGATAAGTATCTGCCTTTACTTCTCAGCATTGAGGAGACCATTAATTCTGACCAAATCCCCAACTCCATTTGCAGAAATGCAGCCCCAAACATGCAAGGAACCTCCAAAATGCTTCACTGTTGCCTACAGACACTCATTCGTGTATGCTCTCCAGCCCTTCGGCAAACAAACTGCCTTCTGCTACAGCCAAATATTTCAAATTTTGACTCATCAATCCAGAGCACCTGCTGCCCTTTTTCTGCACCCCAGTTCCTGTGTTTTCGTGCATAGTTGAGTCGCTTGGCCTTGTTTCCACGTCGGAGGTATGGCTTTTTGGCCGCAAGTCTTCCATGAAGGCCACTTCTGACCAGACTTCTCCGGACAGTAGATGGGTGTACCAGGGTCCCACTGTTTTCTGCCAGTTCTGAGCTGATGGCACTGCTGGACATCTTCCGATTCGAAGGGAAGTAAGCATGATGTGTCTTTCATCTGCTGCAGTAAGTTTCCTTGGCCGACCACTGCGTCACGGTCCTCAACGTTGCCCGTTTCTTTGTGCTTCTTCAAAAGAGCTTGGACAGCACATCTGGAAACCCCTGTCTGCCTTGAAATTTCTGCCTGGGAGAGACCTTGCTGATGCAGTATAACTACCCTGTGTCTTGTTGCTGTGCTCAGTCTTGCCATGGTGTATGACTTTTGACAGTAAACTGTCTTCAGCAACCTCACCTTGTTAGCTGAGTTTGGCTGTTCCTCACCCAGTTTTATTCCTCCTACACAGCTGTTTCTGTTTCAGTTAATGATTGTGTTTCAACCTACATACTGAATTGATGATCATTAGCACCTGTTTGGTATAATTGTTTAATCATACACCTGACTATATGCCTACAAAATCCCTGACTTTGTGCAAGTGTACCTAGAAGAATTGATGCTGTTTTGAAGGCAAAGGGTTGTCACACCAAATATGGATTTGATTTAGATTGTTCTTCTGTTTACTCACTTTGCATTTAGTTAATTGATAAATATAATCTATTAACATGTCTATTTTTGAAAGCATTCTTATTTTACAGCATTTTTTCACACCTGCCTAAAACTTTTGCACAGTACTGTATCTAAATTTAGCAATATTGAGTGTTTTGTTCTTATGGATGAACTTTTAATTATACAGTAGAAGCTGTCATATCTGATTTTAATTGGTTGGGGTCCATCGGATATGTTAAAATATTGCATCTCAGAGGG
The DNA here is from genome assembly GCA_030684275.1 of Acipenser oxyrinchus oxyrinchus. NCBI lineage: Eukaryota > Metazoa > Chordata > Actinopteri > Acipenseriformes > Acipenseridae > Acipenser > Acipenser oxyrinchus. The sequence continues at coordinate 9,548,114 of CM060264.1, forward strand.
AGTCGTTATACTACATTGTAGTTGCTTTATTAACATCAGGGCATTTTAAATTAATAATGTCAGGTACATCAGTGTGTGTCATAATCCTATAGTACGGTACTCCACAAAGAAAAGCAGTGAAAATGATTGCAAAACAACACACTTTAATAAACTGTTTTGGAATTTACAAAACAGCATTCCAAAAACCGTTCTCAGTTTTTTCGTGCATGTAAACCGGGCAGTTACGAGAAGTGACCACATGTAAAAAAGTGAAACTGAATTCCCAAATGCAGTTTTTTTTATTTTTTATTATTAAATCTGCAACTGAATCCATTCTGTCCTGCTATAATAGCTGAATTTACTGTTTTAAACCCATAATACAATTTGCATTCATCAGTTTCCATCAGTACCGTTCAGTCGGTAGCAGCATTGACACATGCCAGAGGTCCATTGGTTGATAGAGGGTATCGTATCTTACCGGATCAGATATGACAGGTTCTGCTGCACGTGAGTTACAATGTAAACACCTTGGAGAGTGGTTGACCACCGACAAAAAAAATACATAAACCGAAAACTCACATAGTGACATCCATGAGTGAAATGGCATTCCCAAAGCATTTTACTAAAACTTCCAAACGAACATTTGTTGACATTTTAATTATTTTGCTTCACAAGTATCCCAGGGACCAATCTGTTGCCTGTTAAACCCAAAACCCTACCAATCGTTATACAGGGTGATTAATAGTTTTGCGTTGTTTTCAGTTCTACTTAAATGTTGACATTATTGAACAAAACTCTGGTGGCCAAACGGTGCATCACATCGTGTCTCTGTCATAGACATTTTTCCTTTTCATATCATCCACCGTGTACTGTTCCCTCCAGTAAAAAAATGTGTCTCTCTGGAATTCTAGAAAATATAAAAAACTATGTTAAGTAGACCTTGTAATAATTATCTCTACACCTTAGCTTATAAACTACTGTACTTTCCATGTGCCTTCCTCGTGTGCCTTTCACAGTTGTAAGCGTGGGTCTCTGGCTGGTGTAATAAAGACAACGTTAAAACAAGCTTTGCATTAAGCCTTTTCTTAACTGAGAGGATATCAATGTTTTACAAAAAACAATAACACACAGCGAGCAGCAAGTACAATATTAACTGAGGTTAACTGAGGTCACTATACTTCTCAGGAACTAAATCGGAAAGAAAACAACATAACATCCAGCTGTAACAATTACTATATTCACACAATTGTTTTGAGATTCAGCTTGTTTTAGGGAGTGCCCCTAAACACCTTGTTTAGAAAGATACAGGGTATTAATGCTTGTGACAGGGTAGCTGTCTGCCGTGTGGGTGCGTGCATTCACTGATGAGTGACAGGCAGGAGATCGAGACGAAGGTTGAAGTTGATACGCCCTGCTGATGAACAGGATTTATTTACATATCAACACACTGAACAGCTCACGTGACACTACCAGCAATGGTAGCGCACAGAGTACATACAACACAGTGTACAAAAACTTTGGCAGGATCTACAATCTCAGAATCTACAATCTTCTCTGTTCACTAATAAATGAACTCCGGCTACTCGCCTGGCTGTCGGCTGTCGGCTGTTTCGACTTGCTTACTCACTCTTCGGTATCCAGCCCTGGTTCTGGTTCTCTCTCACACACGCATGCACGCATAAACAAATGTCAGCTTCTTAGCCCAGTTGGCTTTGGTTTTGCAGCAGCCCTGCGGTGAATAAATGGAACCTTTTATACCTGACGCCCCGCTGGAACACACTTACCTGCTGATTAGATGCCACACCTGGTAATCACATACAATAGGCAGGCTGTCATAGAGGCTCATGCCCAACCACAGCGTTGTATACACTTACATTAGTGTCGGGTAATTTACACAGTAGCAAAATGCATATGTTTAACAAAAAAACAAAAAAAACAACATTTAATTGTAAGCACAACTCGCTTTCGCTTTCTTTTAGGCATTTTGCATTAGCACCGTACATGTGGATGACAGGGTAGCTTGGTCATGGTGAATATGACGACGGATTACTGTATATATATATCTTTATTTGTTTTCACTTTTAAATTTTGAGGAGGCACTGCCTCCCTTGCCTCCTCTAAGGAGCCTCCTCTGTTACCTAGCCATGTTCTTGATGCTGAATCATTGAGATACTTTAAGATCCAAAGTTTTGAGATCAACCAGCTATTTGGAACTGGACATGAACTGATGGGTCAAATGACCTCCACTTAAAATTTTTCTTTGTTCTTTCCTTGGAAGGATGAAAAATGTCCTTTGTCTATGTGAACATTGTTGCTAAACAAATATGCAATAATGGCGAAAAGTCATTGCGACAAAACAGGGGCCAACCACATATTTTGTCCTGAAAATTGTCCAGCGTGTATATTTGAATTAGGTTTAGAAAACTCAAGACTGAATTCTGGTGGCTCTATTACATTCATACTAAAAGTGCACTTTTCATCATAACATGGAGAGTTTCTGAAAAAATGAATCATGCTGTGCGTCACTAATCTCCTGCAGATTGCTTCTCAAAATAATACTATTATAAATAATAAAAATGCAGACTCTCTGCTCCTTGGCAAACTCTATTCCAGCTGTAATCAGAGACCTGATACAAGTAACGCATTCTCACTTATTTGCCATTTAAAATTATTATCTGGTATTAAAAATGCATTGTGCCTTTTCTATTATGAAGGCCCCTGAGTTTATGAATTCATCCAACTATTAAGAAATATACTGTGTAGCATTTGTAATGGCTAGCGTAAAGTGTTTTAAAAACATCTCACTTAATGAAACATAATACAATGTACAACACTGCAGTACAGCGTCTGTTTTGCTTTCTATTAATCTGTTTCACATCTGTACAGAAGGAGTCTTTGGTAAAACAGTGAGCAAGTCAAGCCGAAAAACATTTTTCACCAATCGGTGTAATAAGTTGGGACACGTTTATACACAGAGAGTGATAAGTGTGTGGAATGCCAAGCCACTTTGTTAATGCTGAATCACTGGGATCCTTTAAGTCTCCCAAATAACGTGGCAGTGCTTTCAAATGCTATCCCACCTGTGCTGCAGAGTGCGCTTCCATACTTATGATAGAGAGGCACATTCACATTTTTACAAGTAGACTAAAGATTTATTTTATAAGGCCTTTGTTAAGCAGTAAATTCTGTTTTTTTATTGCCAATCTCCTTGTACAATGCCTTAGGGAGGTTGGCACAATATAATCTCATACTGGATTGTACGGTATAACCTAAACAAGGATTCAAAGCTATTCTTGCTGTCTGTTTTTAAAACCGTCAGGAGGTGACATTTGCAGGATGATTGATATGTCGGAAGATGTCCTTTTGGTTACAGTCCGGAGAGCTTGAAAAGGGTGAATAAGAGGAAATAGGTAATTTTAGATACAAAAAAGGGGATATTATAGATCTCTTATCGACTAAAAGAGTAGACATCTTTAATTCGCCATGCAGTTTTCTAAGGCTGTGTCAATCATACAGTTGTCAGGCAGCACAATGTGTGTACAGTATTGATTCAGACTGGCTCCCATGCAGTGTTTTTTTTAGTTATAGTTATTTGTTTAATTTTAGTTAAAGTTATTACAGTTAACTAAATATAATTTTTGGTTATTTAGTTATTGTTACAGTGATGACCTTGAAATCTGTCGAGGTAAAAATAACTTGGGTAATGCCAGCCTCTACACCTCTTCACAGTACACTCCTTAGGATAACCAACCACAAACATGTATTGATCAGAGATTACCATTTACTAGCCAAGTCTTGCTGTACAGCCCTCCACACATTTAATACTAGTCAAATAGATTCAGTATGCTAGTAAAATGTAGGCTGTTTATTTCAGCTTGATTTTTACTTAACAATTTACAAAAGCTATATTTAGTTTTTTACATTAAACTAACTTGAGGAAAAATAATTAAACTATTTAATTTGCAGTTGTAAATGTTTAAGTAGAACCTCAATGCCTGGTGAAAACAAGGCATATAGAAGGGTTAAATATATAAGCAACTTGCCTGAATCAATGGTACCCATGAAAAATTAAAAAAAACGAAAAACAGTGAATAATAAATAACATTTTTGCCTTTTCTGTACAATACAAAATGTCCCTGACTCACAGGCTTTCCAATAGATCGAGAGAAACATACTGTAGGGCCATATTTATAAAGCATTTACCTTTTTTTCCTTATTAGAAAACAACACAAAAAAGTTGTAGTGTCAGAGAAATCTTTCATGTGTTAATTTAACAGTCCCTGTAGGCAGTTCAGATGTTTATTTTGGATTTTGGTTGAAAATGCTTTATGAATATGGACCATATTGAAACAAAAACTCATATTAAAGTGTACATTTTCTATAGGCTTGCATTACCATTCCATATTCTGATAACAGCTTTGTCGCAAGATACATTTTCATTCCATACATGTAATATAGCACTTGTTTTGTTTGATTAACTTTGATTAAAGAATTTCCTGTTTTTTCAATCTTTATTATTCCATTCAAGCAGAGAATGGGTGAAATCGACCTTTATGCTTTAAAAAAAACAGACTTTTTATGCCATTGAGAAACGTCTCATTTAGCAAAACCCCTTTATCATATTCAGCATGCAACAAAACCATGGTTACCAACATTCTAATTGAAGTAACGTGTGGTCACAGAAACTATATGTATAGATAAAGATCCTACACACATTTAAAAATTGTCTCAAGTAAACCACAGAAACCGCAGCATATAAAATTGTATTACACAGACTTGTATAGCACAAATTTACAGGTAAAAATAATATGCACAGAACAAAACTAGAGATAGTTGATCAGAACTAACTTGCAGTTATTCAGAGTCTGAGGTCTGCCCCTCTCCTGCTTCAGCACAGCTGGACTGCCGCAAGGCAGACGGGCCCGCTTCGTTCTGCCATGGAGACTTCAGCTGTCGGTTAGGGTATTGTGAACAATATTCATTAAGTGTTTTCCTTTTGCACCCCATTTTAATATCAGACTAGTAACTGTCACTGTATACCTACAGCAAAAGCTTACCAACACCTTACCCGCTAATTTCAAAGTAGGTGCTTTAAATGACGGGCGCTGTAGCTGGCAAATGAAAGTGCACAGTCGGTGCAGGTCTTGATGATTGACAGCCATTTAAACAAATGAGAGCATTCTAGCACTACTTCAGTCAACAAGGTCTGTCAAAACAGGATGAAATGACTGACAGTGAAACTACAGTAGCCTATTAAGGGACATCTAGCCATTCAGAGTGGAATGGAGATGGGACAGACAGCAAGTATAACACTACACAAACTAGAGATGATTTCTAAATGATTATTTTTGGCAAGAAAATAAAAAATAGCAAGTGGTTTTACCGATGTTTATCCTATATACATTTATTTCAGTAAAACTCATATTTTTGGGGAATTTGACATTTAACGAGCTTTACCGATTACAATCGAAAAGCAGCAAGCCTAACTCACAAAATGTTTTTTTGTTTTTTTGTTATCGTTTTACATTATTTTTTAGTTATAATTACTATTAACGGATATCATTTATGTTCGTTAATAGACATTTTCGTTATCGTTACTGTTAACTAAAAAAACACTGCTTCTATGATAACGCAATTGGTGTTAAACAGAAATGTGAATGGGTTATTCCCCATCCCATTTCAATTAGCCCATTTCAATTTATAACAGTTACAATTATATACACATATCTAGATAAGCTCTTATTCAGTTGTGATCAAACTTGATTAAAACCCTTTTGCACACATTATTGAGATTTGTCAGAATCTTGGGGACATGTCGTTCCATTTCTCCTTATGTCAGACTCATTTTTACTCATGCATATGGTAGATTGTGGCGATTTACTTTTTCATGAAAAGTGCTGCTTTTTCTTTTTCTGACTTACAGCTGTAGCTGGATAATATATAGTTTTCTGCTTCATTTAATTATCTGTGCTGGCAGCTAATACTTCATTATGTGTTTTTATTGCAAAGAGAAAATCCAGCAGCTTAGGCATTTTTTCTGCGTATTTTGTTTAACAGTAATAGCATACTGATTATTTGGTACTTTCTGGAAAGCTGTCAATACATTTTAATTAAGTGTTTACCTTTTTTTTCCAAATGAAAAAACAGACTGAAAAAGACTGGATAGACAATATTCAAGTTCCTTTTGTTTAGATTTATTTATAATGCAGGAATTGCACAAATCCAGCCTCACCATAGTGCATACCACGCAGTTAAAGAATACAGCTAAACTTGTCATTATTAAAGCTATACCTACTTCCCAGGCTACCTCACAACTGAATTAGACTTCTATACAGATGTGACACAGTTTCAGTACTGCACGTGCTTCCAGTTGACATACATATAGGACATTTTCTGAAAATAATTGCGTACGGTATCGAGGTGCTGTAGTAAACGGGATCCCATAGAGTACAAAAGTGCTTTCATTCGTCATTGAAGAGAAAGTGCTGTTTTTTTTTTGTTGTTGTTGTTTTTTGTTTTTTAGCAATTCCCTGCTTGCCATTTATCTCTCATTCCACTATAGGTCTTGGGGCAGCTTATCAAAAGATCCCTCAAAGGGATAATACCATAGCTATTTTTTTTTTGAATATTTCATTCCTTTACCTGTTTAACTCAATGCTTTGTGGTTGATTGTATTCACCTATAACTGGGTGGAGTAAGCCACTGATTGATTGTATTAGAGCATTGTTACAGCACTGGGAAATCTCCCTGGCTTACATTAATCATCTATTTTTAGGGGTAATCCCAGGATAACCACATGAGTGTTTTCAGAAGCAGACCCAAAGCTTGAAAAATGTAGTGACACGGCTTGTTCGAGTGGCGCAGCTATTTTTCCTGGTGTATCGCACAATCTTCTTTCCTTGTTAGCCTGTGTATCGTAATGTGCTTTCTATGCCTTGTGGATCTGATTGCAGTCACTTTAATCCAAATCTTGATAGTTCTTCTCTGTGTTGTTTCCAGTGACTGATAGACTGCGCAGTTGCTTTTCTAACTGGGATAATGCTTCCCTCATTTCTCCACCATGTCAACAGCAGTCCCTTTCTTTTTTTGTTACTTGTATTCTCCCTTCAAGCAGGGCTGTTTGGGATATGGATACCTTCCATTCATTCTCTGGCATAATGTATTTATAAGACAATTGGTAGAAAACATACATTTGGGTTGCATCTGCTAAGGCAGCTTTGCTAACTGTCAGGGAAAATCTGTCAGACGGAGGGTATTTATAAAATAGGCTATTAGAATCAGGAAGGTTTACATGTACTCTGTTGGGAGCTTATTCTGGCCAAATTAGAATAAAGGACGGAGGGTACAGCTCTAGAGACTCCAAAATCACATTCAAAACAAAATTTATAATATGTGGATATACAGTATTAGGGGAAGGTAGGCAATCAAAAAGTTGAAGAGGCAAAACATACAGTACCTGAAATGGCATACTTGTAGGGATTGAGCTGAACTAGAGAATGCAATCTCTGTATTGTTATTTATCATTGTTTATTTCAGCACAACTGGTGCTTGACCTTGGCACTTTTTTCTGTATTGAGTATCCCATCATACATAACCAAAACCCCTCAAATTGTAAGATGCAGTATGTAGAAGTGCTAAAAAGTAACTACTAACATTCTGGCCATTGATGGGGAAGTAGCCTGTTAAATATTTAGTGAACCAACCTTTTTAGGTTCTAACTGTTCACGATCGCTGCTGTCTTTGTTCTGCCTGTTGTTACACATTTTGTTTAAACCCGGTTGTAATTGATATTTGTATCCACATGGACTGGTTCGATAATCAGCTTCACACCACTCCCATTATTTCTTCTAAACTTTAGCAGTGATTGTTACTATTTACACTGAGCATCTCCCCTTACTGATGAAGGATTCAAGGAGGGCAGAAGTTTGTGAGCATGAGGAGAATGTAAGCAAACTGGACACCAAACAAGTTCTAGATTCTGGTAAAATGCACAGGAAAGTACAGCATTAAGTGAACAGTCATCAACACATTTTATTCCAGTATTGAATTGAAGTGTTTGAGAGTGCAGCTACAGTAACCAAGCCAGGTTATTTAAGGTTATTTAAGATGATTGGGTTCTTTGATGAACATCTCCAGTAAACTAGCCGTGTTTGAGGGTTCTACACAATAGTTCAACCGGGAGTGAATTCCAAGCTCTAGAGCAGCTTAATAAAATAGGCATCTTTTTCAATTTCTGGTCAGACCTTTGGGGCCAGAAGACTGATTTTAGTAATTTGATTTTCACTTATTGTGCAAGTTAATTATAATCAATACTCTACACAAAAAAATGTATTTGTTTATTTTAAAGTCAATGTCATTTTATTTCTTCCTGTGGTTAATTATGTACTTTGTTTGACTGTTGCCTAAGGTAGTGGAGTTTCCCAGAACAATCTCATCTCATTGATGTTTTTCCATGGGAAACAAGTTAAATAACCAAATTAATTACCAGTACTAACCAATTTCTGTCACATGATAAGCCAAACATGCAACTAATGTTACATTAGTTGCAATTCCCCGTACTTTTTAAAAGCAGTTTTTAAAATGTTTAAAAAGCTGTTGAAAGATAATGTAGAAAATAGTAGCTCTGTAAAATTGTACCTGTATAATGAAACACTTTGTGAAAGGTAATCTTTTTTTTTTCATTTGATTTTCTTCTTGGGATACTGTATAGAGGAGCTTGAAGCTGCCATTTCTAATGCAGTGTCAGTATTCCTGTTTAATCACATAGTGTGAAGGTATATCGGAATCATCTGTGGATTATGGATATGGTCTAATCGGAATTAAGATGTTCTGCGCTGTGATTATTTAAAGTGACATGTCCTGTTTGGTTTGGAATGTCATTTGGTATAATAATGAATCCTTATATGCATATTATGGAAATGAGCGTTCTAATATAAACGGGAGCACGTTAAGAGAAAGTTCACTTTACCAATGTAGTTTAATTCTTTGGTTGTAAATGCCACCTGCGCCACTGTACAAAGCATAACCCTGAGGACAAATGTGAACATGAGGTGTCGGGTCAGTTGAGTAGTCTACAGTTTAAATAGAAACACCAAAACAGACACAGGAATAGTTTAATTAAATACAGCAGTTTATTCATTAACAGCAACAGAAATATAAACAATGTTACATCAACTTTTTTAAACAAATCACAAGTTCACAAGGGTTTTAAACTATTCAATGTGTATTGTAGGTTGGTCTAAATCATTGAAGTATTAATCTTAAGTTTTCCAGTTTTTTACAGGCAGAAACAAACTAGAGAGACTAAAATGCACTGTTTTGTGTGTGTGTGTGTGTGTGTGTGTGTGTGTGTGTGTGTGTGTGTGTGTGTGTGTGTGTGTGTGTGTGTGTGTGTGTGTGTGTGTGTGTGTGTGTGTGTGTGTGTGTGTGTGTGTGTGTGTGTGTGTGTGTGTGTGTGTGTGTGTGTGTGTGTGTGTGTGTGTGTGTATATATAGATATAGATTATAACCTTGGTCCCTTTTAAACAGTGGCAGTATTTTAGACCAACATTAAGATCAATTCAATACACAGTACCATATATTATTGTGGAAGGATAACAGGTTTTGTCTGAGAATTCATCATATCAAATATCAATAGCAAAACTATAAGGAACTTGTGATTATACAAAAGGCCTTGGCTTTTATTCTGCACCTTTAAGGAGACTGGTTTGTTGCAGCTCCTGTTACTTGTCGTAGCGAATTAAAAATGATGTGTTAAATGATGGCTTACGTGCTCAATCTATACCTCTGCAGATCACAGTCGCTTTCCCAGAATGCCCACAGATGTTAATGAGATCACATGCAGAAAATGAAAAAAAAAAAATGCCATCAAATTTATGAAATCGTGATCTGGTGTAAAGGTCCTTGCATGCATAATACTTCATTACATTTCTTCACGCTTGAACTGATTTGATTCAGACCTCACTAGATGGCTCTCTCTCTCTCTCTCTCTCTCTCTCTCTCTCTCTCTCTCTCTCTCTCTCTCTCTCTCTCTCTCTCGCTCTCTGTCTCTCATAGCTTTACATGGGTCAAATGTTGACTCCAGTTTGAGCACAGAAGCCAAAATAATTCCAGTGTGCATGTCACCCTCGCTGTAGATAAGACGGGGAGTTGTGCATGTGAACTTAGAGCAAGGCTTTGATTACTTCTATAGTAGGTTCAATGAAGTTTGTTTCTGTTTAAGAATAAACACACACACATATATATATATATATATATATATATATATATATATATATATATATATATATATATATATATATATATATATATATATATACAACATACACTTGCTTGTTAGTGGGAGAAAAAAAAAAATCAAAAGCTTTAAACCTATTGCCCTCTCTCATTATCTTGCAACAGTTTCAAATAGCTCTCAGCCAGTGGACTGGAGAACAGTTGGAGGCTGGCAGTAAAACTCACTGATTGCTCAAAGGTCTGGCCTCAGCTGAGAAATAATTAGCAGAGCTGGCTTGCCCCAAGTGGATTGAGAGGTTAGGAGCAAACGGGGGGAGGGGGAGGTCAGTACTGGTGTGGCAAAGGGCAGGTTTCCTTTCATTGGGCTCATTTAGAGTCTGTCTCGTAGATGATGCTGCAAGTTTTTTTTCTTTAAAATCGGCATGAAACAAGTATTTAACCACTTCCAGTCTCGTTGACTGATAAAAAAAAAAGTAAAGAAGGAAAACTCAATAATGAGCCTTAACAGATGACACTAAGCTCAAGCATCTGCTTGGACAGAAAACACCTGCCATAACACTGCCAATGAGAAACAATTAACAAACAATGTTGGATTAAAATATTCAGTACAGACATGTTTTGTACCCCTATAGCAGAATAATGATACACTGTATATACTGGTATGCTAACTTTGTGTAGGAAATAAGAAAAGTCAAACATCTGCCTACAAGCAAGATACGAACCTAATGTGGAGGTGGTTAGTGAAAACTGTGTATTTCAGGAGCGGGGTCTAGCTGCCAGTTGAAGATGTTTGTTACCTCTGGGTGCTCCTGTTGATTCCCTGGGTTAAAACAAACAAAAAAAAAAAAAAAACATCAAGAGGGGTTTGTAACTGAAAGGGCCACTCTCCTGAAAATGAACACAATTATTATCAAAGAACAAACCAGTGTGTCAGTGTAGCAGGATCTGGCAACCAAAAAGTGTGATAATAAATTACTCTTTTTGTGATGTTGTAAATGGAATGGAGTTTTTGGGGTTTTTTTTCAAAGTAGGTGTTATTTTCAAAGCACTGTGATACTTTGAGCTCGGTAACAAGTTTTCCCAACTGACACACTTACATACGCAGACCTGATGAGACTGTAAATTAGTTTGTTTGCAAGAAGGTTGCTCAAAGTAATGATATTTGTTTCAAAAGCCAATATTTTTATGTCAAGGGGAAGGAAGGTAGATCACCTAGCCCATAGCTCGTAGCTCTTTGAAGACTGCAGACCTGTATACAGGTGTATGAAAGATAACTTCACTCCAAACAGCAGACCAGTAAATGAATACAATATACGAATATGTATTACTATGTCCACTGTATTTCTTTGTTTATATAATGAATATGTAATTACAGGGTGTACTTGCTGACAGAGTTTGAGTTGCATTTTCTCCCCATAAAAGACTGCGCTCTCAGTTTCAGGGACTTGAGATTATTTGTGGCAGTTGTTCTGTTGATTAAATTAAAATATTTATTGCGGAATCGTCAAATACCCCTCGTAGAACTAAAATAAAAATCTTTCATTAAAAATAAATAAATAAATAAGTCCCTGTTATATTAAAACCAACAGACCCCTTGGTTTGTTTTTGTCTTTTAAAGGCATCCGGATTTCTATTTATGCTGTTTTAGATAACTGAAAAGACCACAAGGTTTTTAATCCATAGAGTTACCGTAAACATATAAGTGTAAATGTAGTTGTGGGTGATTGAGTGCTGTCTCATCTTAACCAGATGACTGGAGTCATCATTATGGAATAATGGGGTCTAAAAGAGATGTCTTGGCTTTTTGCCCACCCTACAGCCACACTTAGGCTCTAAAACGCCATTAATACAGCTGTTTTTTAACTGTATTTTTACTCACATGCAAGATTCCACCATCACCAAAATATACAGCCATGGCCTCCAGTTTGTACAAAGGCACCTGAGTTTCAAAGACAACATCTCTCTCCTAACATCTATCAGCAGAACTACTCTGTTATACCCCCCAACATGTTACTTGCCACATCATTTGATGTAGTAAATACATTATGACTTCTTTATTTGAACTCAGTAGTGCACTAAAATAAATGCATCTTTATATTTTGTACAAAGCCAGAAGCACTCAATTAAAATACTTGAAGCGGAACCCGATCACTGGCTTAGCAGTGCTGCTCCTTACAAAGCTGCAATCAACATTAACAACTTTGACCTTTGATTAGCCAGTACTGAATTGAACCCCTCCCCTTGTAACATGGGATTGCGTACCAGCTATTAGTGCAAAAGGTCAGGGGGTTGCAATAGCAGTGAATTTCCCTGTTGACCTTTAACAAGACTCGGACACTGATTGAAAAGGCTCCAATTCTGCAGATCCTCATTCCCTGCAGTTTGTAGGTATTTATTTGTTAAAAAGCACTCATGGTTAATGCAGGACCCGTACAGGGTAAACACAGCCGTTCGGCATGCAAAACACTCCATCCAATCAAATCATAGTGAAACGAAGCCAAACATGATTATAATTCTTTTGCACAGTGCCGTAATTCTTTCTAAAAGCATGCTGAATGGACACGGCATTGAGAGGGACTAGGGAGCCAGTCTAATTGAGAGAGCCACAAGTAAGTCAATTACATTGTGTTGAAAGCCCCTGACATATGGCCTTTTGCTCAGAAGCAATGTGAAAGGTAACAAGTGTTGGTGGCTCAGCAGGCACTTGCTTGTGTGGAACCAGGTTATCCAACAGCAACCCGTCATTGTGTTTGGGGTCAGTCGGTATACCGGTTTGCAGTTTACCTATGGTTTAGGTGCATATTGACCCATTACTGTTATGCTGCACTCCATATTTTGTAATTACAGTATACAGTAAATAATTCTAAGTTCATGTTCCTATGAACGAAGTGAAGCAAAAGGCCATTTTCATTTGAACACCTTTTTATTTAACATCCTGTACAAAACAAGTCACAAGTACTGCTCAGACTTCTCACCGTCGCCTCACACTTGCACATTGCAACCACTTCTACCTTACTCTCAGTCCAATAACATACGTCTTACTGTTCAAATACATTTGTGTGGTTTTGCTTTACTTATTAGGGCTCCTTGCCAAAAATTAATAACTCTTCTCTGCTCTTAAATATTAACCTGTATTAATACTTCTTTGTGTTTTAAGCAATATGACCGATCATTTCCTAATTCTGTTTACCATCAACTAAATATGCTTTTGTTATTATTGTTTTTTGTATGTCAGAAAGTTTCTATAACAAATTAATCTAATCCTTAAAAAAATAAATAGGCTAGGCTTGCAGCACTACATTGTTTTAAACTAAGAATAGCTCTTAATAGTTATAACAATACAAACTGTACAGTTTAGGGTGTTACAGTTTTAAAATTCGGATTGACTCCAGTTCTACACTTTCAAAGCACATTCAAACAGTATGTACAGTATAAATCTAGTTGTCTACTTCCACTTCCTCGAGACTGTGCCTGTACTAACATTGGAGCCATGCCAACAATCGTTTTTTCCTTTTTATATTGAGCTGTCTGTATGTTGAACACTTGAATACGTGTACACATCTGTGGATACACCTGTAGGTGCTGGTGGATCTCTTTTTTTCATGACACTGATGGCTCTAATATTGCATGTTACTGCATGTTATTATCATGTTTAGTTAAGAGAATATCAGGGTATCAATTTAGTTGCTTTCACAATGCTTCACAATTAATCAAAGGGACCAAATGTACTGTAGATGTTGTGTAGTAACCACAAAGGGGATGGGATTACTTGTTTCAACTGAAAATTACAATAAATATGCACTCTTACATTAAGTGCACTTGTAGGAAGGTCTCAGTGCCTGGGGGTCAATGAAGGGACCTCTGTGACCCCTCCCACTTCCGCTTTCTGAAAGAACTTCAATTTCTTTTCATTCCTTAGTATGTCCAAATGTGTACAGCTCTTTTGAGCCAAAGGTGCTTAGGCAACAGTGGAACCTATATAAGATAATAGATCAAGGGACTGTCTGTAACATGGGGATAAATATCTGGGGATTCTTCAGTGTCACAGTAGATAGATGGCCCTTCCATGCAGGTAGTCTTCTTTGATACAGTTTTGACTGTATGAGGATGTTGCTTCAGGTTCCTGTTAAATTGGTTCAGCTGGCCTGGTCTTAATGGCACAGAAACTTTGATGGATCTGGAAATATCTCATCTCACACACATCATTAGTCCTGGCGCAGAGTTTCTGAACTTGATGAAACTTGTTTGAGCAGTGCAGACTCCCTGAGCGTCGGTGATCGATCGAGACCTCAGTTCCCTTCATTAGTTGTGATAATGCGGCGCATTAATCTGCTGTAACTAAAATCCATAGCTGAGGTCAGAGGTCAAATGACTTCCAAGACAAAGGGGAATTGTTCCTCTAAATTCGGTTGCATTGTAAGTTAGGGTACAATATAAAAGTGTTTTAGAATAGTAAATAGTTTCTACTACCAATTAATAGCTGTAAAGTGTCACAGTGCTTTTGGTTCTAATCATAATTATGGTCTACAAAGCTGAGTTTTGGAGCTATGAATTTATTATTAAAATATAGATAATGTTAGTGTTTTCAAGTTTGATATATACGTTTATGTAGTACTCAGGATGCTGAATGGGTTATTGTATACAATTCCAGAATAATTGTTGGTATTAAAATCAGCAAAACTTTTGTTATTGCATCTGTCAGCTGCTAATAGCTGTGTATTGAATGAATTTGTTCATGATCTTTACTTCTCACTTGGTTGTATTGCTACTTTTAAGAAAACGTTTGTAGAGCGAAGTCTATGAAAATCAAACCCATGGTGGTAGTGATATTTTGTCTACAGTATGATCTAAGAGTGTCTCCTGTCTGAAATTGCTCCAGTGATATTGTATAATAACTACTTAGTTTGATACCACAATTCAGATGCAGTAAATAACTCATAAGAACATGGTTTATAAAACCAGTCAGTATTGTATTTCCAGGGTGTGTCTAATGGTATGTTCTATAGTGTGATGCTGTTGAACTAGAATTTACTAAAGCCGTACCATACCTTTATTTCTTTATTTACATTAAATTCAAAGCTTTATATATCAATATAAAGGTTTGTTTCATAACTTCATTGCCATGCTTGAATTAAACTGCAGTCTTATCTTTTAATATTTCACCTTAGAATGCCCAAAAATAATGTAAAACAGGAGGCCAGTTTTGTGGCTTACACAAAGGTGAAACCTCATTGCGTTTGAAAAATGACTGCTTACCGGTACTCTGTCTGTTGTTTGCAGAACCTGATGGTGAATCACGGATGAAAACCTCCAGGAATTGAGAGTCAGACCTGGGGTCCATACATCTGGAGCGACTTTAACCTGACTGGAAACCATCTACAATAATGATTATACCGATTTGTATTGCAAGAAGGAGTAGATGGTTGTTTAGAGCATGAGGACAACTGCCTTTTTTTTAAATTATTATTTCATTATATGCTTTAGCTTTATTAATTTAACTATGCCATTTGGGGTCAAAATAATCCCTCCATATTTAAATATAGTCAATTCTGAACTGATCAGTAAATACCAGAGTACCTTTTTGGTTCATAATTTACTCAATTACAAAAACAATTGTGCAGCAGGTATGAAAACAGTAAAAGTAATGTCTTCTATCAATTCCAGGTGAGTCATTTTATTTTAACTACTGGCCTCCAAATACTCAATCACATTAAAAAGTAAGAAGATTCAAATGTCAGTTCCCTTACCATTCCATAGAGTTTACATTCATTCTGAGTGGTTCTGGGTTCAATATTGAATGATAGCAAAACACATAATATAGTAAGGCAAATGTTTAAAAAAAAAGCAATTCAAATGACATTACTTACGACTTACTCTTTAACATTTAGGGTACCGCAGTCATACCCACATAGTTGCGAAGCATATTTAGTTTGTCTAGTTCTAAATGATTCATCAAATAATTGAGCCAAAGGACTAAAGCTTCCTAGTTCCCTTAAACAGCTAAAAGTATCTATAAAAACATGGTGCCTGACCTGAATGTGGATATACTGTCATACAATAAAGACATTGTTTGCTGCACTGTAACATGTAAAATATACTTGAAGTGTTATGTTGTTTGATTAATTGTTATTAAAATTAAAAATATGCATAGATAGTCGTGAAAATCTGACTAACATTACCTTTACGAGAAGAACTGACATTTACTATTTAAAAGTAAGTAAATGCAATGGCCACTACAGAATCTGTATATTAAAACCATTAGAATTATAGAAACAATATGTGTTTTTAGCCATAATATTCAGATGTCTTGCCCAGTCCTAATGGTTAATTTGTTGTAAGTGTACTGTATGTGTGGGGTGAGTATTGTGTTGATTCATGTTAGACAAATAGATTCCCTTATCACCTACTAACCTCTCAGGATTGCTGACTTTGTGGAAATATAAAGAATTCTTGAACACACTTTCAAAAGCCATTGAGTTTTCTCCATGGCCGTGTTGAGTATCATTCACTGTATATTCTGAAGGACAAACAGCGTACTGTGCAGTTTGGCTATGTAATATCCCACTGAGTCTAAAGAGGTATTGCTGACTGCAGGCAACTCCACTATGAGTAACTCGCCAAGTTTCAACATGAGCTTTTAAGCAACATGTAAAACCTAATTTCACCACATACATTATCTGGAGCCAGGTTATCTCTGAAGAATATTCCTTTGCAGTTAATTTAACATAGTAGCAAAGGTGAGACACGGCATATTCTAAGAACAAGTAATTGTGTGCTATACAAACTGCCTGGCCACTTTATTAGGACCTGTCTACCCGATTGGATTTGCTATCGCCCTGGTGTGGGATGTTCTCCAGATACTGAAACTTAAACCAACTTGGAAGTAAATATTGGCCCAAGTTAATATTGGGTTTCAAATATGGTTCTAGATCAGTTCATCACAAGCTGAATGAAAAAGCTTGTTTAAGACTGTAGCCTTGCTGTTAGATTCTACAAACAGCTTGCACACCAGGGTGTATAATTATTGTACTTTCCTTTGGGTACTTCAGAATCAGGGCAAGGTTTGTAAAAATCATACAACACAAATTAGAATGGGACCCCCACATTGTAAATTGTGAGGCTGCTTATTTACCACTGACAAGGGTATAAGCTGTCTATCACTTTGATGGGCACATCACTGGGTTGATGTTCCACTGATTTCTCTTATGTGGAGTCCTGATTATTAACCATTGTTAAGCTTCAGGCCCGTTGCACAGTCCATCAAAATGTTGAATTCCAATCTTGCACTGTATGCCATGTACAATGGATTATAGTATATTACTGTATGTTTGTGTATGCATACGCTAGTCAAACAAAGCTGATTTTATTTGCAAGAGTGAAAAGAAAATAAAAAAGCACACATTTAATACACAGGTTGGATTTTCCACTTTCCCTTATTAAGAAAAAAAAGTTATGTCATTTGGTCATTAAAATAAAATATGAAACAGGCAGAATTGCAGATGCTTCAATATAGACTGCAAAAATGACTGGTTCACAAAAAACAGTCTCAAGATCAATGAGCAAACTTTACCGAAGATGTCCACCTGCATACCCCTCCATAACACATTGTATTAGTGCTGTCCTACTCTATATCTAACTGACAGTGGCTTTGCAGGTGTTGCAGTTGTTTTGGAGAATGGACTACTGTTACTGCAGATTAGACAGACTGATTAATATAAGGAATGGGCAGAATATTTGAATTTCACATTCCTATTAAGGGACACATTTCTAACAATAGAACCATTATAGATTTTGGCCACCATCCTCACATTCTTTGTCCAGATTAACACATTACTTAACAAATTAATAAAATAGTTTTTCCAGACCATCAATAAGCAAACGCTCAATACAAGTGCCCATTTTAGTCTAAACGGAGAGGGGACAAAACTGGAAAAATAATAGTGGTTACAGGGAAGGTGTTTGGCTACTGGTTGATATAAAAAAAAAAAATTCTGTAAAAGTTTAAATATTTACATCAGTTAATAGCTGACTTCATGCCACAGAAAATAAATATTTTATGCTTTCTTGTAGTTTTTATTTTTTCTGCAACAGTGCATGAAATATGACTTGGCGATGTGGCTTCTCATTAAGGGGCTGATGTAAGGATAGGGGCAGCACAAACAATTGCAGTTGCAAAATCCAAATTGCCTAGCAGCCAGGCAATTATTTTGCACTGCAGCCTATGTAAGCTTAAGAGCAATGCAAATTACTCAACATGCACAAATAATGGGTTGCAATCATGATAATGAGGGTCGTAATGAGCACAGCGTGTGCATCAGGCTATTTAGCCGCACTTACAGCCTAGAGGTGAGGTGAGTTAGGAGTACAGAGGTGCTGCATGAGATTTGTGGAGCATGAAAATCAAACCAAACAAAAAATGTCAGAGGAAGGGCAGCAAAGTCCTCTTGGCACACGGAAGAGAAAATAAAAGTTTTCTGAAGATCTGAGAGCCCTTACGGCTGAGGTCACTTACCATGAAATTAAGTTATTTGGAAAAGCCTCAGCCATCATCAGTTATGCTACCAAAAGGACATATGGTCCTCTATAGTGGAGAAAGCCAATACTGTCTGTGTTACCAGGACAACAGTGAACCAGGCAATGAAAAGGTGAAATTCAGCTATTAGGTCTAGGATGACCTGCGGGTGAGACGATAATGCCTTACCGTCGCATCCTCCGGCATCGCAAAACAATGTGGCCCTTCTCTGTCTTGTCCTTCTCCTCCGAAAATGTTCCTGCCATCAGGAATTGTTCACAGCAGCCATCCTTAGGCCATTGACATGTCTCTGAAGGTGTGTGGTTTTATACAGCTCTTAATTACTCGCTTCTACAATGGTTTGCATCTTGTAAGAGGAGCTGAGTTTTTGGAGGGTCAGCAATTGCCCAAGTGCAAGGCAAAATCTTCTATTCCAGATCCTCGCCCAATTCTATGCTCTTTTCATTTGAATAGACATTTAAATATAATTTAAATGACTTAATGATGGTGCTAATCTGATGGCAGGTGCAGAACTCCAGGTGAAAACCATTCTTTACATATGCCACATTTTTAGTGGTTGCTAAATTCCCAAGTTACGACCACTAAACACAGCTTGCGTGTGCAAAACGCAGAGTTTGGCTGCAATATGGGTGTTTTGCAACCACAAATCACTTTGCACGTTTCCTTACATCAGCCCTTAAAGCTCTATTTATAAGCAACACATCTATTTAAAGGTGGCCATCGTGGGCTATATTGTCAGATTGTACTATTAATAATCTCTCATCTATAAATATGAAATAGTGCTGATCTTTTGAAGGCACGTTTGTCATTTCATTTATTCAAAGTTTTTTACTATTAAAATGTAGAGACA